>JAWQEG010000581.1:0-183531 GCA_033782935.1 Petrolisthes cinctipes
GGTCACATCCCGTACACAAAAAGGTCAGGAAAGGTCACACACCCCTAAGGTTACAAGGACGTTTCATATATGACCACTTGGATGACCTTTCTCTTGGGTGTGAGTGATGGGGGCTGGAGGGTTTCAGTCTCTCCCCCTCCTCCTTCTCCTTCTCCCTCCAGGTGTGACTTGAGGAGATCCATAACAACGAGTTCCTTCTTCAGTTTAGGGTCAAGGGTGAGGGCCTGTAGTTTGGAGTTGAGCTGGATGGCACTTCGAAGGTCCTGTGGGGGTGTGGGGGATGTGGGAGTGTTAGTGGGGGTGTGGGGGATGGAGGGGAGTGTTAGTGGGGGTGTGGGAGTGTAAGGAGTTAGTGGGGATGGAGGGGAGTTAGTGGGAGTGTGAGGGGTTAGTGTGGGTAAGGGTGTGTGAGATGTTAGTGGGGGTGGGGAGGGGGAGTTATAGAAGGAGTGTGTGGGAGGTTAATGGGGAAGTGTGGGGGGAGGGGGGGGAGTGATTAGAGTGAGCTAGTGTTAGTGGGTTAGTGTGAGGGGTTGTGTAGATATCAGTGATCAGAGTTAGTTGTTAGTTAGTTGTTAGTTAGTTAGTTAGTTAGAATAGTGTGGAGTGTGTGGAGTTGGAGATTAGATTAGAGAATTTTTGTAGTTAGTGGGAGGGTGATGAGGAGAACAAGATGAAGGAAGGAGAAAGGAAGGGGAGAGGAAGAAGGGAGAGAAAAAGATGAAGAAAGTAATTGAAAGAAGGGAATTAAGGAACATAGATAAGAGAGGGAAGGAGAGGAGGGATGATAGAGGAGGGGGTGTAGATAGGGAGGGGGGAGAGGGAAAATGGGGGAGGGGGGAGGTAAGGGGGATTAGTAGGAAGAATGTTAGATAGGAAAGAGGGGGATAGAATGATATAAATAGGGAAGTAAAAGAGGCAGGAGGAAGAAAAGGGGAGAGAAGAACAGAGAAAGAGGATGAAGAAAGGGGGAGAGAAGTACAGAGAAATAGGATGAAGAAAGGGGGGGAGAAAAACAGAGAAAGAGGATGAAGAACGGGGGAGAGAAGAACAGAGAAAGAGGATGAAGAAAGGGGGGAGAAGAACAGAGAAAGAGGATGAAGAAAGAGAAGATGAAGGGAGAAGGAAGGCGAGAATAATGGAGGAAAGGGAAGAAAGTAAATGAATGGGAAAAGGAAGGATTACAAGAAGGACAGATGGATCAAGTCTAAAAGATAACAGGATTAAAGTACTAAGGAGATACCACGTACAGTAGATAAAGAGAGGGAGAGAGAGAGAGAGAGAGAGAGAGAGAGAGAGAGAGAGAGAGAGAGTGTGTATGTATTTGTGTTTGTGTGTGTGTATGCGATGTGATGTGATGTGATGTGATGTGATGTGTGTGTGTGTGTGTGTGTGTGTGTGTGTGTGTGTGTGTGTGTGTGTGTGTGTGTGTGTGTGTGCATGAAGCAAAAAAAAAAAATTATATACACACCCAGATCGTGGAAGAGTTCAATATTCACTGTAAACTAGAGAAAACAAATATAATAATAAATAGATAAATAAATAAATAAATAGATAAAATATGCAACACACATTTGTCCCCCACACACCTTGAGATCCTTGAGAAATAAATAAATAAATAATATTAATAAATCGATAAAATACACAACACAACATTAATTTTGTCCCCCACACACACCTTGAGATCCTTGAGAAGATGAACGTCAATGTTGAGGTCCCCAGCCTGTTCTCCCAGCCTCTTGAGTTGTTCAGCCAGGGGACCCGACAACTCACCCAGACGACCACTCAACTCCTGTATGGTGAAGGCGAAGAAGATTAATCAAGAAGGTGTAAAAGTAGGAGGAAATAAAGGGAAAGGAAAGAAATTATGAAGGAGAATGGTTAAGAAGAAGGCTGAGGCGCAGATGAAGGTGTAATATTAGAAGGAAATAAAGGGAAAGGAAAGAAATAATGAAGGAGAATGGTTAAGAAGATGGCTGGAGGCGCAGATGAAGGTGTAAAAGTAGAAGGAAATAAAGAGAAGGGAAAGAAATAATGAAGGAGAAGAGTGAAGTAAAAGTAGAAGAAGTAAAGGGAAGGGAAAGAAAGAGTGAAGAAGAGGGCTGGATGAAGGTGTAAGAGTAGAAGGGAAAAATAATGAAGGAGAATGGTGAAGAAGAGGGTAGGAGGCGCAGAACAAGGTGTAACAGTAAAAGGGAAGTAAAAGAAGAGAGAGCAAAGGGGGAATGATGCAGAAGAGGAAGAAAGGCGTTGAAAAGAGTGGAATAGAATGAAGTAGAATAAAAGAAAAAGGAAGGAAAAGCAAGGGGGAAATATGAAGGGAGGACAGGAAGGAGTTGAGGGAAGGGCATAAAATGAAGTAGAATAAAAGAAATGGAATAGAAAACAACGGGTAATTATGAAGGAGGGGAAGAAAAGGAGTTGAATGAGTGGAATAAAATAAAGCAGAATAAAAGAAAAAGGAAGGAAAAGCAGGGGGTAATTACAGTATGATGGGAGGACAAGAAGAAAGTTGAGAGAAAGGAATAGAATGGGTATGAATGAACGAGGTGTTGGAGCGACGTAGATACCAAAAGAAGAAACAAATATGAGTTGAAATACGTGACGGGAGGAGATGAGGGGGACATACTTATGATGGCATAAACATGAATGGGGATGGAAAGATGACAAGAACATGACAGAGGAAGAGAAATGAACATAATTATGAATATAAGGAAATAAGGGGGTAATGAACACACACACAGACACACACACACACACACACACACCATGATATTGTCCCAAAACTGTGACTGTTCTTGCCTTGAGATAGTCCCTACTTTGTACATAAATCTCTCTCTCTCTCTCTCTCTCTCTCTCTCTCTCTCTCTCTCCACTATATACTTGTCACGAGTCAGCATAGACTCGTGACGTAATTTGAATTACAGAGAGTTGGAAATTTCCATACTGGAGAATGTTCTAGAGTAGGGGAATATTCCATGGGACAAAGGAGACAGGAGTGGGTTGTTGTGGGGTGCAGCCTAGTTAATCCACAGGTAGTGGATTAGTAGCCAAAATTAGAAAAGGGTCAGGAAGGCTGGGTTTCAACTGAATTTGTCACATTCAGTCATATAGGTGTTCGTACATTAAGTACATCTTGTATTGATAAATTATGCTACCAGGGTAATTTATGGTATTGTAAATGATCGTGAAGTGGAGGGGAATTATCGGGAATTATTAGCACGCCATAGGTAAATTGCAATTGCATGTCTAACTAAGGAATGAGAGGGTACAATGTAAATCGTAGCCAATTAGGAGAACCGAACACAGATAAGGGGGAGGAGTCAGAAAATTTTGAACTTCCAGCCTCCAGTCAATTTTGGAAATATAGGTCAGTTGGAACAGGACACTTGGAGAGACAACACTCGTAAAAACTAGCTTCCGCTTGCCTGAATTAATCCTCCACGTGTTGAGTGGGGAAGGATCAACGTAGACGCCGAATTCGTTGGATATTACCACGATTCCAAGGCTTTACAGTTGTATACTGGCCAGTTGCATCGACGGTGGTTCAGTAAGTGAATTAAGGTGAGGGGGAGCTGGATCTTTGAAATTACGAGTGTGTTGTGAGACTCTAAATTATTCCCAAGTGTGAGACATTAAGAAATATTCCAACTCGCGTAACAATTGATAGAATTACTACAAGTGTTAACGTAACCTAGACTATCGTCACGTATACGAACGAGACGTAGCGAGAGCGAGTAGCTAGTTAGCGTGGCGTGAGTGTGTGTGTGTGTGTGTGAAATTAATTTATTCATGTTGGCATACTGGAGTTGAATAAATATAGAAAATTTGCAATTGGTTGTTTAAATGCACCAGTAGATTTGTTATCTATATAAATACATATATATCGGGAAGAACCCTTAACATAAAAATTTATTATGTGCGTGATGATTGAGGTCCTAAACGGGGAGTTAACCCTGAGTACTTTCTTCGCTGCAGCCAACCAACGAAGATCATAAATTAACCGGGCAAGGTAAGTTGTAATTGCCATATTATAAATTACATTATCTATCATTCTCACATCACCGTCACAATACTACCCCTACCTTGACATGCTGCCAACTCTCTGCATATTGACGCCTAATGAGTTCAATGATGGTAGAAGTGAGAGCCAAACCCACTAGGATGTACAGCACCGCCACCAAGAAGTCGGTACGTTCTGCGGGGCGGGTCACGAAGGGGTTTAAGGTGATACTATTAATTTAGCGAGAAAAAGGGCTCTTCATCCGTCGCAAAATTCTCATTACAAAATAAAGGAACTGAGCGACGGAGAGAACTTTCCCGTCGAAGAAGTCGTTTAAAAAGGGTGCAGGAATAGGGGGACAGGCTTGGGGGGGGGTTAGGGGGGTGCGGGTATTTTTTTGGGGGGGGTCGGGGGCGTTTGGGGGGTGCGGGAGTAGGGGGACAGGTTTGGGGGAGGGGGGTTTGGGGGGTGCATAAATAGGGGACAGGCTTTCTACCCTCTCCAAGCGTGTCCCCCTATTCCCGCACCTCCAAACCCCCCCCCAGCCTGTCCCCCTACTCCCGCACCCCTAATAATACCACCCTTAGACCCACATGCATGGAAAAAGTATAACATTGGTGTATGGTTCTTGACGACGATGACTGGGTTGTTGGTTGTTGTTTGGTTTTCAACGGGGGTCACTTCTATAGTTTTATTATTATTATTATTATTAATTGATTATTAAGTGGTTACATACATGCTACATAGGTCATTCAGTAGTCAAAGGTCAATAAAAAACACTCATTATTCACGATAACAAGGAGAGTAAAATCATAGGTCACATCCTATACACCCACTAATCATAGGTCATGCATACAATATATATTCAGCAGTCAGAGGTCAGTGTATACTCAGCAGTGGTAGTTTAGAGGTCAAAGGTCAGCATTCACTCACCAAGCACGAGGTCAAAAGTCAGCATCAATTATATTATACTCATCCATCAGAGGTCAAAAGTCAGCATCAATTATATTATACTCATCCATCAGAGGTCAAAGGTTATACTCATCCATCAGAGGTCAAAGGTCAGCATTCACTCACCAGGAACGAGGGTCACCGAGGCCAATAGTAGTCATGGTGATAAAGCAGAAGTAGAAGGCCTCAAAGAAGGTCCACTCCCTCCCATTGTATGAAGATCCAGCCGCCAGCCCGCCATGTACAGAACCAAAGCCGCCACCGCCCCCACCACATCAAGCCCCGGGACCCGCTACCACCCACGCCCACGCCCACGCCCCCACACACCTTGATTGGAACACACCAGCGGCTACACATCAAGGAATAACAACACTGGTTTATTTAGTTTTTTATTTATTTTTTTCTCTTTTTTTTTTTTTTTTTTTGTGTGTTTGTGTGTGTGTGTGTGTGTGTGTGTGTGTGTGTGTGTGTGTATGTGTATGTGTATGTGTGTGTGTGTGTGTGTGTGTGTGTGTGTATGTGTGTGTGTGTTGTGTGTGTGTGTGTTTTTTTTTTTTTTTCTATTTGGCATACTTCTTACTTATTCTTATTCTCCCTTCCTCTCTTCATTTCTTCTTTCATTAATTCCTGCCCCCCCCCCCCCTCCCCTTTTTATTTCTCCCTGTCCCCCCTTATCCCCTCTATATACCCTTCCATATGTGTTTTATTTACTTACATATATATAATTCTTTTTTTCCCAGTTCTCATCTTTTTTTTTAATCCTTCCTTACATGTTTTCCATTTTTTTCCTCCCCTATCCTTTCTGCTCTCAACAATTTTTTCTTTTTACTTATATATAGTCTTTCTCTCCCTCTTTTCTTTCATTCCCTCCCCCCTTCCTCCCTTCATGTTCCCCCCCCTTTATTCCTCCCTGCCCCGCCCCCACCCCCCCCCACCCCCCCTTCTTATTTCCTCTATCTACCCCTCCACTGTCCCATCATTCACTCGCTACAAATGTTCAAACTTTAGGTCTGAAAGAAGTGTAACCCTGAGAGATGGTAGTAGTGGTTGTAGTTGTGGTAGTTGTAGTGGTAGTTGTAGTAGTGGTAGTTGTAGTGGGGGTAGTTGTGGTAGTTGTTGTTGTGGTTGTAGTTGTGGTAGGTGAGTTGTGTATAGTTATGGTTGTTGTTCAATTGTGGTAGTTGTAGATGTGTAGTTGTGGTAGAAGTTGTGGTATTTGTGGTAGTTGTGGTAGTTGTGATGGTAGTTGTAGTGGTGGTAGTTGTAGATGTGTAGTTGTGGTAGTTGTAGATG
Organism: Petrolisthes cinctipes; assembly: GCA_033782935.1. Lineage (NCBI taxonomy): Eukaryota > Metazoa > Arthropoda > Malacostraca > Decapoda > Porcellanidae > Petrolisthes > Petrolisthes cinctipes. The sequence continues at coordinate 6,248 of JAWQEG010000581.1, forward strand.
TGTAGTTGTGGTAGAAATTGTGGTAGTTGTTGTTGTGGTTGTAGTTGTGGTAGGTGACGTTGTGTATAGTTTTGATAGTTGTTCAGTTGTAGATGTAGATGACTGTGTAGTTGTGCAGTTGTGGATGTAGTTGTACCAGTGTTTGTTGTGACTGTTCTGATGGTTGTGGTAGCAATAAGGAAGATAATAACGGTGATTATATTAATGTGACAACGAAAAGGATAATAAAGATAAAGGTTAATAAGGATAATAAAGATAAATGATAATAAAGATAAAGGATAATAAAGATAAAGGATAGTAAAGATAAAGATTAATAAGAATAATAAAAGGATAATAAAGATAAAGAATAGTAAAGATAAAGGTTAATAAAGAAAATAAAAATAATAATAGAGATGATAAAGATAATGATGATAAACGCAGTGAACAGAGCAACAGCAATAATAAAAATTAGATTAAGGAATAACAATAAAAATACGACAAAAAAAAAGAATAATATAAAAATGAACAAGAAAGAAAAGAATAAGAAAAATTAATAAAAAAATAAAAGATAAATATAAAGAATAAAAATAAGAAAGAGAAGAATGAGAGAAATAACAATAACAATAATAAGAATAAGAATAATATCTTTGGTATATTTTTTTTTTTATGAGATGATAGTGGTTGTGGTGGTGGTGGTGATAGTGGTGGTGGTGGTAGTAGTAGTAGTGTTAATAATGGTAGTAATAGTAGTTGTGGTGGTGGCAGGTGTGTGGTAGTGGTGACAGTAGATTTATGTGTGTGTGTGTGTGTGTGTGTGGTAGGGTGGGGTGGGTACCGAATGTGTGTGTGTGTGGTGGGGGGGTACCGAATGTGTGTGTGTGTGTGTGTGTGTGTGTGGTGGTTGGCGTATCGTGTGTGTGTGTGTGGAAGGGGGAGGGGGTATCGTATATGTATGTGTGTGTGTGTGTGTGTGTGTGTGTGTGGTACCGTGTGTGTGTGTGTGTGGTACCGTGTGTGTGTGTGTGTGGGACCGTGTGTGTGTGTCTGTGTGGTTGTGTGTGTGGTGTGTGGTACCGTGTGACTCTGTTCATTATCTTGATTTTCATGTCTCGTAAAAAAACGGATTATCACTTGCTCTCTCCTTAATACTTTCTTCCTTCCTTCCTCCTCTTTCCTTTCCTCACTTCTTCTTCAATCTTCCTTCTTTCTTTATTCTTTATTTTCGTTTTTCATTTCTTTCTTAATTCTAACTTTCATTTATGTTTCTTCTGTTTTCCTCTCCTTCTTTCCTTCCTTTAATAGATATTCCTTTTTATTCTTGCTTACATTTATCTTCTCTCCATTCTTTCTCTCCTTCTTTATGAATTACTTCCGCGTTCTCCTATTCTTCGTTTTTCCTAACTTTATTTCCTTCGAATTACTTCCTCATTTATTCCTTTTCTTTTGTTTCTATTTTCTTACCACCTTATTTCGTTCTACCTCCTCCTATTTTATTTTTCTCTCTCTCATTCCGATCCTAACCCTCTCATTACTTCCAATCTCCTCTCTCTCTCTCTCTCTCTCTCTCTCTCGTCTCTCTCTCTCTCTCTCTCTCTCTCTCTCTCTCTCTCTCTCGTCTCTCTCTCTCTCTCTCCTCTCTCTCTCTCTCTCTCTCTCTCTCTCCAACAACAATCATCAACACATCTGCAAACATTTCCTGCAACACGAGATTGCTGCTTCTCCCTTTCATACCCACACATTCCCTGCATGCAACATTCTCCTCTGCAACACAAGCAAGCAAGATCAATCATTTACGCCAGCCAGGTAGCTCAGTCATTTTTCTCTATACTTCCAATTACACCTTTCGTTTTTAGTCTCATTAAATACAGTATTCTCCATTTAACTTCTTTTTTCGTATCTATCTTCCACTAACTGCAACTAATTTCTGCAACACAACCCCTATTTTCACTCTCTTCAGTCTTTCTTATCTTATATATAATTATCCTGCAACATCTCTCTGCAATATGTGATCAACCCTTATTTTCACTCTCTCTATAAACTATATATATTATACTTTCTCTTCAATCTTTCTTATTTAACTTCCTTCCTTCCTTCCTTTCTTACACTCTTCAGCCTTTCTTACCTTTCTTCTTTTTTTTATATCTTCTTTTTTTCTATTTTCTTAGTTTCATTATTATTTTTCTTCTTCCTTCCTTCCTCTCTTCAACCTTGCTTATTTTCCTCCTTCCCTCCTCCTACCGTCCTTCCTTCCTTCCTTCTTCCTTCCTTCCTTCTTCTCTTAATTCAACTTCCTATCTTTCCTTCCTTCCTTCCTTCCTTCCTTCTTCTCTTAATTCAACTTCCTTTCTTTCCTTCCTTCCTTCCCTCCCTCCTACCGTCCTTCCTCCATTCCTTCCTTCACTTAATTCAACCTACCCTTTCCTTCCTTCCTTCCCTCCTACATTTCTTCCTCTGCAACAATTTCTGCAACACAAGATCAACCATTTACCCCAGTAGCCAACCCCCCACCAACCCCCCCCCCCCTTCCATCATGAACGCGAACTCGGGTGGCAATTGCAAGGCTGTGATGAAATATTGCAAGACGAGTCACGTGAGGTACTGACTGGAGGGGGGGGGTGACTGGTTGATGATTCAGGGGGTCAAGTGATGTTGTTGTTTGTTGATGTTTTTGTTGTTTTTGTTGTGCCGAAGAGGTTTTGTGTCCGATTGATTCCCTTAGCAACTATCCAACACACACACACACACACACACACACACACACACACACACACTTACACACACACACACACACAGTACCTTGTTGGTCTTGTCCCTTACTTCGAACACACACACAAACACACACACAACACACACACACACACACAGTACCTCGGTCTTGTCCCTCACCTTGAACACACCACACACACATACACACACACACACACACACACACACACACACATTACCTTGGTCTTATCCCTCACCTTGAAGGCCATTAGTCCCTGAAGCCTTGTATGGAGTGCCGAGACGAGGTTTGCAGAGAGTGTACCAAGGCCGCTATGACACTCAGGGTGAGAGGAATTCCTACCAAGCCATACAGGATACAGAAGTGCGACCCCATGACGTTACTGGGGCCTGGTTCCCGTATCCTGTAGGGTGAAGGAGGCGCAGAAGGAGGGGATATAGTAGATGATAGAAGCGTTATTTTGGGCCTGGTTCCCGTATCCTGTAGGGTGAAGGAGGCGCAGAAGGAGGGGATATAGTAGAAGATAGAAACATTGCTTGGGCCTGGTTCTCATATCCTGTAGGGTGAAGGAGGCGCAGAAGGAGGGGATATAGTAGATGATAGAAACGTTACTTGGGCCTGCGTGGTTACTGTATGTATCTTGCGTTGTGGAAGAGGAGCTGAAGAGTAGAAGTTGAAGCTAAAAGGAAGGAAAATTAGATAGTAGGAAGGAAAGGAGAGGTTGGTAGTTGAGAGAGAATAGACTAGCAAGAAAAAAAGACTAGAAATGGAAGTGAAGGATATGAAGGAAGTAAATAGAAGAATAGAATGAATTGGAATGAAAGATAAGGAAACGGATATAGGAAGGGAAGAAAGGGAACGCAGGAACAGAGAGGAGATGAAGAAAGGAAGGAAGAAAGGGAACGAAGGAACAGAGAGGAGATGAAGAAAAGAAGAAAGGAAGGAAGAAAGGGAACGAAGGACAGAGAGGAGATGAAGAAAAGAAGAAAGGAAGGAAGAAAGAAGTGACAAAATGTTCCAAAATGGAGACTGTACCAATTTCACCCCAGTCACCGAGGTAATGGTCAACCCACCCTTGGGACTGTCGCAGGGTGTAGGAAGAGGGAGAGTAAAGGGGACGAAACACGAGAGAAGGAGGAGGGGAGAGGAAAAGCCAGGAGAAGGAGAACAGGAAGGAGAGAGAAGATGATGAAATGAGAGAGGAAATGGCAGGAGAAGGATGACAGGAAGGAGATATGAAGATGATGAAATGAGAGAGAAATGGCAGGAGAGGAAGAGTATAGAGAGGAGAACAAAAGAAAGGAAAGAGGAGAGGAAAGGCCAAGAGAAGGAGATACGACAGAGGAGAAGAGGATGATATGACAGAGAAAGGAGAAGGAGAGGAAAAGAAGAAAACAGGACGAAAGGAAGGAAAGGGAGACAGAAGAGGAAGTACTGAGAGGAAAACTCACTAAGGGGACATAAAAAGGAAATAAAAAAAATAGAATGGAGGGAGAGAGAGGACACAAGAGGGGCGAAGAATGAGAGAGAGAGAGAGAGAGAGAGAGAGAGAGAGAGAGAGAGAGAGAGAGAGAGAGAGAGAGAGAGAGAGAGAGAGAGAGAGAGAGAGAGAGAGAGAGAGAGAGAGAGAGAAAGAGAGAGAGGGGAAGGAAGGACTATAGAAGCTACAACACACATTTGCATACAGTAAATAAGGGAACTCTATGATTAAAATGTTCTATCTGGGTCTGTGCCAGTATAGCGATGTCTGGTGTGTGTGTGTGTGTGTGTATTAATTCATGCCTCTCTATGTATTTTTTTTCCTGTTTGTGTGTGTGTGTGTGTATGTGTGTGTGTTCATGCTTCCCTATGTAATCTATTTTCTGTGTGTGTGTGAGTGTGTATGTGTGTGTGTTCATGCCTCTCTATGTAATCACTTTTCCCGTGAGAGAGAGAGAGAGAGAAGAGAGAGAGAGAGAGAGAGAGAGAGAGAGAGAGAGAGAGAGAGAGAGAGAGAGATGAGAGAGAGAAAACAATACCTTACCGATGGTGGTGATAACAGTGAGTGCGAAAAGACACTCTTGAGATAGGTCCAGTCATAGCTAGGGGTGTGAGGGTCTGATGTGGTCACCCCTACACCCACAGCCTCCTCCACCACACCCTCGTACTCCTCCAGGGCCATAGACACCCTCTCCTGGTGGGTGGGGTGGAGGAGGAGGAGGGGGTGAAAACATGTGATGGTTAGTTGATGTGTTGTTGTTGTTGTTGTGTTCGTTTTCATCAGATCTGAGTTGTGAAATGGGTTAGGTAATGATTTAAGCCACATTACCTCAACTACAATCGAACTATACAATCACATGCACTAATAAGTATCTGGGGGTGTTTCGAATACCTAGAGACAGTAAAATTAATAAATGCACAATAAAATTTCCATTAGAATTACTTCGTTGGTGAATTGACTGTTCAATAGCTTCAACCAAAGATATGTATTTATTAGTGTCGTGACTGTACTTCTTAATTAATAATAATAACAAAAACAGTAAATAGTTAAACATTACCACAACTATACAATCCTTACTGTATAATTATACCACGTAACTAACAAACCAAACTAATTAACCTTGTATGTGTTAGGTGAAGTTGCCGAGATGTCAACAATGGCCTCGAGAAAAGCTGTCCTGTTTCCAGCCAAGGCCTCACCAGCTTCCCTCTGTACTTCACCTCAACGGGGTGTTCTAGTGACTGGAACGCCTGGGGGGGGGGGGAGAGTCAAGAAGAATAGGAGGTACTGAATGTATAATCGTAACGGAGGAAGTAATTAAGTTGATTAAGGAAGTTGATTAATTTCGTTCAGTTTGGAGGGAAAACTAAGCATTTGTAAACAACACTACCACCACCACCATTGGATACTTAATTAAGAGAGGGACATAATGATTTAAATATATTCCTGACTTCAATTATTCCAAAACAAACCATGCAGATATCTACTCTTTACCCTCTCCAACTCTCCCTTTAAGGCTCTCACATTTCCTCCCCCTCACTCTCACATTCCCTCCCCCTCAGACTCTCACATTCTCCCCCCCCCTCTCTCTCTCTCTCTCTCTCTCTCTCTCTCTCCTGGAATAGCTCCCCGAATGAGATGACCACAGTACCCTCCCTTTATCTCTCTCTCTCTCTCTCTCTCTCTCTCTCTCTCTCTCTCCTCTCTCTCTCTCTCTCTCATAATGCACTAATTGGCCATCACAACACACCTGGTTATTCGCAAACTACCCAACAGCTTGTTAGAAGTGGACTGGGAGGAGGAGAAGATGAAGAGGAGGGGGAGGAGGGATGTAAGGGAGTATTATGAAGGAGGAAAAGAATGGAGATAATGAAAGTAAGAGGAGGTGTAAGGGAGAAAGAAAGACTTGTAGGCAAAGAAGAGAAGATGAAGAACAAGGAAATGGAAGGAGTGAAGAACAAATTAAAGGGGCAAATATTAAAATATATATATATATAAGACATAGGGCCCACTCGGATATCATTATACTGTCTTGAATACAAATGAAAGAGAAGCTATATGCAAGGAGAGAGAGAGAGAGAGAGAGAGAGATGAGAGAGAGAGAGAGAGAGAGAGAGAGAGAGAGAGAGAGAGAGAGAGAGAGAGAGAGAGAGAGAGAGAGAGAGAGAGAGAGAGAGAAGGTAAAACAGAAGTGATATCCGCACATAACTACAATAATTAAATGGTCCTTATTGCTATTATTTGGCTTATTATTATCTCACATTGGTGATACAGTTCGCCCCTTACTATATATACCGTCGGTCGTTAGTGTCTATTCAAGCATTATACATCATTAGGAGAAACATAATCTGACTCACAACACAGCAGCTTGATAAGGAAGTGTTGAATGAAGGAAAGTCAGTCAGTGAGGTATATAGTATAGTCACTATAGTGGATAGAGTGACTCTGCATTACGTGTCAATATAATACCATGATTTTACTGAATACAAACAGACACGATGCACTTAATGTACACTCGCAATCCAAAATTAGTATCCAGGTCTTGTTGAAGTTCCGAATCATTTGACATACTAGTGAACCAATTACAACCCTTATCCTGTTTCATATTTGCTTGAGTTTCCTTAAGGGGGAAAATTTTGTGTTGGTAAATCTGGAGCAACTAAATCCTCCAAACTATTCCAAGCAACAGAACACCATTATTTTTGTTCATTTGGTCCTGTTACCTGGCATACTTTGGAGGAATCAAGGCACTCCAATGTAACAAAAAAGAATTAATTACCACCTTAATACTCGATCAGGATATTCGAAGCAAGCCTAGATACATATTTTGGATCGCGAGTGTATACCCTAACTCACCCAAACAAACACTACGACCCAAACACAACGGGGATCAATCAACTCACCAGTCCCCCTAGAGCCGCGTAGACCACGAAGAAGATGTAGAGGCCGACCTGTGCAGCGCTGCCCTTGACCCTCTTTCACCCACAACGCCCACCAACGCCTTCCTCGACCACCAACACCACCACCACCACCACGTCCACAGAATGCACCCCCTCCTTCCACACTCACCACTCCACCACACTCGTCCATCCCCATTTGTCCCCCCTCACCACCACCACCACCACTCACTCTCACACATGCTTGTTGACTGGTTGGTTGGTTTGTTTACTCGAGTTGATTAGCATACAGTAGGGTCGGTAACGCACATGTGGCGTCTAGTGGACATTTTCCTTCTATGGTTTAGTTCCCTGGTTCTCCGTGTCTGCATTTTGTTCAGTGGGGGTTTGTTCATAATGTGTGGTGGCTCCGTTCGGACGTGTGAATCTTCAATGACGAGCCTGTGGGTGTTTGTTAAGTAGTTGGGTTTTGCTCGCTCTCTCTCTCTCTCTCTCTCTCTCTCTCTCTCTCTCTCTCTCTCTCTCTCTCCTCTCTCTCACACAAAATTTCACACGAACACCCCACACACAAAAAGCGCATACATACACACACACATACATACATACATACACACATACATACACACATACATACAAAAACATACACACATGGATACATAAGGTCGTAAAGAGAGCACTATGAAGGCCAACCCCTGGATTATACAAACACAACACTAAAGATGAGTGGCTGTGTGTAAAATGACCCACTTTTATTTTTGTTTTGGCTATACAATCATACACATACACGCTAACACATACACATATATACACAAGGTAAAGAAAACTAGCTTATCTTTATCTTGCACATATACACACGCTAACACGCACACACACACACACACACACACATGCACTTATTACAAAACACAGAAGCTTAAAAATGTCAATAAACACAAAAATACACTATACACACACAACAACACAACAAGACATACACAACACAACTCATTCATCACTATACACTACTACTCAAAGGGATTCTAAGTGTTATTGTTTTCACTCCGGCATGTGAGTTGTAGTGTGGAACAATGTACAGTACATATAAGGACAGAACGAAAAAGAAAAATTACCTGGAAGAGAGAGAGAGAGAGAGAGAGAGAGAGAGAGAGAGAGAGAGAGAGAGAGAGAGAGAGAGAGAGAGAGAGAGAGAGAGAGAGAGAGAGAGAGAGAGAGAGAGAGAGAGAGAAAGAGAGAGAGAGAGAGAGAGAGAGAGATGAACAGAAATTGACTGCACACACACAACAACAACAACAACAACGACAACAAAACACCAACACAACTAAAATTCCACTTCCAAGTCCCATGGAGGGAGGGTAACTAAACATTCGACCGTGACTGTACAGTACATGCAGCAGGAACAATTCTTCGTATAACAAAGACCGCTTCGACCCCTTGCCTGTTTCTCTCTCATGTAACGTAACTTCCTCGGTAACTTCTTTTGTAATCCCCGGTTCGTCGAATTAAGTAATGAAGTAAGGACTGCGTGGCAAATTTTCCCGCAAAACTTTCATGTAACGAGTTCTTTAATAGTCTCTGTAGCCACGTTATATAAAGACGACCGCTCATCATCCCTGTGTATGTATGAACTTATTATGAAAGAGAGCCTTTTTTTTGTTGTGGGCGAAATGGTGGGCGAGTTGTGAGTGATGCATGTGCTGACTCTTCCAAACTGTCCCATACAAAACTGTTGATCCCCTATAGCTATACTACTAGTAAGCTGGCCTACTTTATAATATTCCCCACTTTATTTATTTATATATTTATTTATTAATTTATTTATTTTTAGCTGGCGAATATGTACTTTAACTGCTCCCTCATTTAATATTTTTTTTTTTTTTTTTTTTTTTTTTTTTTTTTTTTTTTTGTAATGCAGTGTAAACAAGTAACACCAAAACTTTCCACAACTATATGGTACTTATTTATCTGCAACTTATAAACACCGGAACACCGTAAACAAACATAACAAAGTAAATAATCCATATCTATCTTAAGGGGGAAGTTTTGTGTTAGTAAATCTGGAGCAACTGAATCCTCCAAACTATTCCAAGCAACAGAACACCATTATTTTTGTTAACTTGGGCCTGTTTCCTGGCATACTTTGGAGGAATCGAGGCACTCCAATGTACCAAAAGGGAATAATTACCACCTTAAGGGGAGATGGAGATTCTGTTGTAGGTGAATTGGAAGGTGTGTGATTCCTCCAAAGTATGCCATGAAGAAAACAGACGACTTCAATGGGGGATCTGTTTGGTGGCACATAGTTTGGAGGAATCAATAGCACTCCAAGTCACCACCATGCATGAGAATTCTCCCCTTAATTAATCATTCCCACTGGACTCTGTTATATAAATAAAAGAGTCCATGCACCCTCTTTTAAGGTCTGGGTTTATATATTTAATCTCTCTTTATGTAATCACAGAACGCTGGTATGAGTTATGGAGGAATTACAGGGAAAGCCGACCCCCCTCCCTCTTCCCCTTATCCCCACTCTTAATTCATTGTCCCTTTATATAAAAAACAATAACTATGTATAAGGAGATAGATAGGAGACAGATAACACACGACACAGTTATTAAAAAACAAACAGACAGACAGACAGACAACAGATAACACTAATATCAAACAGCGATATAAACATATGGACACACAAAAAATATACGAAACAGAGCAAACAAACAGAGAAACAGATAGAAAGACAGACAACAGATAATACGAATATCAAACAGTGAGGCAAACAGATAGGCAGATAACAGATAACAGGCGACCCAGGTATTAAAAAAAAAGGCACATAAATAATTAGGTAGACAACAGATAACACGAATAACGGTGTGTGTGTGTGTGTGTGTGTGTGTGTGTGTGTGTGTGTGTGTGTGTGTGTGTGTGTGTGTGTTGACAAGGAAAGAAATCAGTGTATGCGTTTAGAAGTCCAAGGGTCATTGATTTTGATAACACAACTACTTAATGGGGCTACTGATTCCTCCAGACTATGCCAGGAAACAGATTGGTAGAGTAGGGAAGCCTGTTTAGTCACATGGTTAGGAGGAATCAGTAGCCCTCCATTTCACCCACAATGAATTATAAGGAATGACTGCATGCATTGGGTAATTACAGTACCGTGAGTGATTCAGTAAATTATTTGTTTAAACTTTTGCATTTATCCATTACTCCCATTGTTATTAATTATCTCCTCGTAATTGAAGGGAGGAAGGTATTATTTTGCACACACATATACATACACACCGGCGCGACCATGCACACATACACATCAGGGTAAGACAGTACATATTCATATGAATCAGGTTCTGAGTTCCGAGTGTAGAGTTCATGTGGATGTCCTTGTGTATTAGAGATTGGTATGGCCTGTGAGGTGATGGTGTTGCTGACGTTACTACTCTATTCGTCAAGGAACAGTGCAGGTCCTTGTATACAAAAGATTGGTATGGCCTGTGAAGTGACGGTGTTTCTGACATTACTACCTAACTCGTCGAGGAGCAGTGCAGGTCCTTGCATATAAGAGACTGGTGTGGTCTGTGAGGTGCTGATGTTCCTGGCGTGGTTACCTTACTAGTAGAGCAACAACAGTGCAAAAAAGTGTGGGAGGTAACCGGTGTCTCTGGCGCACTGAGCTATACGTGTACCTGTGGTTGGTACTTCATTTGTGGTGTACTGTGGCTGGAGTTCTTCGCCTATGGAAGCTACTGGCCCTGGCATATACTTCAAACCCTGCTATTTCAACGGGGACTGGCCTGGACTCTCGCTGTGGCCCATGTACTGTGTATCTTGTGTGGAGGAGGTGTAGATAGGACGATATGTGTCTTATGTGTATGCTCCTCTTAACTTCTTTATATCTTGTTTTATGTGTGAATGTGTGTGAAAGTGGTACGTAGGATATAGGGATTTCTATTATACTGTATATTTTGTGTTATTGAGTACAGTTGTGAATTATATGCTTTTGTATTTAATTATCCTTGATGGTTACCCAAATCATATCGTATCAATATATAATGGTCACTTTCTTAATAAGGCCAGAAAAGTGCCGAACCTACAGCAAAATGCACTTTTCACTTCCAAATACGCCCACAAAAACAAATATACAAACATACATACCCAAACACTAGGCACGCAGCCCATATTTCTCCGTACACACACATACACACACACACACACACACACACACACACAATACTTCCTCCCCCCAACACACACATACACACACACACAATACTCCCTCCCCCCCAACACACACATACACACACACACACACAATACTCCCTCCCCCCCAACAAACACATACACACACACACACACACACACACACACACACAATACTCCCTCCCCCAACACACACACACACACACACACACACACCAGATCAGTGGAACTAATATCTTTTAGAGCAAATCACTGCAAGAGCATTCTTCTCATTTAGGAAGATTAAAACCAAGATATAATCCCACTCCACACTATTGTAAACACAGTCCACATGTAAGTATAATCAAACGTACACATTGAATCAGGCCTGCAGTTCACACACACACACACACACACATACACATACACATACTGTATACACACATGCTCTCAGGGTGGTGGACAAAGAATGGATCGTATACACGCACCTTGGCACATACATACATACATGCATACATACACAATCAGTCATACATGTATACAAGATCACACACACGCACACACATGCATGCAAACACAAAAGATCAAGCTAAGTTCATGCACACATAGTACACATTCACACGACATGCCAACACGTACACAGTATAAAAACCAACACACACACACACACACACACAAATCGTTTACACACGTGCGCCCTCCTGATTTCGACACACACACTCACACACATACATACAAAAACTGGCACACGTCACGTACCAAAGATATGGTACTGCAGTCAGGTCAGTGGCCTCGGTCAGGTCAGGTTATGGGGTGACCTGACGTGTTGTTGTTACTTCCTACTAGTGGTGCCAGAAGTGTAAGTCAGGTGAGAGTAGAATGGGTGGAGTCAGATCAGGTTAGATTGAATTAAATAAAGTCAGGTCACGTTAGATTGAATTAGATGAAGTCAAGTCAGGTTAAATTGAATTAGACAAACTCAGGTCAGGTTTGATTGCATGGATAGTCAGGTTAGATTAGATTAAGCTGCTGGAGTCAGTTCAGGTTACTATAGAAGGAAAAAAAACATGATGGTTTAGGTTAACATGAGTCAGGTCGCCTGGTCAGGATAGGTTAGGTCAAAGTCTAATAAAGGTTAGGTCATGGCCAATATATTTTTAAGAGGACAGTACAGTATTGGTAAATCTGGAGGAGCTGTTTCCTCCAAAATATTCCAAGCAACAGGCAACCATATTTTTTGTCTAATCTGGTCCTGTTTCCTGTCATATTTAGGAGGAATCAAGGAGTTTCAATGTACCAAAAGTGCATCAATCGCCCCCTAAATTAACGGAGTAACTCTAGAGGGTCCTACTCAATGTTGTGATATCCTCAGTGGAGAGAGAAAGGGAAATGAAGAGAAGAATGATAAGCTATGTAAATCCTGTACATAATTTCCATACCATACAATATTTCTACTGCTATGTTATTATGACTAAAACTACTACTACTACTAGGTCTACTACTACATCAACACCTACAACTACTAATACTACTATACTACTACAACTACAACTACTACTACTACTACTTCTAATACTACTACTACATCAACACCTACTACTACTACTATTACTACTACTACTACTACTATTGCTACAACAACACGTACTACTAATACTACATCAACACCTACTACTACTACTACTACTACTACTACTACTACACCTACTACTGCTACTACTACACCTACTACAATTACTAACAACTACTTTATATATTCTACTTCAACTATATCATACATTTCGGTACAATCACTATCACCATCACCATATCTGTTGTTATTATGTCACCACACCATTAACTCACTATACTATCACTGCTCATCAAGACACTATTATCATATTCATTTTCATTGTCACTGTTACTCAAGTCATTTTCACTGTTATTATCATTTTATCTGTCACTATTACCACCATCTCTACCACTGCTGTCATCATAACCTTTATCTAATAATAATAATAATAATAATAATAATAATAGTTTTAATAATAATTACTGTAACAATAAAAATAACAATAACAATCACAGTACTACTATGAAGATCACTATCACAACACCATCACCAACACCATTACCCTCACATCATCACCATTACCCTCACATCACCACCATTACCCTCACATCATCACCATTACCCTCACATCACCACCATTACCCTCACATCACCATTACCCTCACATCACCACCATTACCCTCACATCACCATTACCCTCACATCACCATTACCCTCACATCACCATCATCACCATTACCCTCACATCACCATCATCACCATTACCCTCACATCACCATTACCCTCACATCATCACCATTACCCTCACATCACCATTACCCTCACATCATCACCATTACCCTCACATCACCATTATCACCATTACCCTCACATCATCACCATTACCCTCACATCACCGTCCCGAGCCACTACTTCCACTCCTCACCACACCACCACCACTACCACACTGACCACCACTACACACACACACACACACACACAGTCCAACTACTACTACCACCACCACCACTACCTCTTCCTCCTCTTTCTCCTCCTTTTTGTTTTCCTCATTTTACTTTCTCTCTTTGCTCTTTAGTCTCTTTCATTTGCATTTCACATTCCCTTTCTTCCTTTCCACCTTCTAATCTCCTTCTTTTCCTCCTTCTCTTCTCTTTCCTTTCTCCTTTCCCCCTTTTGTCTTCCATCTTACATTTCCTTTCTTCCTTTCCTCCTTTAAATCATCTCCTACATCTCCCTCTCACCCCTTCCTCACCCTCTTCCTTCCTCTTTCCTCCTTTCAATTTTCTCCTTCATTTTCCTCTCTCCTTTGTCGTTACTGTTTCTAGTTCTCCATTCTCTCTACACTTTCTCTTTTTTCTCTCTACCATCCCTCTTTTTTCTTTCTTGTCCTAACTATTACTTTTATGCATTTTTTCTTCTTCCTCTTCCACCCTCTTCCTTTATCTTATTTTCCCTTTGGTTCCTTCATCTCTCTCTCTCTCTCTCTCTCTCTCTCTCTCTCTCTCTCTCTCTCTCTCTCTCTCTCTCTCTCTCTCTCTCCATGAACGAAAAAATGTGAAATACGGTCGCGAACAAAAATCTCCCCCCACCTTCTTCAACTCTCAACGCCATACCTATTGTAACTGCTGATATGACAGGGAAAACAAATGCATATTATCCACATTCAATATAAACAAAAATGAAACCACACACAAAAAAAAAAAAAAAAAACATCAACCCAGCCTCAAAAATGTATGCATCATTTTCATCATCTCTAGGTAAAGGTGGATGTAACATACTTTTGTCCCCAACTGTACAATCCCCATAAAGAGATACACAAGTACTGGACGTGTCGTTTCATCTCGTTCACAGCCTCACACAAGATCATTTCTCTTTGGTCTGTGTATGTGTGTATGTGTGTAGTTTGGAGGAATCGGTAGCCTTCAGTGTGTGTACTACGTGCCAGAAGTATAATATTATTTTCTTATTAGATGAAGAGGGTCGTTTGCTGTGGGTGAATGATTGGAGTTTACTACATGTATAGTCCTCTGAACAATGCAATAAAAACAGGCCCCAACTCGTAGACTGAAGTGTTCTGTTTTCTGGCATATATTTAAAGTTTAGATGAATCGATCAGTACACACACACACACACTATAGCTAGCCTTCCAATGAGTCCAAAGCATAGACTTCCCTTGAATCTGAACACAGCAGTCAGAAGGAATTAAGACGAGGGTTTCTGCCGTTACCAAGTCCCCTTCCCTCCTATATACTGTACCTTATACTGTTCGTTTGTCTCTGTGTCATTGTGGTCTAGTTTGATGTGGTTTGAGGAAGGTGTTTGGGTTATATTGTCATCTCTCTCTCTCTCTCTCTCTCTCTCGTATTACCTCACTTTCTAACTCGTCTTCCTCACTTCCTCTCCTTGCCTCCCTCGATACCTCTCTCTCTCTCTCTCTCTTTGGAGTTTGGGGTGTGAGAGAGGGACACGTGGGAGTGGTAAGGGCAATTTCTGTGTGTGTGAGACAGACAGACAAACAAATAAACAGACAGACTGACAGACAGACAGAATGAGAAAAAAAATTATATCAACCCTCACCAAAATCATCCCAACCTGACAGAAGGAGGGGAGACATGTGGGAAAGGTTATGTCCCACCGTCACGAGAAGCAACACACACCCACACACACACACACGCATACTGCAGATATTGATGGCAGTATAATAATTTCCCCACAGCGCCTCACCACATTTTATATTATATTCTGGGCGGGTTCGGTGACACATGGATGAGTAATAGTATAGATTATTATACTTCCGTTGCTTCAGCGCTCGTTAAACATGTCTAATTATCTGACTGCATCGTGATTGGTGAAGAAAAGATATTTGCTTTAATTGTACATTTTATTATTATTATTATTATTATTATTATTATTATTATTATTATTATTATTATTATTATTATTATTAATGTGTTTTGTCGTTACAATATATCATTAATTTTTATGTGTATCATCAAGGTTTTTTCTCACGAGTTAAATTAAATTATAAAAAGTTTGAATCGTGATAAAAGTACAGGGGATCACAAAAATATATGTGTATGTGTGTGTGTGGGTTAGTCAGTGGGCGGAGAGAAGAAAATCCATTGACTGGCCCCCCACACCACAAATTGGTCTAATATACAAGAGTCATTTCAGAACAGCTTCTAGCCTGCCTCTCCTCTGTAATTAGGGTAGCGAACATGGGGGTGGGGAAGGAGTGGAGAGGGAAGAAATGAGAATGAATGAGAAATGAGAAAGTGGGGAGTTGGAGAATGAGGGGAATGAGAGGGAGCGAGTACAGTTTTGAACAGTGTGAGAAGTGTACGATAAGAATTATGCGTATATACACACATAATAGCTGCTGATTCCCATCACTCTAAAAAAGATTAGTGACAATTCAGAGAGAGAGAGAGTGTGTGTGTGTGTGTGTGTGTGCGTGTGTGTGTGTGTGTGTGAAGCTTTAATTCCATTTATACGTTCTACAACAAATAAATCATTTCCGCATACTTTGTCAATTATCTTGGTCAAAATCGTTGCTATTATATTAGAAGTTTTTTGTATTGGAGTAGCTTCTTCCCCATATCGAGTACCTCAAGACCAAATACTGCTTTTGGCTTTGTAGGGAACCTTTCAGGGAGTCAGGGACTCCTTCTGACACTATTCCCATAAACAGTGCTCTCTCTTATATCTCTGTTTTATTTCGTACGTTCTTTATTTATTAACCATTGACTCAATAAACAACTTCTCTGCAAAAACGAATCTTAATCCGTTGAAAAGGAGTAATTCCAACAAATAGGTAAGTAACAAACAAATATGGTACCGTTGTAAACTTGTACTGATTCAGCTGAGTGTTAGCCATCATTGTTTATTATTATCCTAGAGTCCTATGATAGGAGATACTGATTACAATATGGGTAGTAACTGAAGATGATTACACTAATAAAATCACTCAGTGTCATTGTAAAGGACTGAATAAAGAGTGAGGTAAGTAAAATAATGAATATATGGGTGTGTTATTTGTTATGATGGGAGGTAAATAATGAAGAATGAGAGTGGGAGGGGAAAAATTAATATATGACATTGATTGTTTGTAAGGTTTGATTGTTAAGACTCGATCAGTATTGCATCAGATGAAACAATTACTAACTCCAGCAAATGACAGTTTGTGATTCCCACATAAAATACAATTTGGTATGAGTTTATTATCAGTGAATATGTACAGCAATCAACAATAATGATGAAGAGGAACCTATCTATATATTGGGGAAAAGCAAACCATATTTTCTTCTATGAACTTACTAGGCCTTCAACTCAGAAATAATAAATCAAGAAACTAAGGCTGGTGTTATTAAACTTATTCTTCGACAAAAAGAAGTTTTCTCTGTCATTTCGAATTGTAAAATTATACGAATTGCTGAAGAGCCTTTTCCTTGAAGAAATGCCGTAGTTTGATAATACCACCCCAAGCCTCTATCTCGGCAACTCAAGGGCCATATTCAAGAACCTTTGTGGTGCATACGATGGTGTGGTAATGGTACAAGGGCTCCATAGACAAACAACAGAGCCGTTGTACCATTACCATGCCATCGTATACACCACGGATGTTCTAAATATGGCTCCAAGTCTCATTCAGATATTCAGGTATATATATATACAGGGTGATTCAAAACTACATTTACAAAATGACAGGGTAAAGTCCTGACATGATGTTAAACATATTTCCATAAGTAATTTTCAAAAATTTAAAAAGTTAATGACAGACATGAAAGCCAAATCCATTACCGTGGGCGAATGATCGAACACTTCTAAAATTAACTCCTCCCCCCCACAGCACCCCATGTTCTCTCTCGGGTAGACGAGGGAACTTAATACAACGTATGAAGCAATAAACCCTTATCGATCACGGGTATTGTTTTGTGGTCGAGTTACACTTACCGAGTGATACGTGTAGATGCCAGGGCGGTACTACTAACTTATCTGACATTACAAGAAACACGAAGCCTTGGGATCGATTAAAATCCAACGGATCTGTTTGAATCCCATGATCGATAAGGGTTTCATTGTTTCATACGTTTTAAAACTTGCCTCGTCCACTTAAGAGAGAGCAGGGGATGAGGTGGGGGTAGGTGTTATTTTAAAGCGTTCGATCGTTCGCCCACGGCAATGGATTTGGCTTTCATGTGTGTAATTAACTTTTTAAATTTTTGAAAATTACATATGGAAACATGTTTAACATCATGTCAGGACTTTACCCTGTCATTTTGTAAATGTAGTTTTGAATCACCCTGTATATGTCATCATCAGCTGGTGGTGGCAGTGGTGGGAGGGAAGGTGGCCGTAGCAGCGGTGGTGGTGGTGGATTGTCAACAGACAGTGCGGTGTTATGTCAACTCGAAGACAAAAGAAGAATCACCAGCAAAGGAGAAGATCTAGACCACTTGGAGGTAAAATAAAAGATAGTGGTTTGTTCAGTATGTCTCCAGGTACGAACGTATACTGAGATTAGTTTCCCTGTATACATTAGTCTGTACTCTAATGTATTATACTGTTGACACCAAATATTTTCCTGTACAGTATATTATTTGAAAATATTTTTGTTAAAGACAAAATATATTTTATAATTATGGAACAAGTCTTGTTTCCTTGTTTTAGTTTTGTGTGATTGTTTGCAGTAACAAAAAATTAATTAAACTATTGATCGTAATTGTATATCCCTGCATTCATAAGTATTTCTTATGTCCTGGGTTTATCCATGCTTATTTCTGTTTTTTATGATTGTACATGAAATTAGTGTGCATAATTTATGCAATCTTGATTTTACTTTGGTATTGATATGGCTGCCCAGTTTGCAGTTTTTCAGGACTGTATAATATTATAATTAATCTTTAGGCTGTGTGGTTGAAGTGAGCTTGTAAATAACTTGCTTATGAGTACAGCATGTTATTTGTCTCAATATATGTGTGTCTTGTGTATCAATGGTGTTAACTGTTGTGGTGTGTGTATTTCAGACATTTCAGTTAACGATTTTGCCAACAGCGCAGAGCCAAAGAAATTCCGGGAGAAAAAGGCAAACGTACAAATTATGTTACATAAAGGTATGTTAGTATGTTAGAGTTATCTGAGTTCTGAAACTGCCTCTATTACTATAAGGACAAATGGAAAAACTTCACAGTCAGTAATCACTAGGTATTCCATCTCTTGTTTTTCCTTCTGATTTCTTTCTCTCTACCTTGGCCTGGAGCAAGTGATATTTAATTTTCGCGTATATTTCATTATGGTGTGTGTTTCTGAGTTGCAACTGTCCCAGGGGTCTTGTATAATAGTACATGTGGGTTGAAACTATACAATCTCCACAGTCAAGGAAGATGAGAGAGCTTGGGATGAGAGGGACAGTGAGGAGGAAGAAGAGGACACTACTGATGTCATAACACAACCCCTCAAAAGAGGTAAGAGTGTACTAAAGAAATAAGCTAGTAATTATGCTAGAAAGGAAAATTGACAACTATTTAAAATATGCAGGATATATAGAACAGTGAATTAAAAGAGGGCAAGAGAAAATTGAGGTTATAAACTTAGTCTAGATAGAAATTGACGTTCATTATGCATTAGGTTATTTTCCTCTACTGTACAAACCTTTCCGAGTATAGGTTTCAGCTTATGTGTGATGGCATTTTCCCAGAAGCTGCTTTGATAATATGTGGTTACAGGTTTGAGGAAGAAGAAGATAGATACCACTTGTAATGAGGGAGGAGTGGACTACCCACTGGACATCTGGTTTCTCATCAGGTATTGTGCTCCTCTGTCCAGTTGTATTCTCCTTGCACATATGAGTGACTATAACAGGTAGATGACGGTAGTTTTCTAGTGACAGTTCAGTTCATCTACCATTATTCCAGACATTTTTTACCCTCCGGGAATAAAAAAATATTGTACAGTGCAAATCATCAATTGATGTTTAAGAGTTAAAAAGTGACCTATCCTATGAGTTAATACCTTATGTTAACTCTCTTGTGCATGGTCTACTCACAGTTGTCATTTGAACACCATCTTGGACTCATAGCTCTCTATTCCTAATGATTTGGACAATATTCAGCTATTGTTGGTGACTGATATTTCCCAATGTCATCATCATTAATACCCCATATCTCTTTTTGAAGGGGTTGGGCCTGGGGCTTGAATGTAGATCAATAATTTCTGTGTTGCTTGTTTAACACCCCATAACCTCAGTGTGTGTTTTCCTCACAGTGAATACATAATGCCAGAGGATGCCGGGAGATTTGCATGTCTGTGCCAGGCCACGCTCTACATCACTACCACTGCACGTTTCTGGCTCACCATGTACAGGAGGTGAGGCGCATAATTTGTTCTCAAAAACATTGATCAATAAAGTAATCAATATTTGATGTCTAGTTCAAACCTGGGAATGCCCAATTAAGAGTTGGACTCAACAGAATTTTAAGAACTTCTCTGCCACATATCTAGACCTTTTACTAGAGTACAGTATGTTTATTTCATCCCAGTTCTAAGCTATTTTTCTAAATTTTCATCTAATTTTTAACACAGATGGTTCAGAATGGTGCCTGAACTACCCCCACACCTGACCCCTTGGAACATAGACAGTGTACATGGGCTGAAAGCAGCAGTAGTACGCTCACTTTTCTTTACCTACCTTCCCTTCACTGCTCGCATCAGTGCCAAAAAGCCACTCACTGCAGACCCAACCATCCTCCTTCGCACCCAGTGTGTACTGCAGTGGCATAGTGTATGTCTTGAAGTTTACATTATTCAGTGCCTACCATAAGTAATACTTAGTGTTGTTTTTTCCTCTCATATTGGAGAGAGAGCAATGAAGAGTGACAATATTTCCATTTATTTGTTGTTTAGGTACTATTTCTTGTATTTCCTTCATGCTTCAGAAAGAGGGCAACCTGCACAAGTATTTCTTCAAATTTATGCAACCAAGTCAGAGAATAACAAGAGGAAGAGGGAGGTGGTGTGGAGGAGGTGGAAGATGGGAAGAGGACACGTCTGTCACTTACAATGAGGAGGAAGGCTGCTATATCCTCATGGTCAGTTGACTGTACAGTGTATTTCCTCCTTTGTCTTGGTCAGTATTGTTCTGTGATTGATGTGGTAAGTTAGAAATGTATAAAATTTATAAATAATATGGCAAGTTAAAAATTATCTACTGTACTGTGTATTTTATTCTTTACTCTACAGAAATACTGTATACTGTACAGTGTACTAGTTTCCTTCCATTGAAAAATAGTTTATGTTTCTATTGTGCCACCCAGTTGGTTAAAGGTTATGGTGCATGGTGTACCCCCAGGCATCAAGTCCAGCTGTGTGTGGTACAACAATGGTGATGGGGGAGCGACTGTACCACGCTGGGCTAGGAATTTCTGCTAACCTGCAAAATCACCGTCTCCGCCTCTCCTTCGTCCCTGCCCACCTTCTCCCTACCTTGCCCAATGCACCTGCCCGCAAGTACCAAGTACCTGCCACCGAGGTGAGATTCGGTGCCCATATGTATACATGTGGTTTGCTGTCAAAGACAAGAGTGTGATCACCTAATACTTAGCCTACCGTTAGTACTGTACAGTACGTCTCATCAATGTAGCATGCAAGCTACATTGTCGAACATTAAGTAAAATTTGGGAAGTTTTAAGTCTGTCTCCACCTGGATTTTTCCCTCTTTGGTTAATCACTCATTCTCCTGTAAATATTGGCATGTACTGTACTGTAACACTAGTAATGAAATTTAAGCATTTTTCATCACTTGCAGATCACTCTTGAACCAGTGTTTGATGTGAGATTATACCCTTGGTGGCATCCTCAGTACATGAAGACTGTCCCAAGCTGTGAATGCTCTCACTCTCAGTCCCTCTGGAACTCTGAAGATGGGCTGGGCTTTGGAGAAGTGTTATGATGGTACAGTAGTGATAATGTAAGTCAGATGGTCGGTAATGGCACTGAAGATAGCAGTTGGGGTTATTGGAAAGCAAGAATTTGTAGGATATATCCTATAAATACTGTGATACAGTCAAGATGAAATGTTTGGCCCAGACTCAGGCCTCTACAGCCCTGAGTGGGTTGAAATGGGTCAATTATATTATTTTTTTTAGGCGTGAATAAATGATGAGTACATACAAACATCAGCTTATGTATTATTGATCACTCTAGGAGGTACAATTTGCACATAATTTGGGTGGGGGAGGGTAGCACCCTCTTCTATATGCAGAAGGTCAATATTATCATTGTTCTAATTTGGTTGAAATTCATTACCACTTCAAAGGTCAGTGATAATGGGATTAAGGACATAGAAGATAGAAATAAACTTGCGAAAGGCCAGGGTGGTTGTTTCAAGGCCCGGTATATTGTGGTGAGTGGCTGGTTAACTGGAAAATACTGATTCACTCTATTTCCCTTCCTCTTATAAACCCCCTGGCATGTTGAATTCTGTCTCCTGCAAGAAATGCGGAAATTACCCATATAGTGTGCATAAATTGTGCAATATTGTTTGGCATGAGAATTGCTGAACAGTATAGACGAAATTGCATGGAATATCGCTCAGCCCATATGAAACCCAACATTACACGATTGCACCGTTTTCTCTAGCAGCTGGTCAAAGAACACTGGCTGAATGGAGGGATAACTTTTTCAATCTGGGAACTAGAGGTGAACAACTATTTTTGCATACAGATTTGGGGTATCTTCTAAATTAATGTCTATAATATTCAAGTCATGTGTATTTTTTACCTTTGCTTCCTCATTAGCTTGTTAAAGTCACTAATGTGAGGTATATAACTGATATCCACAACATGAATAAAATTGATCGTCGAATTCTGCAGAATGAAACTAGCTTTTTCTGCCAATAAAACTTGCATCTTATATACATTAAATTTTCTTTGCTTTCAACCTCCAAACACAGATGAAAGCGAAACAAACTTTTACAACACTGTGTATAGGATGTTTAAATGATGCCATTTGATAGCCAAATTAATTGTCTGGTTGATTCGTCATTATAATTTCGGCATCTCGGTCATTATTCAAAACAATTAACTTACCAAAACACGCACTAAGAGATATGATTTATTTTCCGCTCACAAGAGTACGGTATGAAAGGGTGATTTTGTTCTCTATTTTCATTACTCCAAAAATTCCCCCAACTTCACTCAAAAGTCTTGGCTAACTCCCAGTTTCTAGTTGCTGGGGCATGTGTTATACTGTAGATTTAAACTATATTCTTGTCATGTTGTAATAGGATATAATAGACTGCTCCCTTCACACATAACATCTCAACACTCATTACCACCTTCACCTTATTACGAGCCTCAAAAGTGCTGTTACCGGTAGGCTACTAGGCGCGCACGAGCGATCGAGACGCTTAAAGGCTTAATCCGTGCAGTTTGCTTTTCCTCTTGTAAATTAGGCGGCTTCACACCTTGGAACTACTCATGGTACACGTGCTACCAGTAACTGTAGCGACGTCCTCGCTGCCAAACTCGCCTAAAATGTTCAAGTTACAAGGGGTGGGATCGAGTGGGCGGGGGCGGGCGTTGAGTGTGAGAATAAGTAGTCCGGGTGGGAATTTTAATGAGAGTAAGAGTGACAAGGCTTAACTCGACTTGTCAGAGCTGTTGTCATGGATGAGTTGAGAGGCACGCGCAATGCATGCCGGCAAGAGGCTCGTGGTGGGTGGGCGTAGGGGCCGGCAGGGAGGGTGGGTGGGTGAGGGATATATAATACTGGTTGGGTGGTGGCGCTGAGTGGTGTAGGCTCTGTCTGCTGGTGTGGGTGGCTGTGGCTACAATTATATATATATATATATATATATATATATATGCCTTCACTCAGTTCACTGTTTCATCTTAAGTATTAGTTCTCTTGCTGTGTTCATTCATTATAATAATAGCGTTTTCTTCCTCCTAATTTGTGGAATGTCTTCTTTTCAATGTTTTGTATTGGCTCCTTAATTACTGTAGGTGACGTTTGGTCCTCCAGTACTCTGTATAGATGTTTCGAATCTTTTTGTTGTTATCCTCGTGGGTCGTAGTTTATGGATCTTTCATATATGTTGGATAATATATGTTACCTATTGAGTAAGGTATGTACGTTGGGCAGGTGGAGGAGGAGTGGCTGCAGCGTCTATATGTATCCTTAGGTAGGCCTATGCTGCATTTAAACATTACTCTCCATAACATATTACATATTATGATCAGTACGTTATATCGCCAGTGTGTGTCATAAACAACTCTATTGCTGTGAATATTTCTCTCTGAGCGAACGAGAAACAGAGCACTCTACTAGTAGGCTACGTGCAATGATACGTGAATTGAACTGATAATATTTTGACTGATATTCACCAAAATTAAACAGACAAGTTGTGCAGGTGAATATCTGGCAATTAATTAAAAAAAAGACCAATCACAGAAATTCTTGTCTGAAATAAGAATGTAAATTTAGTAAAGAATGTAATTTATGTATGACTATGATGCAATAATCCTCGCTGATATTAAAGTACCGGTTTATGACAAGTAAAATTGATAAGTACACGATTATTCACTTTAACATTGCGGATACTATGCCACACAGGTTCTTACACCTAAATTATATGATTGATGAAAGAGAAATCATAGGACTACTGTATAGTCACATGCTAAAGTCGTGTCGCATCTCCCGCTTGACTTGGGAGAGTGAGATTCATACATCCGATAATGATCAGAGCTGCTACTAGAGAACATTAATTTTCCTGCCAAGAACAGCTCTCATTCTCGTATATATTATGAATCACCCATGTGAATCAGGTCGGAGAAGTGACAGGACTTTAGCATATGACTGTATACCTTTAGCGAACAGTAGACATTCATTAGTCACCATTCATCACGTAGCGGATACCAATTCATGATAGTGTCAGAATTTTCATAGCCAGAACCCACAAATATTACTCTGTACTGTGTTATGGAAGTGGATAATATTTCAGGTATTTGAAACATCGGCTTTCATTCATACCGCCCCGCTGTAGTACACGCCAGGCCACCACGATCCCATTGTATGGGACACAGGCTTGTACTAGTTTACGCACACCTCTATTACGGTACATTCTCATTATAGAGGTATTCTGGTGCATTAGATATTATGGACAAGTATTTGAGTTTCAAATGTTCCTTCGTAGCATAGAGAATAAGGCGGGGAAGAATATCAAGACGAAGCCGGTGCCGATATAACGAGGCAAGGGTCGGAACGCAGGGATCACAGGCAGTCTTGAAAATGGCCGACGCTCGATAGCGGCCAAATCAGACAGGCAGCTAGTTTGTTGTCGCTGGTGAATGATTTCGTGACTATGGAGTGCTCAGTGTGGCGGCCAGAGGTGGTGGATGCTCGCAGGGTGGAGTGTTGTGTGTCAGTGTGAGCCTGAGGTGTGAATATGAGGGTGAAAATAGACCTGAAGTGAGAGCTAGGCGGTGTAGCCAACCAGGGGTGAGGCGAGGGGCACGGCGGTAACATCTTCAAAAAATCCTGGTGAACCGCGAAATTCTCCTGCAAGATGTGGAATATGATGTGTGATGTGATGCCCACCATAGCGGAGGACAGCATCTCTCAAAGGGGCTCCCAGTTCAGCGGGGATGAGGCCAACTTTGAGCAGCTTATGGTGTCTATGTTGGACGAGAGGGACAAACTCCTCGACACTATACGCGAGACCCAGGAGAGACTCAGCGAAATAGAGACCAAATATCAGGAGCTGGAGAAGGAGAGAGACAGCCTCCAGAGACAACTAGACGCCAATCTTCCCCAGGTGTGTGTTTACTAGGGAATTGAGGGAGGGAGAAGCAGGGGAGGAAAAGAAAAAAATAATAATCACCACCACCACCAGCAGCAGGTCCATTTTCTATGATAGGTGTGGGGCGAGGGGGTCCACCGCCTATATATATTAATTTGTTTCATTTCCTCCGTTATCCGGGGTGAAATGAACCTGTCTTGGGCATATTGAAGGTGTGGGTGGGTGTGGTGTGTGAGGGACAAGTGTGAGTGATGAGTCAAGAATGGTGTGTTTGACAGTTTGTGTGATGGGCGGTGTTGGGTGCGGACGATATTGATGAAAAACAGGGTAGGTACGCAGACGCGGCCCTCAGCTGGACTTCCACCTAATTTTGGGTCATATATACCGTATTTAAATCAGTCATAATATCACAAGTGTGGGCGGGGGTGGGAGTGGGAATGGTATGTGGTATGGGCGTGAGGGAAAGGGAAGGGGGAGGGTGGCACTACTCTGGCCATGTCACCTTACATGGCCGGGCCAGAGTGCCCGATAACTGTAAACATTCACCCTTAACGGAAAAAGTTAAATGTTCCCTGTGTGGGTGTAGTGAAGGAGAGGAAACCGTGGGGAGGGATTGGGAATAGTAAGAATTCGTCCTTGCATCAGAGATAACTCCTTATATAGCTAACTGAGATATGCCACTATTAATTAAAAAATGAATATATCTAATTACCGTACAGTAAAAATGTCACATTTGTATAACATATCCCTTGTTTATAACTGTTGGTAAATGTAGGAAAAGGAAGATTCCACTTGAGCCAGGACATACCACTATGGTCAAAGTGCTTGATCATTGTAAACATAACCCAGTAGGCTACCAAGGAGTTGAGGCAAGAGTCATTAGTTGGTCTGTGCCTCACTAACCATATAAATGTAGCCATCTCATCCATACGCAGCGGTTATGAGATGTAATAAGTAACAAATTCATCTTTATACCGTAGCTATATATTAAACGCTCATGTATTGCACAGTACACATTAGGTGGCTATACACATTTTACACGTACTGAAAACTCACAAGAATGTACGGTAATGTTCGATTTGTTGGTTCTGTGTTTTAAACGAAACATTTATATGGAGCATATCTCGGTAAAATTATTATTTGTTGGTAAGAAAGTGGTCGGTGGTTGTAAGGGTTGAACCTATAATGTAAACAAGTCTTCCGTCCCCCCTTCCATCACACTGTTTACTAACATTGGAATATTTCTGTCGTCTTCCTGTCATTTTTAAAGTCAGTACTTGACTTATCACATCCGCTCCTCTTTAACTAGCAGTATTTCTATCTGGCAGAACATCCGCTGATTCAACTGTTTCCTGAGTGAGGCTATTAGCATGCATTGATAGGATACTTTCGTAAAAAATTTCATAAGTTACTTGTCGGCTTGAGAGGTACGGAATTAATATTTTAAAGCGATAGCAGGTAATGTATGTTATTAGAATTTTATAATGTTTATTACTGGAAAGGTAGAGTATTACCGGTACGATTTTTTTTTTTTTTTTTTATTTAGGATAACTATGGTGCCCACTTTATATTGAGTTAGTAAACCAAACACTCGGCTTACAAGAATCCACGATAAAGTTCGTAAATATTTTGTTAAATAACAATGGTAGCCTAACATCCCTTGGCAAACCTTAATTAATGTATCCCACCGGAAATGGAAACAAACTGCAAGCTGTTGTCACTATAATATAGCCTATCCTGTGGGGCTAAACTCAACGCCTGGGGAAAAATAAGCATAAACTCTCACCTTATATTTAATCAGCCAATTTTAGGCTCGAGGGAACACGGCATATAATAAGTAGGCTATGGTATTATATACTATTCCTGAGTGCTGTAGCCCGTATTATGTAGCCTAATGGGGACTGACAGTGAACCTAGCTTCAGGAGGTATGCCAGTTATTCTTAACTTTTCCCTGTTCGCACACCCTTGCTATCCACGCGTTCTCTTTCATCTTGGCACAAATCACAAAAATTTAATAAACTCCGAGTAAATGTAACTTATAATGTAGATAATATTATAGAGGAGTTTCCAGGGAACTGACTTCATTCTTGTCGCGCCTCTATGCACAAAATTTGATGTATAATAAAATGGAAATAAGTCAATTAATATTGAGTAACAAAATGAAGAATACATTACCGATATAATTATTATATAACTGAACTGTATTTATCATAAATCTTAATACCCATCTCGTAACTTCACAAGGTTAGATTGCCGACACAGCCTCCATGTAGGCTACCTCAAGGAAGATCTCAAAAACACTCGCACACACTTTTCTACAACACCACACAACACACACTTTGACGCACACTTCTCTACATCCATCCCACATATAGCCTACTTATCACCCTACAATTACGTTGCCTTAATGACCATGACGAAGAGGATATCAGGATATGCGTTAAGCCCCAATAACCCATGCATACCAAGGAAGGTCTCGTCTGGGTGTACGATGCACCCCAGGTTAAGAACCATGGTCTATGCAATGCTGTTTACTAGTACTGTCGTCCGATTTAAATGAAATAGTTACATAGCCTATAATACAAATGCTGAAGTAGCCTAACATGATAATATAAGTGAAAACCGGTAATAGTAACTGGACATCATTCTGTTCAGGCATGAATCCTCAGGAAATTGACAGTTAGGCTACATGATCATCGATGAAGTGAAGCATACTCGTCCACATGCTGGTAGATAAAGAGTATGGTTGCTTATAAATATTCGCTCGTCAGTGACGATAGCCAAAGGAGCAATAGTGGTAATATATTATAAATTGACCGATATAGGCCGTAGTGAGACTGACTTGAATTGATAAATTTTACAAGTTTTAAATCATAAGGCTGCTAGAAATACCACAATGAATTTAATAAAAATAGAGTCACGTTCCAAATATAAAATATACCAGTAACAAAAGGTTGTTTTACGCTGTGTACCTACTTGTTTAAACATTCGAGAAGAGTAGCATATATTTTATCATGCATCACTCCAGTAGGTATTTATTGGGGAAAACCGTAACTAATTTACTGCTCGTATTGCAGATACCATAGGTAAGGCCTCACGCTGTAGTTCTACTGCAAGCCTGGACTACTGTTGTAATAACCAAATGTACAGTACCGTAACCTCTTGGAAAACAAAATATGTGTGCAATCGGAACCATATAGGCTACAATATTTTACCAAACACAAGACAAATGAGGTATATATAGTTGCTTCATTCAAGATACGTAGGAACATAAGCAATTCATTTTATATAATAGGTAAGAGACGACGTATCCTTCGTGGACCTAGTAGTAATATATAAAGAATATATGTAAACACAGCTGTTTATGTGGTGAGATTTATTTTCAGTCACCCACTCACGCTCAATCTACCAGCCTACTTGTCACAATAACAGCACGCCCATTATCATAAAATACACTGATTCGCAGAGAGAGAGAGAGAGAGAGAGAGAGAGAGAGAGAGAGAGAGTAAAACAAGAGGGGTACATAAATATTTTAATCGTGCAGAGTAGCCACTTCCACCGGTAAAAAAAGTGTAATGCCAAAAATAACCCACTATGGACTACTATTTTTTAGAGGGGGGAAGGAGGGCGACAGTTTTTTTTCCCTTTATGGTTGACCTATAATGACTAAGTTGTATCAGTTTAAAGCATGCAGCATGTTTGTCTCATCATCGTCTTATGATACAATACCGGACTACGGATGACCGTAAAATCTTCAGTCTTCCGAAATTACCCAGCGTCTTATTAAATTCAAACCGTACAAATGAATGTGAAAACCTCCTACCTGGCAACTCAGGCTCTCTCCATGATTGCAGGTCACAGTGGAAGTTTGTTTATAATGATATCGTTCTGATGGAACTATCTATAATGGTAAGGTAATGCGTTCTCAGAATCACTAAAACATAATAACCGTGTGCCCGTGTGTGACTGTGTAATGTGAATTATTCCCCATAAAAATCTTGCAATTATTAAAACCATTTATGAATGGCAACTCCATTTTTTATTACTCTATCCAGTCTGGTTTACTCACTGCAGGGAAGAATCTGAACCCAAGAAGTTAAAACTATATTAATTAACTAACGAGGCAGAAGGGATTTCATGATAGCTAGAGAGGCAACAACCCAACTGTGTCTGGAGTGTTATGTTGTCGAGATGGGCCCAGGGTCTAGCCTATTGTAGTCTCATTTTGTATCCCAGAATTCAGAAGTCGTGTGTTTTTTAGACTCTGACACGAGTAAAAACAATTCCTCTTGTGCCTTCTTGATCTGTAGATTATATGGTTACGGTAATACGTTTTATAGTTTTGAAGGGTAGCCTATATGTATGAGGTAATAGGCCTAATTGGTACTAGGGGTGTGTTGGTAGACGGTGGTTGTGGTTAGTTATTTTATTTACTATATTATCAATGGAGGTTGTGGTAGTGACGGTAATGAGGAAATAGTCAGTAGTAGTGGTGGGGGTGGAGAAAATTGTGGTTGTGGAGGTGGTGGAGGATGTGGTGGTGGTGGTGGCGGCGGCGGTGGTTGCGGGGAGACAGGCGGTGGCAAGGCAGGTCGGGATGTCTGGCCCTACACCTTTAACACTCCTTCCCCCTGTCCCTGTTCCTTCCCCCCCCCCTCACACTCCTGTCCTGTCCTGACCCCCTCCCTCTTGTCCTGTCCTGCTCTGACCCTCTCCCAGTCCTGTCCTGCCCCTCCCTCTGTCCTGTCTCGTCCCATTCCTTTCCCACTGTCCTTTCCTTCACCCCTGTTCCTGACCCTCCCCACTATTCTTGTTCTTGTCCTTTTAACAGGGTAGTTGACAGTTCATCGATAGAGCAGTTAAAGTCGAGGTTAGGCTGGATAAAATTCTGTCAAGTTCAATTTTAGAGATAGACTGATTTTTTTTTTTTCCCTATTGCATTTACGAACCTGGCCCCATTTCCTTCAGGTTAGGTAGTCGGGATTCTCTTTTCGTGTTCAAGTAGGGAGAGGTGGGTGGTAGATCTTTCATCTGGTTATAGATTTCTCCCCCATTTCAAGCAGCAACAACACTTTGTAGGCACTTTTTTCCATAGCTTGATTATTTCAGAGAGGAGGTGTTCTATAGTGGATAGCTGCATGGCTGGACTCGTAAGCCATGCAGATGTCTGGGACTCTCGGGAGATCAAAATATAATCCACTCCAAAGAGGGTTAAGATTATTTTAAATTCCCCCACAAGGAGTTTCAGGCGTTAATCGTAAGGCCACAACAGCCCCACTCACTATTCGGAATTGACCCTCACATCCTACGTTCTGTGTCTGGTGGGTCCCAATTTGGAAGCCATGACGTGTGTGTGTGTGTTGGTTAGTGATGACCTAGGCCTCAGTAACGGTCTTGATAATAATAATATAAAAGATTGGTATGGGTCGTTAGTCCTTTTGTGGTACGGTAGCCACTATAGGCCTACATATAGCCTACTTGTGTTGTTGTTACTCCTGTCCAGTTCTCTCCTGCCCTGAATTGAATCCCGCTCTTTCCTTCTCTGCTGTGTGTGTGTGTGTCCATTTATGCATGTCTTCTGTCCTCTCTGTCTTGCCTTTCCTGTTCCCACCTACTCGCCTCGTCAGTCCTGTCACGTCTAGCCTACCTCTGCCTTATTGTGTCGTCACCTGCTCTGTTCTGTTGTCCTCTGGGTCAGTGGTTCAGTGCTCAGGTTCGTGGTATGATCTAGGATGAATGGGGATTATTAGTCCCAGAAGTTATTAAATTTTAGTGGTAATTAGGCTGTTTGCCACAATTTGCAAATACCGGTATAAATAGGTCAAGTTGAACTATGATTTCCTATTCATCCTTTTATTTTTTTTTACCACACGATGCTTTACGGTGTTGCTAACATAATAGGATAACAAATTTGTGGTAGACCTCAGTGTTAAGCAAGTTAAAAGCAATGGTAAAACACTGTCAAACAACGTAGGCTACATTGGTGCACAGGAGTTGGGTCGCCTCTACTGTAGCCTACATTAGCTTATTTAACTCCATGTTTATATCGGTGCGAGGAATGGTTGCACTGAATTTATGGTTTATGATATTGTGAAGGTGTTAGTCCGAGTTGTTGTTGTTCAAGTTCCTCAAGCTGTCTGACTGAGCAGCCCCGAGCTCCTGAGGAAGGCTAAGGCTTGAACCTGGGTTTCCCACAATGCCCTCAGTGAATTATGTTGTATTGTTGGCGAGTGTCGTTGTGTGCGTTGCAGTCTTCCATAATGTGTTTAATAGAATGGGGTGCTGTGTTGCATTCCGGACAGGTATCTACAATGGTTCCATCTAGCTTCTTTTGATATGTTAGAAGGGTCTTATGTCCTTACGGGGAAGGGAGTATTCTGATGTCAGGGGGTCGTGCATGCAGCAGGGTGTGTGTTAGTCCGAGTTGTTTATGACAGTTTATAATAGGTTGAATAAGGTCGCGGAGTGTTAAATCGCAGTAAAACTCAAAATGGCGTACGTGATCGCGAAAGTGGTAACCTTGTTATCGTTACCGTACAGATTAGTAAACGTTAATATCCGGATGACCCAGAACGGATGTGTAGGGGTTAACGCCTACCGTACTGTCCATTGTACAACTGCCATAGCCGATGTTAGTGTTGTTTAGCTCACGAACACAACACTTACGAACACACTTTACTCACAAACACACTTTACTCACAAACACACTTTACTCACAAACACACCTTACTCACGAACACACCTTACTCACGAACACACCTTACTCACGAACACACGATCCTCACGAACACAATACTCAGGAACACACAATACTCATAAACACACGATGCTTATCCTGTACCTTCATCTTCATTAGCATATGTAGGCAGCAGTCACACCCATCATAATTATAGGAAAGGATTATTTGCGTTAATATATAATACGTAACCAACCCCATGGGAACCCAGAGGTGTGATATATATTGGTAAACTTATTGTTGACTGTACCTGCCCGTCGTCCCCATTATTATACCAATGTACGATATATATATCTCGTGACTGGGTGACTCATAGCCCGTCAGATTATATTTGAGAGAGAGAGAGAGAGAGAGAGAGAGAGAGAGAGGAAGGTGAAGTAAATGAAAGTGTAGCTACGAGAGAGAGAGAGAGAGAGAGAGAGAGAGAGAGAGAGAGAGAGAGAGAGGAGGGTGAAGTAAGTGAAAGTGTAGCTACTATAGTGAAGAGAGAGAGAGAGAGAGAGGGGAGGGTGAAGTAAATGAAAGTGTAGCTACTATAGTGAAGTCAGAGAGAGATATGAGGGTGGAGTAAGTGAAAGTATACTAGTGAAGTCAGAGAGAGAGAGGAGGTGGCCGCATTCCTATCCTCCCACAGCCTCACCTAACCACTCACTAATACCACTAGGCTAGTCCTACAACTTTTATACCGTGTTATACCAATGTAGTAGTAACACACACACACACACTCTCTCTCTCTCTCTCTCTCTCTCTCTCTCTCTCTCTCTCTCTCTCTCTCTCTCTCTACCGTAGAAGACCAAGTAGGCCTAAATCTGAAGTAGCCTAATAAAATTATAGGTAAATATAGTAGCTAATTCAGTACGGTAGTTCAGTATGATAGTAGCACTTACAGACTCCTTTCGGTAGGTAGACAGTCTCTCTATCTCGTGTAGGTTACTGAGGTTTGGTCGACTATCTTATCAAGTTACACCCGGCACTGTGACGTCACGCGCTTGACTTCACCAGGGTAAACAAACAGTGCGAGGGAAAAATAATGCCTTATTATTATGGGTAGTTTAAAATGATTAATGTAGTTACTATTGTGGAGAGAGAGAGAGAGAGAGTATGTGTGTAGTTATTATTGTAGAGTGAATCGTAGTTACTATTGTGTGTGTGGAGAGAGAGAGAGAGAGAGATTGATTGATTCTTTAATGCAACTAGGCATCTGGCGGCGCAACAGCTAGGGTCATATACCGCAGAGAGAGAGAGAGAGAGAGAGAGAGAGAGAGAGAGAGAGAGAGAGAGAGAGAGAGAGATCCATAGTGGTTAAGACTTAATTAGTAGGTTGCCACCAACTTCACTAACTACCTGGTTAGTGTGGTAAATATAGCAGTGATGTGAGGTGAGGTGAGGCGGGTAGTCTAGCCTAGCCTATATAGCCTATACTGGGGTATTAGAGAGGCTCAGTGTGGCACGTCTCGACAATAGCCAGGCCAAGGCTACGTAGGCTATTGGGCCGATTTCATTTGAGCTATGATAGGCCTGCTATTTATTTGATCTCCTCACTTTTACGCCTACTGTAAGTCTTCATAGTTATCAAGCAGCTTAGTAGTTTATATGTAACTCAAATTAACCACATCTGCCACTATCCTTTTTTTCGCAACACAGTTTAGTTACAGAAGTATCCATAGTAACCTCGATTACTGCACACACACCACTCTTTATAGCCAACATATTACATTTACATCACCTTAATGACCAGCAAACAAACTAACCCAAACTACAGTTCAGTCATTACAGTCGCCAGTCACCACTCGGTTTTGGTAGCCACTCTCAACCTCTGTTCAGCACGTAATTATCATCATATTGTTCACTATTATCCATTTTTACAGACTTGAGTTGGTAGAAGAAAAAACATACAGTGTGCTTGAATAATGGGCGCAATTAATGCTGAAATATATTGTCCCGATTGTGGTTCAATGATAAGAAATTGATATTCGACGTTTCACACTAATGCTGCGTAGCTTAATTATTACCTGTATCGATAATTATAATGGTGGAACTTAAGGCAATAATTATTATGTGTAGTTATCTGTAACCAGGGTAAAATGTAGGTCTATATAGTTGTTTTGTTTTATCGTTTAGCCTGTATACCGTACTTAATTGCGATATATCGAGAAACTATAAGTATCATTGTATCATTACGCCATTATTACCGTTGCGCCTTCATAGCCTCTCCAATATCGGAATTTTCTTTTATTTTTAGGTGAGACATCTTCTGTTCCCGACTTATGTGGAACCTTCCCAAAAGTCCCTTTCATTTCCCCTGTTAACAGTCTTCTCCCTCGGCCTCTCGTTTCAGCATTCCTCATTGCTCCTTAATCCGTGTTTCTTCTACTCATTTGTGTCTTCCTTCGATCCTTCTCCATCATTTTTTGCCTCATGATTTTCTTCTACCAATGACATCTTCCTCCTCACACTTTTTATCTTCTCCTTTCATCCCTCCTTCTCTACCTTGGCTCTCCATCCATCCCTCCCTCTCAGCTTTCTACCATCTCCCTCTTTCCCTTCCTTTCATATTTCTTTTATTCACACATTTCCCCCTCGTCCCCTCTACTAGCCTATTCCCCTTCTTCCACAGCCTTTCATTTTCTCGTTCTCTCATCTCTTACCCTTCCCTTTCCCCTCCCCTCTTTCTTCCCTCGTTTCCCCATCTGTTCTCCCTTTACCTTTCTCTACCCCTCCTCTCTCACTGAATTTCCTACTCCCTGCCAAATCACCACCACGGGCACACACCCTCCTCTCTCCTCCACCATGACGTGATCTACACACTCCCCCCATGAGACCTTCCCCCGCCACCCTCTTGTAAACATCATGAACCAACCACAGACCATATCCGATCCAGGAATAAACTCACATTTTTTCATATACAGTATATATATTTTTGTAAAAATTTACCATGCGCAACGTATAGACACCTCCAATTTATTTAGAACTTGCAGTTTTCTTAAAAAAAAAAATTCGTTTTCCTTTTTTTAATTGGACGCCCAAAATTTTTGATAACTAATATATACAGTGAATCTTCTTTCCTTCCATTGCTCACCTATATACATTTTGACATTGACAGTTTGTTTGGACGTGCGCCTGTCATTTCTCTTCCATCCTTCCTTGCCAGCCGAACAGCCTAACGAGGGCGCCGCAGGGTACCGTCAGTAGTTAGTTAGGCCTATGGTGCTGTAATTGACCGTGTGGGGGAAGTCAGCAAAATTGGAGAGGGGAGATAGTTTCTAGGTTACTCGTCCCAAAGGAATGATAACGTGAGCGTGTAGAGGGTTTGCATTCAGAATGAGTTACGCCAGTACTTCGGTTAGTTATAGCCTATTTATTTTGTATGTCTGTGTGTGGGTGTTTATTTAGGTATAGTATTGAAATAATTGAAATTAGTTTTTATGTAAGCTACCGTAGTGCCCAAGAACCCAAGAAATTTGTTTTAGTCAATAGCTTTAGTAGGCCTATGCCTGTGCCGAATGATTTGCAATTGAATATTTCCGTAATCATAATATTTGTTACTAGTTTTATTATTATTATTATTATTATTATTACGGTATGTGAATTAGTGCTGGGTACGACTGGGCTTCGGGGAAAAATAAAGAAGACAGGAAATGGCGGAAAACCCTGCAAGCGTCCCTGGGTTGAGATGGGATGTTTTAAAGATGACTTTCTGGCGGGCGTCTGGTGTAGCCTAGCCTGTACGTGTGTCTTATTACCTACGATGAGTGGTTTTGGTTATGTTTTGGGTTCGGTTTGTTTGTTTGTTTCTGTGTTTGTGTTGGCAGGATTAAGCAAAACGATATGTGTGGATTTTTACTTAATTTATAGCAAGGATAGGCCTCATGACTGCCAACATGTGATTAGGCTATATAGGTTTTGAGAAATGTAGGTTTGTGTTTTCTTACGTGTCGAAGATAGCCCAAGAAAAAAAGGGTAAAGGTATGCGACAAAAAGTACCATAGAATAATTAATAATTATAAGAATTATATAATAAATCGTAATTAGCTACTTGTACTTGGATAATAGTACAGTCACGGGCCATACCGGTAGCCAATATTCTAACCTCAAGCAATTTATATCATGTGAAAAACAGACAGTAGGCTATATACCGTACTCCCGCCAAAGCAAAGGAAGGAACCAGCCATGAACCTCGTCACACACAGTCCTCATCCTTGTTTGCTTACACCTGGATCACACCCACTTCTCTCCCAGGCAAGGCACGGGTCACACACACACCTTAGCTGCCTCGGGTGACCACTGTCAACAACTCGACCCCAGTCCCATCCCACTCTCCCTCCCCTCCAGGGTTAACTACTCATTAAACAATTCCAACAGCCAATTCAACACACACACACACGTGGGCTACACACACACAATATGGCTTTTCCTTGGAGAACAACAGGATACTGATTCCCCCCTAACTTGTGCGACAGCAAAGATCTTGACGCTGCCAGCCAGCTAGCAACACGCAGCCAAAGATTGTTCTTGGCGCGTGGGAATGTAAACACAGATCTTGCTTTAGCTCTTGTGGCTCCATGCAAGATAACAGGTGCATGGTGTGGAGAGTTCAGTAGTGTGTGTGAGAATGTGAGTGTAGAATGGGGTAGCATGTTGTGAGTATCAGTGCTAATATAATTTGCTGATTTCCTTTTTAGAGGTGCAAGTTTCATGTGTTTGTATTTAGTATTTTTGAGGAATCTTGTGGCAGGAGTTTATGGAGGATACATAATTAAAACAGGAACTTGGTGAAGAAGAAGAAATAAAAAAGGATGAGGAGAAAAAGATGTAGTTGAGATACCGGTACTGTACAAAACCTTATGTGTGGATGATGGATATATGAAGGACTAGAGTCGTTAGTTGTCAATGGGGAATGTATGGCGGTGAGAGACATATGGAGGGAAATAGAAGAGGGACACGGACGGGAGGTAAGTGGATGTTGGAGAGAAGAGGGGGATTAGAAGGGAGAGGAAAATGGGGAGAGGTACTGGGCGGAGGGAGGGATAAATGTGTGAAAGGAGGTAAATGGAGGGAAGGATAATAGGGGGAAATGGAAAAGGGTGAGAGACACGGAAGAGGTGGAAAACAGAGGAAAGAAGAGAAGGAATTGGAGTATTGGCATAGGGGAAGAAGTAGAGCTTAAGTTGTTGACAGGGAGGGAGAGAGGGAGGATGGAAGAATGTAAATAAATAGGTAAGATATTGGAAGGAGGATGAGAGAGAGAGAGAGAGAGAGAGAGAGAGAGAGAGAGAGAGAGAGAGAGAGAGAGAGAGAGAGTAAAGAAGGAGGAAAGTAGGAGGGGAGGAGAGGGGAGTGTTAGGGTCTTCGATTGTAGTGAGATTAACAACCTCTTGACCAGACTGGGGAGAAGAGGGAAGGAAGAGGAAGAGGAAAAGAAAGAGAGAAGATAAAAGGTGAAAGGAAATGGAGGAAGAAGGACGAAAATTGAGAGAGGAGATGGAGGAAAAAGGAGAAACGAAATGGAGAATGGAGGAGGAAAAGGGAGAGAGGAAATGGAGAAATGTGGAAGAAAAAGGAGAGGGGAGATGGAGTATAATTATATGGAGTACATGAATAAGAAAGTAGAGGAAGGAGGAGGAAAAAGAAGAGAGAATATGGAGGTGGAGGGTGGAAGTAAGAGAACACACCACACATCAACACATCCACTTGTTCAATAGAGACAATAAATTCAATGGGTCGTCAGTGAACATGTTGCCTTAAGGTGGTAATTCTTTTTTGTTACATTGGAGTGCCTTGATTCCTCCAAAGTATGCCAGGAAACAAGACCAGATGAGCAAAAATAATGGTATTTTGTTGCTTGGAATAGTTTGGAGGATTCAGTTGCTCCAGATTTACCAACACAAAACTTCCTCCTTATGGGGGGCGTGAACCTCAGTAGGCTATGTCCAATGGAAGGTAAGGACGATAGGCTAAAACCACCCAAGTACTGTACGTGAGCTGTGTGTGTGTTTTTTTGTTTTTTTGTTGTGTGTGTGTGATTGTTGTTTCTGTGTATGTGAATTTTGTTGTATGTATGTGTGTGTACAGGTATATGTGCGTGTTGGTGATTCTCTCTCTCTCTCTCTCTCTCTCTCTCTCTCTCTCTCTCTCTCTCTCTCTCTCTCTCTCTCTCTCTCTCTCTCTCCGCCACTCCCACCTTTTATCTCAACACTCCTTCCACTATCTCCATTCCTCTTCAACCCTCACTCTGGCTCTTCTTTCCTCCTGCCACTCTCCTCTCCCATTCACCCCCCCCCCTCCTCCTTCCTCCGGCCACTCTCCTCTCCCATTCCCCCCCCCCCACTCCTTCCTCACCTCTCATTTCCTCTCACCTCATCTCTTTTCCTCTACCCTTCTCTTCCATTCATGTAGGGGTAATTTCTCTTCCTTTTCTCACTTTCTCTTCCTTTTCATCTCTCTTTTTCTCCATTTCATCTTACCATTCCCGTTCTCACCCTTTCATCTCTTTCTCTTTCCTTTCTAATCCTTTCATCACCTTTCCCTTCCCCTTCTCTCCATCCCTCGTTTTTCTCCTCTCACTCTACTACTCCCCTCTCCCTCCTTCCCTCTTCACGTCTCTCATATTACCTCCTCCCTCCTCCATCTCCTCCTCCTCTCCTTCACCTTCTGTTCTTTCATTGTCTTTACCTCCCTCCCCTCCCTACATTCCCCCCATTCCTTTTCCACTGCCTGTAATCCCTTCCTCTTTTATACACTTTCTTCATCTCTCTTTTCTTGCCTCTTCATCTCTCTATCCTTCCGTCTTTTTCTCTCATTCTCTACTATTCTCTTATCTACTGCTCTTCTTAACCCTCTTTCTTGTCCCTTTTTTGCTTCTCTTTCGAAATATTGTTTCTCTTATCACCATTTTCTATCACTTCACTTTCCCAGTTCCTTTTCTCCCTCTCCTATTTATCTCCCTCTGTTCCTTCCCATCCCATACCATTCTCTCTCTCTCTCTCTCTCTCTCTCTCTCTCTCTCTCTCTCTCTCTCTCTCTCTCTCTCTTGTCGTCCTTCTCACTCTGCATGTAACAGTGTCATTGGAGGTGTGTGCTGAGTGTGATAGTAGCCGGTTGGTAGGTTAGGTTTTGATGATTAGTATGTGCCGGTGGTGGTGGTGGCAGTAGTGGTTTTGGTGATGGTGGTAGTTTTGGTGATTATTCATCGTATGTGGCGGTGACAGTTAATTGTGGTAGTAGTAGTGGTGGTGGTAGTAGTAGTAGTAGTAGTGGTGGTAGTAGTAGTAGTAGTAGTAGTAGTAGTAGTTTTGGTGATTAGCCTACTCGTAATATGTGGCGGTTGTGGTGGTGGTAGTAGTAGTAGTAGTGTGGAAGTGCATGGTAGTAGTGGTGATGATGTTTGCATAATCTCAAGGCTATCGTCAACACTGTATCCTTAGCCGGAAATGAATGACATAAGATAACAATCGCACGAGAACTGTTTGGTATTGAAAAGTTAACGTCCCTCTACCACACCTACACACAGACATACACACAAACACACACTTAATTTATGTAGTGGTGAATATTTCCATGTAGCTTGCCTCCCCCTCCCCCCACCCCCCCCAAAAAAAAATGAAAATAGAAATATAAAATAAATATTATATAGCCTAACTAGGTACAGTACCGTATTAAAGTTGCAAACGTTACACCCTTCCTCCTGGACTGTATATCCATAACAATATCACTTCTCATTAGGCTGTGTATAAATCATGCACCAATGCTTGATGAACATAAAATACCTGTATATATAGAGTAATAGTACACTATGTTATGCACTTGCTAGATATGTATGCATTATTGTACAGGTAGGCTATAGATAGTAGGCTATACCGTACTGATTCCTCCCATCTAACCTAGGCTATAGATACCAGAAAACAGACGCCCTTAATGGTACTAATAGGGGATTTGTTGTTTCGTGGTATATATAGTTTGGAGGAATCGGAGATCTTCCAATTCACCAACAAGAGAATCTTCCCTTAATCCGGTTGTTTGCTTCATCACTCACCCCACACAACCAACATTGAAGGGGTAATTCACTTTTGTTAAATTGGAGTGCCTTGATTCTTCCAAAGTATGCCAGGAAACAGGACCAACTGAACAAAAATAATGGTGTTATGTTGCTTGGAATAGTTTGTAGGAATCATTTGCTCCAGATTTACAAACAAAATTTCCCCCTTAATTTATTTTCCGTGCATATCTAAAGAGAAGAAAAACTAGACTATGTACAGTACTGTATCTTTTTAAATATAAATTCTCAAATAAAATGAATGCAGCCGTATATACCATCACCGAGTTTAGGGATGAGTGAGTTTTAGAATATAGAGAGGTTTTTATTAAGCCAGCTGGCAATTGCACCGAGATACTTAGTTCTGTATACTTGGCATTTAATTATATTTTGTGAGGCTTCTGTTAAATGTATGGATGTACGGAGGAGTGTGTGTGTGTGTGTTTAAAGCAAATTTATATGCGTGTAGAAGCTGTATAGTGTGTGTGTGTGTATTTAAAGCAAATTTATATGCGTTTAGAGGCTGTATAGTGTGTGTAGCCTAATAATTCTATCACTACCACCATTACACTTACACTATCGTACTCTCACTCTTGCACACATTATCACCATTTTGCCACCAACATCACAAATAAAACAACTACTATCATCATCATCACTACCACCACTACAGTACCATTACCAACATCACCGCCGCCTTATCAGTATTACAGTATATTATCGCCACGAGTACCAACATTACCAACTTCTCACTTAGGCTATACCAACATTACATACACCATTAGCTGGCAACACTGGCACCAAAATTATTACTACAGTACCACAACTCCTACTATTATTCTGTCACCATTTTCACCAATACTATAAACATTACTATAACTATTACCACAACTACAGTTAACATTACTACTACTTGTACTGCCAATGTAATCCCTGCTACCGTACTACAAATATTACTATCTTTACTACCCGTACCAACATTATTTTCCATTTCTACCAAAATTATTATCACAACTACAAAAATTACTACAATTTCTACCAACATTATTTTCATCACAACTCCAAGCTTATACTACCACTTACCAACATTATTATCACAACTACAAACATTACCACCACTTCTACCAACATTATCATCACAACTACAAACATTATTAAGATCACAACTACAAATATTACCACCATTTCTACCAACATTATCATGATCACAACTACAAGCATTTACTCCCACTACTACCAACATTATCATGATCAAAACTACAAGCATTTACTACCACAACTATCAACATTACCGCTGGCACTAACAATCTTATCGCCATTTCAGTCACCACAATCAGTTTAATTATGTGTGTAATTAACCACTGGTACGAGTAGGAGAGAGAGAGAGAGAGAGAGAGAGAGAGAGAGAGAGAGAGAGAGAGAGAGAGAGAAGGCAGGAAAAGTAGAATGAAGTAGGATAAAGAGTAGGATGAAGTAGGATCATTAGGCAAAGTACGATGCTGTCTTAAGGAAAATTATTAAAATTGTTATGCAGTACAAGTGAAGAAAATAACTAACATTAATAATAAAAATAATAACCTACGCTACGGTAATAATAATGATAATAATAATGATAATAATAATAACCTACGCTACAATAATAATAATAATAATAATTTGCAAGTAACCTCTGTAATAATGACCCAGGTATATTTCATCCTGGAATTGCCAAAAATTGTGTACGTTTCTCTCCTCCAAAAGAAAACGGTTCACTATTTTCCCGCGTAAACTTATAAGTAGGATATGAACCTTATGCAAGAACATCTGTGTGTTGTGTTGACGATGGCGTGGTACGGGTACGATGGTTCTGTTGTTTGTCTATGGAGCCATCGTATAAACCATGAATGTTCTTGAACATGGCCCTGTGCCCTATGGTAGCCTACCTTGAAGAGTGCTGTATTTTGGTGTGACTTCTCTCCCCCCCTTGGTGACGGTGGTAGACTGATGTATGAGCCCGGTGGTAAGGCGGCATTGCTTGCAGCTCACTTTGATAGCAAGCAGTCTCGGGAGTCTGTAAAGTTGCCCTCCACATGTCACCC
Organism: Petrolisthes cinctipes; assembly: GCA_033782935.1. Lineage (NCBI taxonomy): Eukaryota > Metazoa > Arthropoda > Malacostraca > Decapoda > Porcellanidae > Petrolisthes > Petrolisthes cinctipes. The sequence continues at coordinate 48,697 of JAWQEG010000581.1, forward strand.
CTGTTCTGGTCTGGTCTCTCCTCATTTGCCTTCAGGTCAAAGGAAGTTAAAAGACTCTTTCATGAGTTGGACTCTTATGGTGGTATTGACCCCTTGGGAATGTTTCCTCTGTTCTTTAAACAGACGGCTGATGTCCTAGCTCCCCGCCTCAGTGTTGTTTTCAGGAGACTACTTCGTCTTGGTAGTTTTCCTGAATGTTGGAGGTCTGCTAATGTTACCCCAATTCCCAAGGGCCCTCCTTCTTTAGTTGGCAATTACTGGCCGATTTCCATCACTCCTGTGTTGTCTAAGGTATTTGAGAGGCTGGTGGCTGTGCGTTTAAGTAACTTCATGGAACGTAATGGTGTATTTTCACCCTCGCAGTTTGCATATCGAAGTGGCTTTGGCACGTGTGATGCACTTCTATGTATCTCTCATGTACTGCAGAATGCTTTGGAGTTGGGTCGTGAGGCTAGACTGGTGCAACTTGACTTTTCTGCCGCGTTTGATAGGGTAAACCATCTGGGTATCCTCTACAGACTTGGCTCTGTTGGTGTTGGTGGTTCAGTACTGTCTGTCTTGTCGCAATTCCTCACTGCTCGATCCCAGTATGTTGTTGTGGATGGTGTGCGGAGTGAAAGAGTAGAATTAGTGTCTGGGGTGCCCCAAAGTAGTGTCTTAGGGCCGTTGTTGTTCCTACTGTATACCTCTGAACTCTTCAACATCTTGGAGAATGACCTGTATGGTTATGCAGATGATTCCACTCTCATAGCTGTTGTGCCCGACCCCTAGCTGGTGCCAGGATTTCTGTTGCTCAGTCATTGGATGGTGACTTGGTTAAGATTAGTGATTGCTGCAGGTTGTGGGGTATGAGGTTGAATGCTGGCAAGACGAGGGGAATGATCGTCTCTAGGCCTCACACGGTGTACCCTTTATCGCCACCCTTGATTCTTGATGGGATTGTATTGGAGGGGTCTGAGGATATGGTTATTCTGGGAGTTACATTTGATGCCAAGCTGACTTTTGAGAAGCATGTGCGGTCAATCTCGAGGTCTGTCTCCCAAAAGTCGGTACAGTCGGCCTCAGGAATTCGTCTACACCACTGACATCAAGGGTTCGTATAGCAGCTAGAGAATTTGGTCCAGTAGTTTCCAAACACCAAACTTTCCTAGTAATGATATTTGGTTAATACTTGAATCAGTCAGCAGAACAATACCTACAGTATGTGCAGAATAAAGAACCCGTTTGACTAATGCTCTGTGTACGTATTCCTGAGGCCAACTGTACATTGTTGGTATGTAGATCTAGGGCAACTGATTCCTTCAAATTATTCCAAGCAACATACAGACCACCATTATTCTTATTGTCCATTCTGGTCCTGCTGTTTCCTAGCATATTAAATTATATACTTTGGAGGAATCAAGGCACTGCAATGTGTACCAAAGGTGTATAATTATAATATCCCCTTAACCATACAGTAGTAAATATTTAGACGTTATGGAAACCTAACTATAGTATACAGTAGATGCCTTTATTTTCCACCATACACACGAGGCCCTGAACAACAACAACAACAACAACAACACAACATTCGTAGCTACCAAAAATTTACGAGTTGAGATTCCACCCGTGGCCAGAACAGCTAATCGCCACCACCACAAAACTGTCGCCTGTGATGGAGAGTTGGTCGTTAGCAGAGAGGACGACTATTTAGGAGATGTGATTATAGCACATGACCAGGCTATCCAGGTTGTCGTTATATTACCACTTTTAGTACTGAATAATGGCAGTCTGTATTCAACTCTTATTTGTACGCTATACTTCAGTGTTCATGGATATGGTAGCCTAGTTGGTACAGTGCGGATTATTTGTATGTATTTTTTTTTTTTTTTTTTTTTATAGTTTACGTTCGGTTTATTGACTAGTTATTCATGTATTACATATCGGTTTATTTGTAGTTTACGCTGGGTTTATTGGTTAGTCATACATTAGATTTTGCCCTCCCGTCAGCAAGAAGCAATGGGAAGGAAACTCTTATGGGATGTTACAGTGTTGGAAGACGTTGGTATGATACCGGTAATAGGCTACATTAGGCCTATAATCTAAGCATAACGAATATAGATGTATAGGCTACTGTTTGAACCAATAATTGATCTGCCGTCTTTTTTTTTCATTATTTTTTTTAACAAACCACTTTTGCATGACTAAAGTAATGCCTCAACGATTCAGAAGCATCATGTAAGGTCCTAGGTGTAGTATAATGTCCACCTCCTCTCAAAACAATAATACCGTGACTTATATTCTTGGACAATACGGTACTCTAGTTTATCTGTAAGTATTCTTTTTGTTCACGACTGTCTTAGCCCATACATACATACACTATAGTTATAACCCTTGATCAGTTTATCTGTAATTACTCTTTTTGTACAGGACACTCTTAGCCCATACATAGGCTAGGCTACACTAGTTATAACCCTTAATCAGTTTATCTATAATTACTCCTTTTGTTCACGACTGTCTTAGCCCATACATACATACATTATAGGCTGGTTATAACTCGAGATCAGTTCATCCCTGCCTGCCTGCGACCAAGATCCAGATACACCTGTGTATCTGGATCTTGCCTGCCACGACCCGGGTTTCACTGGGATGGAAATAGTTCGTGTGGGCGCACTTAATTTCAGGGCGGGAGGGAATGGGTTAGTAGTTCCTTGTCCGCTCAATAGGTGGAGTTGACTGTCTGGCTGGCTGCTGCATGGGGCCGCTGGGTCTTTCCACGCTCGATAGATGGCGGCGGGTGTGCTGGCTCCTCTAACTATACGGTGGTTTTCCCCCCAAATTGGTATACAGTTGCTGTTAATGTATTATACTAGACGATGGATTTGAGTACTTTAGTAATTTTTTCTTATCAGTACGTGAAACATAAAATGAGATTAAATTAGTTAGCCCATTTGTTGATTAGTTATCTATACCACGATGGATTTGAATACTTTATTAGTTAGTCAGTCAGTGCTTTCAATAGGTGCCTGGAACATTAAATGAGATTAAATTAATTATATTATATAGTTATCGAGGTCACTATGCCAAAATGTATGTAACTGAAGTACTTGTGGTTCGAACGACTACACAACAGAGAATCGATAGCGAATTGATTGTGTTTTGTCGTTCGAACCACAGAAATCAGTCATACAATATTGTGGCTGGCTGAGGGAGGGAACTTTTGTACAGTCAGCGGCAAAAGTCGTGTTGCTTCACGAGACACCACACATTTGACCCAAACACACACACACACACTACTGTATATTATTTTCTCACGACACACACACACACACACACACACTACTGTATGTTATTTTCTCACGACACACACACACACACTACTGTATATTTATTTTCTCATGACACACACACTACTGTATATTATTTTCTCACGACACACACACACACACACACACACTACTGTATGTTATTTTCTCACGAGACACACACACACATTACTATATATTATTTACTCAACATGTGCGTCACCCATGTGTAAGAGGGTTAGTACTGTAGCTAATAAATCAGGAGACTGGAGGCAAGTTGGAATCCAGTGAGGCTCCCCCACGAACCTAAAAGTTGTATCGTAACTCGCACCAAGTTCCAGGATTCATTTTATCCACATTTTTCCCCCTTATAGTTTGGTTTGTACAGTTGCTATCTAAATTTTATGTATACAGGGAAATAATAATAGTGTCAGAGACGTAAATGTGACTTTAATACAGGCCAGGTTGAATGTTTATAGGAGAGGGAAGGGTCATTCATTAGGTGTAGGCGATATACTGAAATTACGTGAGCAAAATTATGTAACTTCATTAAGGGGATGGTATACATTTGCTAGATTGGAGCGGAGGGCCTTGAGTCCTCCAAAGTATACCAGGAAATAGACCCAGATGAAAAAAATAATGGTATCCTGTTGCCTGGCATAGTTTGGAGGAATAATTTGCTCCAGATTTACCACCCAAAATAATGTGATATATATCCCCTTAATGAGTACTGGTCTGTTATGATAACTTAATGTCACCTAGTATAGATACACCTAAACTCAAAATCTATATACCGTAGGCTATTTATGATGAATATTTTCGGCACGTTTACAGCACGATATGATACATTATGCCACTCTACACGACGGGCCATTCTGAATCACATAATTATTCACCACGTTTGTAACAGTGAGCATTGCAGAGAGTAGGCTTATGTGAGCAAGGGTAACCGAATATAAATTTTGAGAGCCTGTATCTACCTTATAATCATCTTACCTAAGCTCTCCGAGGGAAGGGGAGAGAAAATTATTTGAAGGAGAGGAAAGAAAGTAAATGAGGAGAGAGGAATGGAGGAGGGAGAGGGAAGAGAGAGCTGGTGAGAGGAAAAGAGGTGAATGAGGATAGAAGGTGGAGGGGTGAGGGGAAGAGAGAACTAGTGAGAGGAAAAGAGTGAATGAGGAGAGAGGAATGGGGGAGGGAGAGGGGAAGAGAGAGATGGTATGAGGAAAAGAACGTGAATGAGGAGAGAAGGTGGAAGGGTAAGGGAAAGAGAGCTAGAGATGCTTAGAGGAAAAAGGTGAATGAGGAGAGAAAGTGAAGGGGAAGAGAGAGATGGTGAGAGGAAAAGAGATGAATGAGAAGAGGAGGTGGAGGGGTTAAGGGAATGAGAGAACTGATTAGAGGAAAAGAGGTCCCCCTTCTCTCTGTCTCTTCGTCACCAGTGCGTCACCGGAGCGAGAAATAGGTTAGTTGTGTGGTTGGTTGTTTGGGTGGTTGGTTGTGTGGTTGGTTGGTTGTGTGGTTGGTTGTTTGGGTGGTTGGTAAGCAGTATTCGTTCCGTGTTTGCTGATACCAGTAATAGGAGCCATGCAACAGAACGCAATCTTTCACAAGTGCGTAAAATTCGGACCAATATCTGCTCGTTCCAACTTGAGAGGAGTTCGCAACGCGGTTTTAAAGATGTAGAGCCGATACCGCATACGTACGTAATCTCCAGGGGACGTGAGGTTTTCACAGTCACACCAACCCAAATAAACCAAGATGAAAGAAACACGGGCAGAAATTATTGTATAGAATGTCCAGTATGCAGATGGGGAAAAAAAATACCAGGGTCCGAAAGTGATAATTGTAATGTTCAGTGCCCAGTAAAAAAAAAAAAAAAAAAAATAGGAGCCGAATGTGTTATATATGTCTTGGTCCGAATTTGTTATAATGTTAAGTAGAGTTTGCAGTTTGGGACGTATAGCAAATTCCTTCCTTCATTTTCTCGTCTCGTCCTTGAACCGTCATGCACGACAGGTAACCAGGCCTAACTAACTTCAACTCTCGTGGTTTTGCACATGCAGGTAAAAAAAATATGGGGATTAAGAGGTTGGCTTTGATCTCTCTTGCTTGGTCTTAGTAATAGTTGTGTGTATATTATTATGTATAGGCTATCCGTATTATATACATCTTATATATTCTACATATATATGACATCAAAAATATAAAATGGATAATGAGAGAAATATTTAATCTGGAGCTGTTCATTTTTCTTTTCTTTCTTTTCTGTTCTCTGTCTTTTCCTTTTTCTTGGTCTTGCGAATTCAATACTGCATCTTTGGAAAGTAAAAAAAAAAAAAAAAAAAAAAGAGAGGATAATGTTATAAGTCTTTCCGTAATTCCGATCCCAGTTTGCCCACCGCTCCTCCGGCCGATAGTTGAATTTCTGAAGGTTCTGTGTAATTAAATGCCTCCAGTCCAGAAGCGCCAGTCATTTGAACCCTATCCTCGTCCCACACCTCTATAACTTAAGGGACCCTAGCTGTAATATAGTCAGAAGATAATTTGGAGGTGAGTGAATCCTTTTTTCTAATATTGCCACGAAACACCACCTATAGGGAAGGAGCATGTTTCGTGGCATAGTCATGAGAAATCAGAAGCCTCCAATTCCCATTTCGACTTCGCGGTTCCTATTTTTTTGTTTGTTATTATTATAAAATATGGAACTTTCGAGGTATGCACGGATGAGAGGAAGTAATTGAAGAGTAAGAAAAAAGACTTCCATAGGCTATGATGATCTTTTAGGACGAATGAGAATGGTATAGTGGAGGAACAGCAAACAGGAAGGTAACAGAGGAGAGACAGTAAACAGGAAGGTAACAGAGAGGAGAGACAGCAAACAGGAAGGCAATAGAGAGGAGAAACAGCAAACAGGAAGGTAACAGAGAGGAGAAACAGCAAACAGGAAGGTAACAGAGAGGAGAAACAGCAAACAGGAAGGTAACAGAGAGGAGAAACAGCAAACAGGAAGGTAACATAGGAGAGACAGTAAACAGGAAGGTAATATAAGAGGAGAAACAGTAAACAGGAAGGCAATAGAGAGGAGAGACAGCAAACAGGAAGGTAATATAAGAGGAGAAACAGCAAACAGGAAGGTAGTAAAAGAGGAGAGACAACAATCAGGAAGGTAACAGAGGAGGAACAACAAACAGGAAGGTAATATAAGAGGAAAAACAGTAAGCAGGAAGGTAACAGGAGGAACAACAAACGGGAAGGTAATATAAGAGGAGAAACAGTAAACTGGAAGATAATTTAAGAGGTGACAGCAAACAGGAAAGCAATAGAGAGGAGAAACAGCAAACAGGGAAGTAACAGGAGAAACAGAAAGCAGGAAAGTTACAAAATAGAAAGAAAGGAGATAAAATTAAAAAAGAAAAGTGCAAATTAATATGAAGAGGTGAAGATTTAGGACTCTTGACTTCCCTTCATGCACGTGATCATTTCCCTTTCATCTGAGTGCTGGGCTTGGGAGATACACACGTGGCGCCTGTCATGCTTAGTTATTTTATATAGACGATTCTCTTTTACATCACCTTTTGTTAACATGGTTCAGAATACACGGTAGGCCTATATAGCGTATGTTGTTCGGTCGTTTCAGTCAGTCGGTCCGTGGGGAAGTATTCACGTGTCAGTGTTTTGAGTGATAGCTTGATGTTGTTAAGGACCCTGTGATCGTTTATGAAAATTGGTGGCTTCTGATTCCTCCTGACCATGCCACGAAACAAACTCCTTCCATAGAGGTGATGTTTCGTGGCAGTATTTGAAGGATTTATTTATCTCCAATTTCTTACTACATCACAGGGTGCCTTTCAAGAGGATGATCATTTTATGTTTGGGTCGAGAGCTACTGACTGATTCCTCCAAGCTACTCCGGTGAACACCCCAACTCAGTACTATAATTATAGCCTAGGCCAGGGGGATCTTCTCTGTTTTGTTGCAGTGTTTATAGGACTACGTAAACTCCAAAACACCACGAGAAAAGACCCCCCCCCCCTTTAGCCAAGCCCTACGGATGTGGAATATAGACTACCTTTCTTTTTTTATACTTCCCTTGGGAAACATAACGACGATATTAAATAATTCCCATTCTGGTGGAGGGGGAAAAAAAAAACTAGACGCATCCTCCCTTTCTGTATCTGACACCAGGAACATCAAATGGCTTATCGGTAGGCTACCTCTGCTGTCTAAAGCGGTATTACCTACAACACAACCTTTCTATATCCAACCCAGGTAAACTCCTGAGTCACAAACAAACCAGTCACAAGATTAGATATTACAAGAGGTTTTTCCCTGGAGAGTTACAGGCATATTGCAAGTGGCATTAAAGGAGGAAGTACAGTGTTGGTAAACCTGGAGCACTTGATTCCTCTAAAGTCTAAACTATTCCAAGCAACAGGACACCATTGTTTTTTTGTTAATCTGTTGCTGTTTCCTGGCATACTTTGGAGGGATCAAAGCGCTTTAATTAATGTAGCAAAAGTATACTAACCCCTTAAATTTAGACTTTGCAGAAAATGAATTACCTTATAGAAAATAGATATAAATAAGTTACCATTTCAACTTAAGTAAGCCCTTCAAGTGCAGAAAAGTTACTCTAAAAACCTTAAGTCGTCAGGAGCACATTAATTTGATTTGAGGATGGAGGATGACCGCCCTAGACCTGGAAGGCCCTGTAGGACGAGGGAGAAAATAATAAAAGAGGTAGGCTAGTCAGGAGCAGAGGCAATAAAATACTCGCAACATTTTTTTCAGGACAATTGACCGGGCTTTTATAATGGAGTGAAACCTTCCAACTTATACAGTACAAAAGATCTCGGTGCAATGTATGTGTGAAACATATTGAACCACAGAACGAAGGTCACCGTATTATTAGTGTTGGACAAAAGAAGTTGTTCCATTGTTTTCGGTATGTATCGTTACTAATTATACACCTATACTATTATGTTTTGGAGTTCATATTGGTTATTTTTTTTAAGGAAGAACGCTAACTTAACCTAACCTAACATAATATAATTTAACCTACAATAACCTACCCTACCCTAACATAATATAACTTAACCTACAATAACTTACCCTACCCTAACATAATATAACTTAACCTACAATAACCTACCCTACCCTAACATAATATAACTTAACCTACAATAACCTACCCTACCCTAACATAATATAACTTAACCTACAATAACCTAACCTAACCTAACCTGTATACAACCTCCTTGTGAGTGTATGCTGTCAGTAGCTTGTGAATCCCAGGGTTGCCAACTGAATGTCACACAGGGGCGCTACACTATCATAGACTACCTAAACTTGATACCTACTAACGCTTTCAGGGCCTGTGTCGCACTGTTTTTCGGGAATAACTCTGTAACTAAAGGTTGGATCAGTATGATGTTTTGCCACGGGTCATTTCACGCCTTCCGCTAATTTTTGGCACTATAATGGATTACCAAAAGTGAATAATTAAGGCACTTGTCCCCGAGAAATGCGTCATTTTAATTAAATTTAACACTGGGATACGAACGATCATAGTGTGACGTATATACCACGTCAGTCCACAGGCTCCACCCATCCTCTTCTTTCTCCATAGTAGATGGAGATAGTGGAGTGGAGCTTCAAGATGTTGATTACTTGACAAACTGTGAATTGAGAATGTAGGATCAGAACAAAATAAGTATATATGTTTCGCCCGTCACGTCGTATTGATTAGATAAACTTTCATAATTACGTTGACATCATCTAGATATTCCTTATTCCCTCCACTCTTCAACCAAAAAAAAAAAGAAAAAAAAAAAGATAATGATCATAAAAAAATATAACCTTGTGTCCTCGGGATGTAGTGGAAAGGAAAACGGGAGATACCTTAAGGGGACCCTGTGATGTAGTCAGAAAATTAGAGATAAATGAGTCCAAATATTGCCACGAAGCACCACCTATAATCTATATTTCGTGGCATGGTCAGGAGGAATCAGAAGCCTCCAATTTTCATAATCGATCACAGGGTCCTTAAAGGGCCTGTCACAGTTAATCCCCCCTCCCACTTTTCTTTTACCAAGACCAAATTGCTGTGATGATGGTAGAGGTGATAGTGATGATGGTAATAATAATCATGGTGTGAATGGTGAGTGTTGGGTGGTTGTGGTAAGTTATGATAGTGGTAATAATAAGAATAATAATGAGGAAAATAGTGAGTGATGGTTGATTGTGGTTGTGATAATAATAATAATAATAATAATGGTGAAAATGATGAATGATGGTTGTGATAGTTATGGTAATAATAATAATAATGGTGAAAATGATGAGTGATGGTTGCTTGTGGTGATGAATAGTGATGATGATTATGGAGTTCATTGTACCCCTAATCATTGTTTGTGTGATACTGAATGATTATAATATGTCTTACAAAAAAAAAAAAAAAAAAAAAAAACTATCAACAATATTTTATCGTCCGAAAGAATATAATTTGTGTGTAGTTTTTATTGTTATTTTTTTTTAGTTCGTTTGAAAAGTTACGATGGGAAATTTTACGTTGGAAAATTTTAGTCAGTTTCAAAGGATACGAGGGAACATTTTTGAAGGCAGGAATTATAAATTTTACCTTTTCCCCCAATTGTCAACTAAAAAAAACCACACACATTTATCAGGGAACAAACATTAGCTTTGTACCGTCACTTTGGAGTTTGCATTGTGAACACGTGGATAAAAATGAATGCTTTAAAATTAGTCAGGTTTCTCATCTGACCCGCGACTGTGACATTTTTGTTTTATGTGTGTGTGTGTGTGTGTGTGTGATTTTTTTTTAGTTGTAATATTTCGAGTCATCATCATCATCATCATCATCGTCGTCATTATTGAAATTAAACTTTTATCACTGATATATATATATTTTTTTTTAGTTGGGGGATGTGATGGGAGTTTGTATCATATGTATGTTATATTGTTACCCTTTGTTATTTGATTACGACATTTTATCGCTGCTTTAAGGGGGTATTTCACTTTTGTTACATTGGAGTGCCTTGATTCCTCCAAAGTATGCCAGGAAACAGGACCAGATGAACAAAAATAATGGTGTTCTGTTGTTTGGAATAGTTTGGGGGATTCATTTGCTCCAGATTTACCAATACAAAATTTCTCCCTTAATCGTATGCAGTTTACCCAACAGAAATCCAATTATAATATTAATTTTAAGACTTTCATTACTAATATATACTTTTTCTTGCCTTAGTGTCAATGGATTTTATTCTAGTAATTTGATTGTTATGTTCGATACTAATATTTCCTTTTTCTTTCCAGGTATGGTGGTGACCTACAGTATAATGCCGTAAAAAATATAGGATAGATGAGAGATAAGGGTAAGAAAGTAACTTGTAATTTTGTATGGTCTTTTTATAAGGTCTTCAGGGCCTAATGTATACCTGTGACGTCATTGTGTATTTATGACGTCATTGTGTATTTATGACGTCATTGTTTTGCTGTGACGTCATTGTGTTGCTGTGACGTAGTTATAAAGCCATGAAGACGTGTTTGTCCCCACTGACTATAGAAATAGACCCATGATAGGCTACACTGGGAGTCAATAAGTCTGTCCTGATCAGAGGCACAAAGTGAATCTCTACCAACAGAAGTGATTCGGAAGGAGTGACTGGGATATAAAGATTCATGTTGTGTCTCGAATCAGGACACAATTATTGACCCCCAATGTATAGTAGGTAGGCGACAGGACTTCTGCCGCCGACTGTACATTATACACTCGCAATCCAAAATATGTATCCAGGCTTGCTTCGAATAGCCTGATCGAGTATTAAGCAAGCTCAAGCAAATATGAAACAGGATAAGCGTTGTAATTGGTTCACTACTATGTTAAATGATTCGAAACTTCAACAAGACCTGCTGGATACATACTTTGGAGTGCGAGTGTACATAAGGGAAAGGAATCATCTGGATACACTCTGGCTTACTAATTCCACCAAAGTATAATATATATATGCCAGGAAACGGATCCCCTATTAGTACACAGGAGTCGTATGTATGTTTCTTGGCATAGTTGGGAGAAATAAGTAAGTAGCCTTCTAATTTGACAGCAAGAAATTTTTCCATTAAAATTTTCCAGCTCTCACTCAAGCCCCCGCCCTTACTCACGCCCCCGCCCTTACTCACGCCCCCGCCCTTTCTCGCGCCCCCGCCCGCCCCTACTCGCGCCCCCGCCCGCCCCTACTCGCGCCCCCGCCCTTACTCGCGCCCCCGCCCGCCCTTACTCGCGCCCCCGCCCGCCCTTACTCGCGCCCCCCGCCCGCCCTTACTCGCGCCCCCCGCCCGCCCTTACTCGCGCCGCCACCCGCCCTTACTCGCTCCCCCACCCGCCCTTACTCACACCCACTCGCCCTTACTCACACCCACTCGCCCTTACTCACACCCACTCGCCCTTACTCACACCCACTCGCCCTTACTCACACCCACTCGCCCTTACGCATACCCGTCCACCCTTACTCACTCATACCCGTCCACCCTTACTCATTCATACCCGTCCACCCTTACTCACGCATACCCGTCCACCCTTACTCACGCCCCCACCCGCCCTTACTCACACACACCCGTCCACCCTTACTCACTCACACCCACTTCCACACTTACTCACTCACACCCACTTCCACACTTACTCACTCATACCCGTCCACCCTTACTCACTCACACCCACTTCCACACTTACTCACACCCCCACCCATCTACCCTTACTCACTCACTCACACCCACTTCCACACTTACTCACTCACACCCACTTCCACCCTTACTCACTCACACCCACTTCCACACTTACTCACTCACACCCGCCTACCCTTATCTCCTTCACCCGTGACTGCTTCCGATCCAGGCGTGAGTAGTCGATAATATAATACAATATAATATAATATAATGCTACCAGGACACACAACACAAGGGGAGAGATAAGTTGCTATGATAAGATGGGGGAAGCTTAGTGGAGCACCTTGATTCCTCCAGTGTAGCCTATGCCAGGAAACGGGACTATATAGACTAACAAAAATATAGATATCCTGTTGTTGCTTTGGAGGAATCAGTTGCTCCAGAATATGGTACACCAGAGTGATTTGATTCCTCCAACGTATATATGCCAGGAAACAGGGCTAGATTATAAAAAAATATATAGATATCCTGTTGCTTGGAGTGATTTTGGAGGATTCAGTTGCTTGCTCCAGATTTTGAGTCCTCCAGAGTATGTCAGGAAACGGGGCTAGAGTTACAAAAATACTGATATCCTGTTGCCTGGAATGGTTTTGGAGGAATCAATTGCTCCAGATTTACCACTAACACTTGGGTACTATTTTGATAACCCGTGCCAGGCGGAAGTGAAGGCAACTGTGTCATAGGTCATTGTTTCCCTCAAGGTTAAAAATGGCGGGAAAGGTTGGATGAGGGTTGCATAATGTAGAGAGAGAGAGAGAGAGAGAGAGAGAGAGAGAGAGAGAGAGAGAGAGAGAGAGAGAGAGAGATACATACACAGACACATACACAGACACAAACACAAACAGATACACGTATACATACACAGACAGATACACATATACAGACACAGACAGAGACACATATACTTACACAGACAGAGACACAGTTACAATACACATACAGAGACACACAGAGAGAGAAGGAGGGGGGGGGGGGAGTGGCAAGGAAGTGAAGAGAGGAGAGAAGGAGAAACAGTCCAATCCTCTCTCTCTCTCTCTCTCTCTCTCTCTCTCTCCTTTGCCAGGCGCTCTGATGGCTCTTCCACTCACACACACTCTCACTCTCTCACACGCCCTGACTGCGGAAGGTTGTCTGTGCGTGCGTGCGTGCGTGCGTGCGCGAGCGGTATATAGATAGTAATATTTATGTATGGGAAATTGATTGACGTGCCTTGAAAGCAATTAATCAGAGACTGTCTTGTTGGTAAATTTGAAGGCTACTGATTCCTCCTAACACTACCAGAAAACAAAACCCCTCAGTAGCCTAGTAGTAGTAGTAGTAAAAATAATGGGATCTTGAGTTGTTTGGATGAATCAGAGTTCCTCCAATTCACTAATAAAAGAAAAAAGAACAACAAATTATTAGGGGATCTTGTGTTGTTTCATGGCATAGTTTGGATGAATCAGAGTCCCTCCAATTCACCAATAAAAGGGAAAAGAACAAAAAAATTAGGGGATCTTGTGTTGTTTCATGGCCTAGTTTGGATGAATCAAAGTCCCTCCAATTCACCAATAAAAGAGAAAATATGAAATAAAGAATCTCCCCTTAATTAATCAGAGAGTGAATTGACAGGTGATATGGTGGTATTCAAAGTGTTGGTTAATTACTGAAGACAAAACAAAGCACATTACAAAGATGATATAATGTGTTGGTGGTTGGTTGGTAAAGTTACGGAAGTTTGTGTTTAAATAGGAGAGTAATAGCGGAGTTTTGTGTTTAAATAGGAGGGTAATAACGGAAATTTGTGTTTAAATAGGAGGGTAATAACGGAAATTTGTGTTTAAATAGAGTAATAACGGAAATTTGTGTTTAAATAGGAGGGTAATAACGGAATTTTGTGTTTAAATAGGAGGGTAATAACGGAAATTTGTGTTTAAATAGGAGAGTAATAACGGAAATTTGTGTTTAAAAAGGAGAGTAATAACGGAAATTTATCTTTAAATAGTAGGGTAATAACGGAAGTTTGTGTTAAAATATTACGATAACAATAAAAAAAATTGTGATTAAATGTCATATCAATGCTTTGTGGGGAGATTTTCTTGTTGGCAAATTGTAAGGCTACTGTTTCCTCCTAATTACTATGCCAGAAAACAGATATCCTCAGTGGTACAGACGGCAGCGTAAATTCGCATCCACCATTTAATGTACAGTCGGCCTCAGAAATTCGTATACACCAATGTGACATCAAGGGTTTGTAACAACTAGAGAATTGTTGTGTATTAATTTCCCAACATCAAACGTTTCTAGTAATGTTATCTGGCTAATACTTGAATCAGTCAGCAGAACAATGTCTACAGTATGTGCAGAATAAAGACCACTTTTAACCAATGCTCTATGTGCGAATTCCTGAGGCCGACTGTATACTTGGTAATGCTAATAATGTTATGACCAGATAGATGCATTGTGTATGAATTCCTGAGGCAGACTGTACACTACTTGATAATGCTAATATGACCAGATAGATGCATTCTGAGCCACTCTCTATCCTAGTAACATATGTAATTTATCATATGAGAAGTATGTGTCATTATCTGCTTCCTTACAACACCACGATGGCTCATACATACGCTGGTGGAAATGAAGCGAACTTATGCTCTCGACTGTACATACATACCATTGAGGGCGTCTGTTTCTTGGTATATATAGTTAGGAGGAATCCGAGACCTTCCAATTCACCAACAAAAGAATCTCCCCTTAAGGACCTTGTGATCGTGTATGAACATTGGAGGCTTCTGATTCCTCCTGACTATGCCGCAAAACAAGCTGCTTCTATACAGGTAGTGTTTTGTGGCAATATTATAAGGACTCGTTTACCTCCAATTTTCTGACTACAACTCAGGGTCCCTTAATTAACGGAAGGACACAGTTACCAAGACCAGTATCTGAAATAAAAAACGACGATAAATAATAATGGATACTACGATACTGTAATGATTAGTAATGTACAAAATAACTGAAATAAAAGGACTTGGTATTGCCCAGTCTGGAGAAAATAATACGACCACACTGTAGAAATATGACTAAAGAACATTGAGGTAAGACAAATGAAAAGAGTGAAATAATTATAAAAAAAAATGACGAGAAGAATGGAATAATTATAATAATAATAATATAGTGAGAAAAATTGAATGTTAATACTAAAATGAGAAGCATGGAATGATAAAAAAAAAAAGACGAAACGAATGGAATAATAATAATAATAATAATAATAATAATAAAAGAATGAGAAGAATAGAATAATAATTGTAATAAGATATGAGGAGAAAATGGAATAATACAAAAATAAACAGTAATGGACACTAGAGGACTAATGGAAATAACTTATAAACAGTAAACGGAATAAAACAGTTCTTGTTAATGAAGAGAGGAGAACCCGTCAAGTAGAGACACTCATACAAGAATGAAGGACAATGTGATACTACAAATTTACTATGTTTATATTACGATCATGCTACGAATATACTACGAATACAGTACAATCATGCTACGAATACACTACGATCATGCTACGAAAATACTACGAATGCACTACGATCATGCTACGTTAATACTACGAATACACTACGATCATGCTACGAATACACTACGTTAATATTACGATCATGCTACGAATACACTACGTTAATATTACGATAATGCTACGAATACACCTCGAAATTACTACTAAAATACTACGAATATCAGTCAGTTCATAACTCTGCATGGGAAAAAAACAGAAGCACAAGTGATAACGGAAGGAGGGAGAGAGAGAGAGGTGGTGTTTATATAACGTGAATTTATATATATATGATTTTAATTTATATCTGTAGATGAATAAGAGATGACATGATAACCTATACCTATGTGTATTGAAAGGTTTATATAGCCTATACCAGGTAAAGTATATCAGTTTTGTTATGGTGTAAAGCAGTAAGGATATAAATCATGTATGTAAAGTAAGAGAATATATATTAGGCTATTTAGCTGTAAATTTTGGAAAGGCTTGAATATATTGTGGTGATGGTACGGTCAGGGTGAAAAGTTAGTGTTCATGCCCGATAACTAATATCAGTTTTATCATGCATTGAAGCAAATATATACGTACGTGCAGTTGAAATTACGTACGGTACTGTAAGGGAATATTATTAGCTGTAAATTTTGAAAAGGCCTGAATATTATGCGTTGATGGTACAGTCAGAGTGAAAAGTTCGTGTACCCACTACCAGAGGTCAGATTTTGATTGAGAACCTCTTATGAGACATTTTTTTTTTTTTTTTTTTTACTGTGGTGTTAACTCCTTTGGTTTGTCGTTTATACAGATGATGTTAGTTAGGAATATAAAGTATAGAATCACAGCCATCATAAGTACAACTTCTCAACTCTATAAGTAAACCAGAGAGTTAGTTAACTACAGAATGGATTACTGGGAATTAGTGTGTGTGTGTGTGTGTGTGTGTGTGTGTGTGTGTGTAGGGATGTTTTGTCTGTGTGTGTGTGTTTCTTTTTTTTCTTTAACTGTGAAAAGCCTGGATTTAATTGGAAGGTTTGTGAATGTTCAGCTCCCACGGGATAGTACAGTGTTGGTAATTCTGGAGCAGCTGATTCCTCCAAACAATTTCAGGCAACAGGTCGCCATTGTTTTTGTTAACCTGGTCGTGTTTTCTGACATACTCTAATGTACACAAAAATATATTATTCCTTTAAGGGGGTAGTACACTGTTGGTAAATCTGGAACAAATGATTCCTCCAAACTATTCCAGGCAACAGGATACCATTATTTTTCTTCATATGGGTCTGTTTCCTGGCATACTATGGAGGAATCAAGACGCTCTAATGTACACAAAAAAGTATATTATTCCTTTTAAGACTAAGGCTACGTTTTCAAATGATCGAGTTCCAAGAATGGGGAATATATACGTGAATGTGGTAGTAATCTTTGAGAGTGTCCTTTCTGCCCCACGAGTGCCTCCTTCCCCTCCCGACCTCCATTCTTTTTAGTTTTCTTTAATTTTTCATTCCCTTCCTTTCTCAATTATGTTTTCCTCTCGTTCTCTTTTTTTTTTTTTTTTATTCCTCTCTTCCCTTCCTTTCTGAATTATGTTTTCCTCTCTTCTCTCTTTTTTTTTTTTATTCCTCTCTTCCCTTCCTTCCTCGATTATGCTTCAACCTCATTCGTCTTTTTAACCCTTTCGTTCTCTCTTTTTATATATATTCCTCTTCCTTTCCTTTCTCGATTATGTTTCCCCCTCATTCGTCTCTTCACCCCTCTCGTTTTTCTTCCCTCATCTGTCTGTATCTCTCATTCATTTATTTATCTACTTGTTTTAATTCCCTCTGTGTTTCTTATCTCTCTTTTTCCTTACTTCTCTCCTTTATTTATCACTCTCCTTCCTTTACTTTCTGTCCGTCCCCTCATTCCCACTGTTATCCCCTTCTCTCTTATTTCCCTATTCGCTCTCCCTCCCCCCTCACATATCCTTGTTCCCCTCTCTCTCTCTCTCTCTCTCTTTTACATCTCATTCCCCCTTTCCCTTATAGATTGTTTGAAATTGCTAACTTTAGATTACGTTTGGGGAGAGAAGAGAGGGAGTGTAAGAGAGGTGAGAGGGGAAATGCGAGGGAGAGTAAAGTAAGGATGTGAAGGAGAGTGAGTAAGAGGGAGGGGAGGAATAGTAATGAGTAGGGAAAGTGAGTAAATGGGAAGGAGAGAGAGAGAGAGAGAGAGAGAGAGAGAGAGAGAGAGAGAGAGAGAGAGAGAGAGAGAGAGAGAGAGAGAGAGAGAATAAGAAACTTGAAAGAAAATAGGAAAAAAGAACGGGGAAGGAAATAAACTGAGAAGGAATTCGGATGGGAAAGTAAAAGGAAAACAGCCCTGAAAATGAATGGGAAGAGAGGAAGGGAAAGTAAGGGAGAGAAAGATAAGAGAGAGTGACAGGAGGGAGGGAAGAGAGGGAGAAAAATCAAGTTGGGGGGGATATGAGAAAAGAAGGGGGAAGAGGGGAAAGGGGGAGGGAGAAGAGAGGGAGACAAGGGGGTAGGGTGTAATATAATGGAGGAGGAAAGGTGCAAAGAGAAAGGGAGGGAGGGAGGGGGAGAAAGGAGAGATGAAGAAAAGGGAGTAAGGAGAGTATGGTGGAAGAGAGAGAGAGAGAGAGAGAGAGAGAGAGAGAGAGAGAGAGAGAGAGAGAGAGAGAGAGAGAGAGAGAGTGGCGAGAAATTTATAAAGTAAAGGGGAAGGGAAGCGACGACAGGACCCAACCTTGTCTTCTTGTCCTGAGGTCGACACAAGTTGAGGTCGAGTGTGACCAGTAGATTAATAGGTGTTGATGATGTGAAATTAGGTAGAAAAGGCAGGTAGAGAGTCGTAGGTTGAGTATTGCGTTGATAAAATGCCAATGTTAAGTTAGGTTGATCGTCAGAGAGTTGGTTGATTCGTGTGTTGAGAGGTCGAGTATTTAGTTGAAGGTTGAGTGCCTGTGTTAAGTAAATGTTAAGATAGGTAGATTGTTAGAGGGTTGCAGGTTTAGTATTGCTTTGATAGGTCGGGAATGACATAGGTAGAATTTTGGCAGCTGAAGGTAGGTATTAGGTAGATAGATAGCCCAATCGAGTTAAGGATCCAATGCAGCAATGTTTGTAAGAGAATGAGATAAGATTTAGGTAGAGGTTGATTATAGAATGGTAGAAGGATGTTTTGACAGAAAGAATAGAAGAAGAAACAAGCGACAATAATTGAGAGAGAGAGAGAGAGAGAGAGAGAGAGAGAGAGAGAGAGAGAGAGAGAGAGAGAGAGAGAGAGAGAGAGAGAGAGAGAGTTTGGAGGAATTGTGTGTGAGAGAGAGAGAGAGAGAGAGAGAGAGAGAGAGAGAGAGAGAGAGGAGGTGGGGATGAATAAGAGAAACAAAGAGAGAGGAAGAAAGAGAATGGAAGAACAGGGTGCATAAGGGAAAGGGAAATAAAAAAGGAATGGAGAGGATTGAGAGAACGAACGGGGGAGGGAACGAGGGAAATCAGGGAGATAGAAAGAGGAGGACGAGAAAGGAGACAAGGAGAGAAAGAGGGGTTTCAAGAGGGAGAACAGGAGAGGAGAGAAAGAGGGGATGGGTGGGGGGGGGGGGATAGGAAGGGAGGGAAAGGACAGGTACCAGTATCAAAATTTCATCCCTTGCCCAGCTGAACTCAACCCTGACCTCTCCCTTCCTCTTGCCCCTGCCTTGTCCTGCCCTCACCTCTTCCTTCCTCTCAACCCCTTGCCCTGACTTGCCCTACCCCTGCATTGTCCAGTCCTACCCCCAACCCCTGGCCTCTCCCTTCCTCCTGCTTTCCCCCCCTGCCCTTCACCCTTCCGCTGCTTCTTTCCCCTTTCACCTGTCCCCTGCCCCCTGCCGCTCAAGCTCGACTGGTAATTTTAAGGATATAATACTGCCTGTGTCACGTTCACTGTCTGTTCTTATCCT
Organism: Petrolisthes cinctipes; assembly: GCA_033782935.1. Taxonomy (NCBI): domain Eukaryota; kingdom Metazoa; phylum Arthropoda; class Malacostraca; order Decapoda; family Porcellanidae; genus Petrolisthes; species Petrolisthes cinctipes. Next base: position 68,198 of record JAWQEG010000581.1, read on the forward strand.
TGCTCTTGCCTCTCTCCTTATCTCTCATTATCTCTATCCCAACCACTTTTATTACCTCTGTATCTATCACTTTCATTCTCTCTCTCTCTCTCTCTCTGTGTGTGTGTGTGTGTGTGTGTGTGTGTGTGTGTACATATTTTATTCCTCCCCTTCCTCCCTTTCCTGTCTTCGCACTTAGTTTGTGTTTCCTCCACCTCTCTCTCTCTCTCTCTCTTCTCTTACTCCTCTCCCTCCTTACCTTCTCTCCCTACCTCCCTTTCATATTTTCTAGTCTTTCTCCAATGATTCCCTCTTTCCCTCGTCTCTCACGTGACTTTTTCTTTCCTCTTTCCTTTTATACCCTCATATTTTCTCTACACCCCCTCCCCTTCCCTCCTACCTCCCTCCCCTTTATCTGCCTCTTTTACCTCTTCCTGTACATCACCCCCGTCTCGATTTCCTCCTATTTCATACCTGACCCCCTTGTCCTTCGCTCCCCCTCTGCCCTCCCTCCTTCTTTCCTACTTTCCTTCGCGTTCTTCCTCTTCCTCCCTTTTTAGTACTCCCTGTCCGCCCCTCTCCTCTCCTTTTCTACCCATCCTCTTCTTTTCTTCCCATCCATCTCTCTTCCCCTCCTTTCCTGCCTCCCTATGTTTCTTCCTGTTTTCCATCCTGTCCCAGCTGTCGGTCATTGTTCATCTATAATTGTTGTGGGGGCTACTGTACTGACCATTTTTACAGTCGTCTTCATGCAGTTGTACAAGAGGTGGCTTACAACTCTTCTGAATCCCCTTTTACATTTTGTTGTTGTACGTTTTCTCTGCATTTCATCAACTCCCCCCTCCCCCCCTCGAAGAGTGTGAGAGAAGCATATCTGACAAATAAAATAACCATAGGATTTGGGAGGCCGTGGTAAGGTACCGTAGCATCTCGACCTTTTGGAAACTACTATAAAGATGGCGTTGTATACTTGTATTTTCTCTCGGGGCGTTTGAATGCCTTTCTCAATAAATTTTTCCGTCTCATCCTAATACAAAAGAATGATTTATCCCTCTTTGTCTAGTACTGTATGATAATTACACAATACCCTACTTTTGATCAAGAAATTCCATAGATGATATTGTTAGCAAATAGAAATTTGCCGAAAAAATGTTTGAAAAATGCCATATAAACCAAGATTACATATTCCCTTTTTAAGATGCTTCGATGTTTGAAGAGTTGCCTAGTCCTGTATTTAGTGCAGGGAATGAATTTAATATACGAACACTACCAAGTGATTCCTTAGAGATGTTGCAACAGAAGTGAATGTAAACCCCCGAAGATAATTGTAAAACCCTATACTTGTAAAAAAAAATAGTATACTGGGGTGGCTTTGGCGACAGTACGAGAGTACCACATCGTCCTGACGTCATCGGTACGTCACCATGGCAGCCACGACTTCGGAACCTCTGAGCAATTCGGCTCCCGATACTTACAACAATAACAGTAATACCACAAATAATAATAACAATAATAACGATGGTAGCAACAACAACAACAAAGACAGCGACAGCAAGATCACGGAACAGGATACAATTCTGAACAACAACAACAATCAAAACAATAACAATAATAACAACACGAGTTTAGAAATAACCGAGTTGATTGAGAAATATAACCTGCCATCTAACTTACCATTGTTGTTGAAGGTAGGTTGTTAATAGTAGGGTTCGTACCGTATAAAATTATGAAAAAAAGGGTCAATATTGAAAGAATTGCCGTTATCGCGTACGGTTTTTCTACCTTCATTACCCACTTATTTAGACCATTCGAAGACTATTTTCTTCTATGGCATTTCCTCTGCAAATGCCCCATTTCCAAAATAGGGCATATTCAAATGGGACATTTTGAAATTAGCCTGACCTTACCTAACCTAGATCACAGCAAACTACCTGGAAATAACCGTGGTAAAGTACAGGAAATGACCGGGGCAAAATACTGGGACCTAGCCGGATCTGGCAACATTGCTACAAAATGGCAATTCTTTCAATAAATACAAAAAATGATTGGTCTAACAGGTGATAATTAGATAATTAAATAGATACAAGGGGAGTGAGTGGAAGACGAATATAATTTAAAAGGGCCGTATTCAAGAACATCCGTGGTGTATACGATGATGTGGTACTGTATGACGGCTCTGTTGTTTGTCTATGGAGCCATCATACCAGTACTACACCATCATATACACCACAAACGTTCTTCAATATGGCCCATAGACACAAACACTCACTCTCTCTTTTTTCATTCTACTGTACGTCATCTTCTTCCCTTCATAGTCCGCTCATCACGGATTCTGTGATAGTGTGTGAAAATTGGTGGCTTCTGATTCCTCCTGACCATACCACGAAACGAGCTCCTTCCATATAGCCTACAGTAGATGTGTGTGTTTCGTGGCAATATTTGAAGGATTCGTTTACCTCCGATTTTCCGATTACATCACAGGGTCCCTTAAGTTTATAAATGACGGAGAAATTTCCATACTTAATGATTGCTACACACTAAGTCGATATTCATTATAGGCCTCTACGTCACCTGTGTTTATTAAGTAAAGTAAATACACAGTTTATACTTCAATACACTCTATGTTGTGTGTTTGCTGTTTACCGTATATCCATGAATGTACTGTGTGTACTTACGGTATTTTTTTAATTTTTTTATTCATAATCTATGTCTATGGTAGTCTACGACATACTGGGGAAATAGATTTAGGCCACCTGAATTTATTTCTTCCCAGCAAGTAGTGCCAAATGGAGAGTATTTACCATGTGTGTTTGTTTGTGTTTCAGGAGTTTGCGACGCTGACGAAGGAGCTCAATGGTGCGAGGGAACACCTGCTGGAACGGGATGAGGAGATCACAGAGCTCAAGGCTGAGAGGAATAACACCAGGGTAGGTACAGTAGTAAGAGAAAGAAAGGAGGGGGAGGAGATAAAGGAGAAGGAGAGGTAAAGGACGAAAAAGAAATACAGAATAAGGAGAATAGAGGTAGAGGGATAGATTCATGAGAGAAGGTGAGATAGAGAAAAAATGAAAGATGTTGATTCAGGAGAAACTGAGTTAAAGAGAGAAAGATGTGGAGATAAGAAAAGAAGAAATAAAGGGGTTACATATTATAAGACAAGATGGGAAAGAATGAAGCATGTAAGAATTTGAAGGAGAAAACATAAATGAGAATGAGGAGGAAACAATCAAAGGTAGAGAGAGAGAAGTAAAGCCAGGATAAGTGGTACAGAAGGAAAAGGGAAAATGAAGAAGTCAAAGAGAGATAAGGAAAGGAGGAAGGATATAAGAAGGGGATAGAGATCTGGTTAACAATGAGTGAATATATGTTTTAGTTTAAGCATAAAGGGAAATGGCTTAATTATGACAGAGATAGCCTATTGGTGGTGGTAGAAATTTATAACAAAGCTTATGTTGGTTTATGTTAATTGTGGTAAGAGGAATTAGGGTATTGGACAGTAGCAAGAATGGTCATTGAATTGGTGATGATAATATTGGAGATATTGCTGGCAGGGATGGTAATAGAGATACCTCCATTTGGGATGATGGTTGGTAGGTGTGGGGTATGGTTGTTGATGGTGGGGATGGTGGTCGTAAGCCTCGGTTGGTGGTGGTGATGAGTATGATAAAACATGAACTGTACACTTGAAATTGGGTCAAGGTAGAACACAGTAGGGTGTAAAGAATGGTAATGTGTGTAATTTGTGTATAGTACAAGGTAATTATGTACAGCATGTTCTGTGGCCACATGTGCAATCCCCCTTAACCAGATTTCTTACTTTTGTATAGTGTTATTTTTAGGTGGAATGGATAACATGTAACTTTCTGACAACTTGGTGCCTCATTACAGCTACTCTTGGAACATCTGGAGTGTCTGGTGTCGAGACATGAGAGGTCACTGCGTATGACGGTGGTGAAGAGACAGGCGGCATCACAGTCAGGAGTGTCTTCAGAAGTCGAGGTGCTAAAGGCGTTAAAGTCGCTATTCGAGCACCACAAGGCACTCGACGAGAAGGTATGTGGTCTGGCATAATTTTCACTCTTAATGTAATTAACTCTTACTCCACAATTTTACACAACTTTATCAGATGGTTATGACTGTATTGGTATTACTGTGTTGTGTTTGTTTATTCATTACAGTGCAATGTGAATTTATTTTGAGAGCTTCCAGAATAAGTTATGTTAATAACGGATTTTATTTTAATTTCTTGATATAAACTATCTTAAATGATCTTGACCATTTATTGTTTCATAAATTGAACTTTGTTTTCATTAGCCCTTTGACACTAACTGCAAGGGTTGTAAAACACTCTTGGGTAGTTGCTCACCACATTTGACTTATGCTGTTTCAGGTACAGTACAGTACAGTACTACAGTATATAGATGTATTGTTATTTTCAACTGTTAGTCCTTTATAGTCTACTGCAGAAATGGGTTGCTTTATTATTTTCTCTACTATATCTATACTTTCTTTTGTTGAGTGACTGACTATTGTGTTTGTGTTTTGGTGTCAGGTGCGAGAGCGTCTACGTGTCAGCCTAGAACGTGTGTCTACCCTTGAGGAGGACCTAACGCACACCAGAGATGAGGTCAGTGTTTGTCATGTCACCACACATTATGTACACCAAAGTTAATGTCAGTCTTTCTTGTGATATCACCAACTCAGTCTAGTTGTCAAAATTACAACCTACCTTGGCTAGTAAAATGAATGGTGACTGTAAATATAATGATAGTGGTGGATACTGTATTGTACAACTTGAAATGTTATTAATAAGAGGTGTATAAATAAAGTAGAAGTGCAAGTTTATTTTATGTATTGAATATTGGTAATACTAAACCGATGGTGTTTGTATTGATACAGTTGAACCAGTACAAGCTTGGGAAGGTTCCTGGTGATGGTGCTGAGAGTGACCGAGTCAATGGCAAGGTGGAGGCACTCGAGTGTGGCAAGGTGGCCGCCGGGGCTGAACCCACACTCTCGGTAAGTATCTGTTTGTCCTCCACTACATCCTTCATGGCTACCACTCTGTCTTTTTCATACACACACACACAACAATACTAAACAATCCACACTTGGTACAATTGTACACTCCACAGGTCTGTCTTCACAGTACTGCATACACACTGACAGAATGACACACTTCACACTACATAAATGTTTGAACACTCCACACTCAGATCCTTACTTGGTACCACAAAGCACTCCACACTATGATCAAATGTACACAAGTAACTTGTCATGATACTACACATTACATTTTAATTAATTATTGTTAAGTTAATCTATGGTCCAGTTATACAATTATTAATGTAGCTATGATAAGTCACTCTCAGTATTCACTTTTCATATAATTTCTTTCTAACCTTGATTACTTTCCTGATATGCCTTTTTATGAACCTTCATTATGTTTTTTTTTTTATTATTCAATGCAAATAATGAATCATTGTATTGCATTTTTATTAGACTTTTTAAACTCCAAAATCATTGGGAAATTTATAAGTTATTATTTCAAGAACAGTGGTTATTTTTAACTTACAATTTCTCCATAATCTTTTAGAGAAGTTATGGACATTTGACTAATTAATATTTTTCAGTATTTCTCAACATTTTACAATTTTGGCATTCAGTAAAAGTTAATGAAATTTATTTCAGAGTTCAGAGATTTTCCCTCCATGTATGAAGTGTTTGTGAGAGGACTGTGAAGGCTACACTGATTTGATTATGTTTCCTAAGTCTGGTAGCCATATTTTTATATCCAAGGAGTTCCTTCTGACTTTGTATATGTGTGTGTGTGTGTGTGTGTGTTCACATATGTTCCATGACCATTTTGAGGCACTTCGAATGCAAGTACCTGTACTGTGTACCGGTATATATTTGTCTCTTATGAAAAAGGAAAGTGTGTGAGGTGTTCTTCAATCTGGAGAGGTTGATTGTGTGTTGGTTTAGGTGAGATAATCTATTCATAATACAGATCTCCCTTAACATATTGCAGGAGTTTCAGGAGACTACAGTTTTATAAAGACACTCCACTACTCTTCCTCTCTCACTCACTTTTTCTCTCCCTCTATCTCTCCCTCTCTTACCTCTCCCATCCCGTAAATGCTTCATGTCCAAATTTATTTTTGTTGAGTTATTGGCATGATTGTTGTTATTTTTGTTGAAATAAAGAAAGCTGATATAAGTAAGGCTTGTAGACTAAAAGGTATCAGTGAAAGTGAAGCTCCTGTTCAAGATGATATGATCGTGAACCTAGCATTTGGAAATGGATCGTTATAGTACGTGATGGTGGAGTGAGAGAGCTGGGAATAGAGTGAAGGGACCTGTGATTTTGTCTCTGAGTCAGAAATTTACTTATTCCTCCAAACTGAACAGCAAAAAGACCCTTTGAGTTAAATTTTATCACTGATAAAGTTTGTGGTATGGGTTAGTTGGATATTACATGAGAGAAATTATTATAAACTTTGAATCCCTGCAAAATAATTTCACTCAGTGACTCGTGTTGTAGTTTAGTGATATACGGAAGTAAGGGTTAGGTTAAATAGAAAAGAGATATTGGTTTCTATATAAGAAAAGATCACAGGCTAAGCAATGATGGTAGCTGGTATGATAACTCTGTACTGTACAAAGTTTGTGGAGGCATTGTACCATTCACCATTGCCATCACTCCCCCTCTCCCCCCTTGAATTCTTGTTTATGGCCTCTAATGAGGGGAAGGGAGATAGCATTGTACTTTGACAGGGATTAGAAAATGTAAAGGATGTAAAAGAAGGTAAAATGAAGAGAATGTATGAGATAATGAAGACTGGATTGATAAGGCACAGAAGCCAATCACAGAGAGGTTGAGTTGAAAATTGGTGAGATGGTTGATGACTAAGTTTAGGCTGTTATTAATATTAGAAAGAAACTAGAAGCTGAGCTAGAAATGTATACAAGAAAGTAAGGTTAAGAGGTCAAATGAAGGAAAGAAATTGCTTGAAATGAAACTATAGGTTGAGTGAGTCTTCATTGAAAGTAAAGCAAGAAGCATGATTGAGATAAATTAAAATGGACTAGTTGAGAAAGTGATGCTGGAGGCTGCGTGGGAAATGCTAAGGGAAGACATAATAAACGTGAATATGGGCACTGAAAAAGACAAGACAGAAAATTAAACTGGATTAGCTTGTAATAGATAAGCAACGGCTAAGCCACATTTTTGGTCAGGGTGGAGGGGAGTCCACTAACGATGGGGGGAGAGAAGGCAGAGGTGGAGGGGTCGGGGAGACGGACGCAGCACCCCCACACAAGCTGGTGGAATTGCAGACCTCCCTCGATATGCAGGTAATAAAAGAATCAACCACCAGAGCATAAACAAGCAACTGATATCACCACTTTCGTCTTGACTGCGAGACCTCCCACCAGCACTCAGACACGTGGCTACTTTTTTGTATTCATTGTTGATGTTTGTTGATGCACAGTATTGCCAAGTGCTTTTTGAACTAGCTTTTCCCTCTAACATTGGGAGTGCATCGTGTGACGACCGCCAGGGAATCTAGCGTGTCGGGTGTGGTAATGTGTGCCAGGAGACTCATACCATGGGCGAAAAGCATCGCTGCAATTTTTCTTTATATTAATATGTGTTTGTGGATGAGTGTGTGTATTTGGGATGCTAAACTTATACTCTGCAACCTGCACTTGTGTAGCTGTTTAGTTAAATTCTTTGTGGATTGACATCACATAATATTGTGTTTCCCTGGATAAAACTTGTGATAAGTATGGTACGACAAATGATAAACATTTAAGGTTAAATGAGATTTACTTTCATCTAATATGGTGTTAACCTGTATAAAACTTCTGATAAGGACAACAAATGATTAACATTTAAGGTTATATGAGATTTACTTTCATCAGTTTAATAAATACAGTAATGGCCAATGTATAAAGCTTGGTGTAACCATAAAAAATTTACAGTAAAGATATCTTAACAAATGTTGCTTTGCCATGACCAGCCAAGTATCAACACTGGATGGATGGATGGAAAATAAATTCCTTACCCTAAACTTTTTGCCCAAGAATTAACTTGTATCCTTTTGCCATTGGTTGGTACCAAGTTTGTAAAGTATATTGCTGTGATGCAAAATAACTGTACATAGACATAATACAATACAGTTTGGGCGTTATTGAGATATAGCCTTTTTGGATGATGATTTGATTTGAAGAAACATCAATGAATTATCATCAGTAGAAGCTCCTCTAGTGCACATCATGTAACGTAATATACTGTTTGGAATCAGTTATACATCATCTCTAAGCTTGTGCAGTTTATGGGAAGGAAAGGTTAAGGCATTGTCTGTAATCAAAATACACTGAGTTGAATCGCTGCATAAGTAGCTTATCTTTTATGCCTGCACTTTTCAGCTTTTGAAGTGCATAATTTTGAATGTGAATGATAGCTAAGCTGATGAAAAATGGTACTGTACCGGTAATGTATTTATGTGTGTGATTGGAATTCACATTTGCTTCCAGTTGAATTTGATATGTTTACTATTTCATTTTGTTGCTTTTCTAACAGCTGTACAGTATTCGTATAGAAAGCTTGGTTAGTGTTTTTTCTAGGAATATCATGGTTGATGTAGGGAGGGTAGAACTTGATTATGTTTTGCAGTATTTAGGCTTTAATATTTGTTTGAAGACTATGCTCCAGACCACTGTAATAATTGTTTATTGAAATAGATCTCAAGATACATGTCCATCATAATGATTATTTATGGCAGTTTTGCCGTGAGATGCATTATATGGGTTACTTTGTTGCTGGGCCATTGAGTTCTTGATAATCTAAAGTGAGACTGATAAAGTATTCATTTGTCCTTTTATAAATGTTAACAATAATACAGGTAATTAGGACAAAGATAAAATTACATAATGCACTATGTTATTGCTTGAAAATCTTACCGTTTCTACTGTGTGAGGCGGCGGACGTGTTGATTAGGGAGTTGTTAACAGTTTGCTTGGTACTGTCTTGGTTTTTGTTTGGCTGTATGCTTTTCTGATTGCTCTTTACTGTGACCAGGGAGTATCCAAAGGTAAAAAGCTTAATTTTTATGTTGATGGATGCTGCTTGGTTTTGATATTTTTTTCATCAACTTTTATATTTTTATCACATATTGTTCTTGATGTTATTATTTATTGTTAAATAATGCTCAATAGTTTCATGATATTGTTAATACTGTATCAATTTATCCTGTTTTAGTGGAAGTTATCGGTAGTTTGTTTATTTTATTTTGTGTCCTCTCCAAGACTTGCATATTGTTGAAGTTCCACCACTGATTTTCTTCCTCCCACCATTGCTCTACTAATCCCTTCCAATCCAGCTGTCATCAGTCACTCTTGCCCTAATCCACCTGTCTACACACACAAACATACACACTTGCATGCACATGTGCAGTACACATAGCCGTATATACCGTACAGTACAGTATATGAAAACTTAGTTGCGTTGATAATGGAGAAAGTCTGTCTGTAGCATCACTTATTTTAGAAAAAACTATCACTAATAGAGCCCAGCTCTGGTAAGTATTTCAAAAGATTACTGTTGTAATTTTTAAATTGTCTGACTATAACCTGTACTATATATTGTAATATTAATTTCATTATCTCTTACGGATATTGAATCTTGTTTGTATAGTTACTTGACCATATTATATGGCACTATGTCATGGCCATCCCCTTAGGGAGAGTAGCCCAAAGGCTGTATGTTATTACAGTACTGCATTGTTTATTATACAGTATCTATAGATAAACACTTTTCAAACATACACAAATACAGCTAAATACTAACAATCTACCCCAATACGTCATTGTTCGCCCTTGCCTTAAATGGCCTAAATCAAATCTGGTTAAAGAAAACTTGGCTGTTTGCCTTGTGTTTGGTGAGGTAAAGTCCTACAGTGTTTATTAAATGATGTTGTCTAATGTAAAAAATTTCTTCTCACTGTTTTTACTTGTATTTTCTCCCTACTGTATCATACTAGTTATGATGGTGTAGTTCTCAGTCTGTGTTTATAAAATTTGTAACAGAAAGTGTCACTAATGTCCTTGTACATAGTTGAAAGCACATATATTTCAGGAGTTCATCAGCTTTTGGTGGTACAGTATCTGAAAATGAAAAATTCTGTTATTTCTTTAGGGAAACTTAATATATGAAATATTCTTTTCACTACAAGACCCATTATATCTTATCAAAACTCCTGTGCTTTAAACTACAGTACCATATTGTATTTTAGACATTATGTGGCTCTGTATTTGCATGTGTGACCAGCATTTCACCTTACCTTTACAGACAGCAGAGCTCAATGCAGCAAGGGAGCGAGTGCGGGAGCTGCAGAACAGACTACAAGAGTTGGAGGATAACCTCCAGGTGACACAGAAGGAGCTGGTCAAGGCACAGGAAATCAATGCCAGGCTGCAGCGAGACCTCAAGGTGACACCAGCATACCTGTTTGACAAGTTGGTCATAAACACAATATTTTATCTAGACTCACATGTCCAGTTTCTGTATTGTTGCAGTAGCATATACATATACAAATGTCATCCCAGTGATCCCATGGCTCAGGATTTGATCCTGAATGGCATTGTTCATCAGATAACTAGGTTATGGGAACAGATAAAGCATCGTTATATTATATGTTACAGTATATGTATTTACGCTTCCTGGTCATTTTCCACAGGAGAATGTGGCACAAAAGGAGGATCAGGAGGAGAGGATCGCCACCCTGGAGAAGCGCTACCTCAACGCTCAGCGGGAGTCCACCTCTTTACATGACCTCAATGAGAAGCTGGAGGAGGAGCTCAAGAACAAAGAGGCCCAGTACAAGGTTAGCCATGGTGGTGGGGTTTTGTAGAGGACTGGTTTACACCAAATCAATAATGAGAATGAGACCATGAACACTTACTGTTAAAATGCAACTTGATGTGATGTGATGAAAATACTGTAGCTCTTCAAAATATAATGATAGTACTATGTGTCAGACTTTCTTAATGTAGAGTACAAAATGTTATATCTTTTGAAATGACAAAATGTGTTCTCCCTGGAAGCTCCAAGAAGACAAGATTCGAGCCCTGCAGGAGAAGGTAGAACTGAGTGAGCAGAAACTGGCCCAGTATGCCAAACTTCCCGATGTTGAACAGGAGCTCAAACAGCGCATGGAAGCTCTACACCAGGTGAGTAGACAGACAAGAGGCAGGGATTTTAATTAATACTTCTATACAGTGAGAGAATGATGAAACAACGTTGATCATGGGCAGTAGTGATGCTCTGTCAGTTTTTCTTTGAAGTTTGTATATCTGTTACTTAATGCAACTTCCCTTAAGGGGTGACCACAAATATAGAACCTCCTAGCTGTCCCTATCAAAACACATTTCACCCCTCATCATGAACTTATATATTCCTGTACTCTCTGATTCCATCTCATCTTCAGTGCCCTCTTTCCATTCCTTATTTCAGCTCACTATCATACAACCTTTTACCTCTTGAGTGTCCCAGTTAAACTCCTCTGTTTCTTTCATATTATACCACTCCTTCCATTTTCCCTTCAGGTACAGGAGAAACATGGGAGTGCGGAGGACCGTATCCAACGACTGGAAAACCAGCTAGATGAGAAGGGTGCTGAGCTGGTACGACTCAACCAGCGTCTCAAGATGAATGAGGAACACAACTCCAGGCTATCGGCCACCGTTGATAAACTCTTGCAAGGTGGGGAGAGACAAGAATAATATATGATAGGCAAAGTAACTCCAAAAATGGCTTCATTATCAGTCCAGATATACTGAAATGAGCCTGACCAATATTTGATCAATGAATCCACAGCAAGTTTTAGTGATACTAATGGTTGTATTTCCAGAGTCCAATGAGCGTCTTCAGGTGCACTTAAAGGAGCGAATGAGGGCTCTGGAGGAGAAGAACCTACTCACTGCAGAGCTGGAGAAGACCCGCAAGTTCTTGGAGGACTCCACGCAGGAGAAGGTGAGGTTACTGTGGATGTTGGAAGTTGCCTCCAGGGTTTAAAAGGGGGCAAGCTGCTTTTGATGAAGTGGTAGTTTCTGTTTCCTCAAACCTATGAAACTATCCACAAACTTTGTTTGGAGGATTAAGTTTCCTCCATTTTACCCAAATCATTAAAGGGTAGGTTACATTTGGGGTGTGAGATTACTGTATGATTTTTTATGTAAAGTCAGAACTTGTTTTGGTTTCAAATAGGTTTGATAATGTCAGTAATCAAAGGATATTACTTTCAAGGGTTGAAGTGTTCAGGTGACATATGTTACCGATCTTATTTGAAATTTTAGTGTTCTGCCATTGGAAGTGATTTTTCTGTAGTTAAGGTCAAGTTTAGTTTGGGTTGGTTTAGTTGTTAAAGTACCATAAAGGTTATAAAATAAGTCAAATCCTGAATGTAATAGATCTGAATACAGTTCTAGTGGAAGTTGATTAGAAGTCCATTGAATGTGGTATTATATTAGAAGGATAACTAATGACTAACTGAAGTTCTATTTACAGTTTTGATGAGTTAGAAATGTTATGCTATAAATTTAGATGCTGTTGCTATGAAATCAGTGTCAAATATTGATATGATTTTGCTTTCTTTTAATAGATTAAGGATTGATACTAATGATATACAGTAGTAAAAACCTTAGATGGTTTATGATCATTTTCAGGACCATAAAAATTATTATAATATGAAAAGTTTATTACCATTAGTGCTTCATATTACAGTGTAATACAAAAGTGTTATGACAGAGTGGAAGTGAGGACCACAGTTGCCAAGTTATTTATTTCATAACTAATAACTTATATTTTCAGTATTTTTTAGGATTTTTCAGAGTACAGTAGAATAGAGAGTCTTACCTTGTGAACATTAAAACCACCATACGACATTCATATTACACCCTCAAAATTCATATTAATAGTGAAATTTTATACAATTGGCTAAAGTAGTAAATGCTACATTGGTGCTAGTGGTGAGGACACATGTCATGGTAACATTGTGAACATATTCTGGTAGATGCTTCATTGACAGATATTGATGTGTATTTGAGCAAAGGCAAAAATGTATAAATGGTGATGATGATGATGATGAAAATAATGGGAAATGGGTGACTTCTGATTCCTCCAACATTTGCCTCAAAACAAACCGCTTAAATGGAAGGACTGTATGTTTCTTGAGACAGTTTAATGAATCAGTAGAGAGTGAATACATATATGCAAGAATTAATGGAGAAATGGTGAGGAAACAAGTTTAGGTTGAAAGTGGAGTGGACAATAATATTAGAGGAATAGTGGTGGTGAAACTAACAAGGTTGATACTGAATGAATTATAGGTTGATATAAAATGGATTAGTGGTGACAGTAATAACATTAAACAAGGTCAGTACAGTGTGGAGTATTGGAAGATAAATTTTGAAGTTGTGGTGATGGTGGTAAAGAGTGGAATAGATGGCAACGTTATGGAGTATTGGTGGTAATTCAGTAATAACAGGGATGATACAGATTGAAGTAGATAATGTTATAAATGGAATAATGATAGTGATAATAGTGGGATTCATAGAGAGTTGAGAAGTGGTGTCGATGATAATAAGAAGGTTGGTGGATAGGGTAGATATTGATTATAAATGGAATACTATAATGGTGATTGTGATAATACTAGAGTTGCTAAAGAATGGAGTTGATAAGTGAAATACTCCTTGTGGTGATAAGAGATTGGAGGAGATGGGGTTAGGTTATAGGTGTACTGTAATGGTGGTTGTGAATAACTACCGTAGTCTACGTGTTATGTGAAGGAAAGAGATTGGTGGAGATGGGGTTAGGTTATAGATGTAGTGTAATAGTGGTGGTGGTGATAATAACTACTATACGTGTTATCTGAAGGATCGAACACAACAAGAGCTGGAAACCCTGAAGGAAGAGATGGAGAAACTCTTCCAGCAGGGGTTGGTGGGGTAAGTCATGGATGTGGCTCTCGCTCTATCTTAATCTATCAATCTGACTCACTGTTGTTCTCATGTGTTTCTTATTCTCATTGTTATCTTTCCTTTTTTCATCTCCTCTCTACTCTTACCCATTTTCCTCACTTGTCTCAGGAATCTCAGATCTTCGTCCGTACTTATCCCCTCCTTTTTCCTTCACATTGTATTATTATGTTTTTCCTTTCCTGTTTCATCTTTTTTAGTTTCTTTCGCCTGTCTCCCTTCTCTCATTGAAATCTCTTTTGTTTTGTTTGTCGTACTTAGAACTTTTCACATACCATCACTTATTTTCACAATCTTAACTGTTTCCCATCTTCATGTATTTTATGCTTTGTTACCGGGTCAATCCCTTTCAGCTTTTCAACTGTCCCTCCTTTCTATCTCTTCCTCTTCCTGTGACAGTGTCAATATCTTACGGCGAGCCCTATGAGGGCCCAGGCCCTGTAGGCTGTGTCCAATCGTTTTTTCATTCATTCATTTTTCTCTCTCCCAGTTTCTCCCTCTATCCTCCTTTCTCTTCCACCCCTATACTTCATCTACTCTTCTCTGACTTACAATTTTTCCTTTTCTTTTCTTTTTCTGTCCCTTCCTTTCACTCTATCCCAGTTTTCATATTTAATATTTTCTTTTACAAATTACTCTCCCTTTCCTTTCTTCAGTCTCTCCTAAATTTATTGTACTTTATTTTCTTTTATATTTATCACCCTACCCCCCATCCTCGTCCCTCCCTGCCAGATGTAGGAGCACAGGGGTTCCACGGCACTTAACACTACCCCAGTCCCAGGCTGCCCACTGAACCACCTTCTGTTCCCATGACAGTTGCTATTTGGGGTATTGTAAGGGATATAGGGTTGTGTTAGAAACCAAATGAAATATGGTATCAGAGAGAGATCAGTCCAAGGTAGAGAGGTTATAGTGGCTACCCACTTGGAGGAGAGCCCCCAGAGGGAGCAAGGCATCACAGCTAATCAGCTATACATAGATAAATAAAGTAGTCTCCAATTTTTCAAAGTATCTTTGCTGTTTAAATTCCACAGGAATGCAGCTGGAAGGAAATGTAGGTACTTGTTGGATGGATGAGGATAACAGCAGAAGTTTATTTGTTTCAGTTAAAAGATACTTGGGCAGTTGATTCACTGATCTTGTTAAGAGTTAAATGTGAACATTCTTAGTCAGACTTGAACCATACTACTGTACCATTCAAGGGGTATTTTCAAAGTTTAGTTTCATATTTTGATGAATACCTTTAAATCTTGATTCCTTCTGTGACAATAACAAAAGAATGAAGTGAGAGACTGGGTTGAGGATTGAGTCGGTGGGCAGCCTGACACTCTGCACCGCTTTATCTGGGCCGCACACACCTGAGCCGCAGCCGCCGCCTCTTCTCAACGTCATTATTTGCTCTGAATGTTTGCTTGATGTGTTGCTTTTAGAACACGTTTGGTTTGTTTACACTTTCTACTTTTGTTACCACAGAGTGAAATAGTGAAAGAATTGTCCAGGCGGCAACTGGAAGCAGAACAGCTGAAGCAACAAATTTTACAACAGGAGATTGCCTTCAATATTAAACAGACAGAGGCACTCACCAGGTAATGATGCGGCAGGGTGCAGTGAAATTGCACTTTCTTCTCAGTCCACACCTTCACCTGGGATGGGTCTTTTCCATGATACACATTTATTTGTTAGTACAGTACACTGGGGAAATAATAAAAAAAAAATCTTTTCTCATAACATTATGACTCTATGGGTGAAATATTGGACCCATGCCACACATACAAATATTTTACTATTGTTACTACATAAAGTGTACATTGGAAGTACGCTGATACTGATTGTAGTACACACCATATGTGTAAGATTTTATACCACTGTGGGTTGAGATCAATAAAAAGTGACTTCCTGTATCATAACAAATGAAAATATCATATTGAGTTAAGAGGTATTTCAAGCGGAGGTGCGGATGGAAGAATATCACCTTTAGAGACACGGAATCTGATTCAGAATATTTCATAAAAGGTACTTGTATGCTACAGAAGTTATATATATTTTATATAATATTATACAGTTACGAACCGAAGTTTCGCCACTCCCTTTGCTGGCAGGAAGGCAGAGTCAATGTTAAAGATAGGATGGGACGATTGGGCAAACTTGTGTATTGAGTTGGTAACGAGTCAGTGAGGTTTACCTTCCACAAACTACAATCTCACACTGACTCATTACTAACTCAATACACCAGTTTGTCCGATTGTCCAGCCAATCTTTAACATTGACTTTGCCTTCCTGCCAGCCAAGGGGATGGCGTAACTTTGGTTCGCAACTGTACATAAGTGAGTGGTATAGGGGTGATATAGGCAAAAAACAGCCTGTACTTCCTCTACTATCCAGCTATACCTGTCCAAATATAATGATTTAGACAGATTTAATGGAAAAGATTTGATTGATAATTAATGAAAATAATTAATTTCAAAGAAGTTTAGGCATTACAGTATATTTGATATGGAAAATATATTGTCTATGTGTAAGCACGGTTGCATTAATGAAATTATGCACAGAATGCTACGAGAAATTTCATGTGGCAAAAAACAGATGCAACAACACAAAGATGCAGCTCATTGTCTTAATAGGTGATGAGATGATTAAACCAAAAATAGTTCTTTCTCTAACACATTACCTGAGGTCCTTGTCAAAGTGAAATAATATAGAGCCTCTTGGATTTTACCAATTGAAAAGTTATACAGTACTAAAAAATATATTGTTCCTTTTGACAGGTTTGACATTTTTCATGTTTTTATTATAATTTACCCCCACATTCAAAATATTGTGAGTATTTTAAGCATTTTATTGAATTCTCTTGTACCATTTAGCTCTAACTTTCTTAAATACAATACAGTAAGTTGCCACTAGTAAACTTTTCACTCAACAGTGTTTTCTTCTTTTAAAAAAGAAGTAATTGTATATACTGTACATTTAAGACAGATTATCTTTTGAGTTAGTGCTCCCTGTCCCACCTAAGGCTGCTGGCTTATTACCACCTAAATTCACCGTGTGTCGTAAGCTTCCCATTGGATATTTGTTTTTATTATGAGTGTTTTCATAATATGTATACATTTAATAACTATATATTCGTCCAACATTTATGTAAATCTCTTGTGACTCTGTCTGCTTCCAAATTGTTATTGATTCATCTCTGCATGTTTATAAAAAGTTGTGAAATTGCCACGTAATATGTTCAGAATAATTATTCTTCTCTTTTCATGCATGGTAAAGTAACCTGTTGAATTATAATGTACTTACTGTGTCACCAAGGAGTTACAAGTTCAGTGATGTTGAGCAGGATTCCATGGCATGGGCAAGGAGGATTTGATAGTAAATTAATGATGAAAGAAATATGATCACCATGCTTTATTTATTATGGTGATATTTAATTGGGAAATGCAGAAAATATTTTTGAGTAGTGAGAAAAGGGTGTGAGAGTTTGAGTGGAATATTATATAAGGAGAGGCTACATGGAAGCTTAGGTACAATATTTAGAGCCAAATGTTCTTGTAGGGATAGGACTGTATAGGAGCTTAATAAGTCCTATGGTCACTGCCACTGAATTGGAACTTTTTGGTGGAGTGAGAAGAGAGAATATGCAGGGAAATACATTCTCCGTACTCATGCAAACAAAGACACCTTAGCTGTATCACAAGCACTGCATTGCTTCCCCACACAACACCACCTAACCAAAACTCATTGTGAAGAATGATACAATGGCTCTTACCACCTAACACACATGGTCATGGAGATTCTAACTGTATCATCACAAGCCCCCCAACTCTTCTCTGTGCACTTTTTATATACCAGCATGTGAAAAGGATTTTGTTTCTCTAGTCTCCCATTTTGAGAAGTCTAGTTCTCCATTAACATATAAAGGACTGTACGGTACTTGGATAAGTAAGCCAAAGTTGGTAAAGGAGAGGCTATAAATTTTCCAAACTATTCATTGAAGAATATTTCTTTAGTATAGATGCTATTTTGTGGCATAGTTTGGAGGAATTAGTACAGTATCCTCTTTTTTGCCAACATCATGTGCCCCTCTAAAGAATGATGGGCTTTAGTGCAGTCAGAGAATGACCAGTTGATTGCTGTATAATGTACAGTATTCATTAAAGTAATTATTGCATAGTGGTTGACTGTAAATTTCTCCCTACAGTTCAACATCTCTGCTATTATCTGAAGAAAATTGGCTAAGTAGATGAACAAGGAACTTATCATGTCCTTTCTCACCCATAAATTGCTTCCAGTATTTAAACGTATAAGAAAAATTACTTCTCTTGTTAAACACCTATGCCCAACTTGTGATATATCCCCTTGCACATGAAATGTACTTAATTAATACATAAACTACAGGAAATGTACAATTTTAATCTTCATTTTCATCCTCAAGATAACATCTTAGCATCCATAAAATTTCAACCAAAGCCTGCCAGAATTATTCAGAAAATATTCCATGTACCACACTTCCCTTAACTAAGTAATCTGTAATGGCCACAGGTCAGTGTCGCCCACGGGTGGTGACTTCGTCCGCAGCACTTCGCACTCCAGCTTTGACTCTCGCTCCCTACCTCGACGCCCTCCCTCTGCGCCACCGCCCCACAAACGCACGCCTGGTCTGGATGATGAGAACTCACAGGTAAGACTCTTGTGCTCTAGTACAGTGTGTTATTTTCTGATTCATGTTAAGTGTTCACAGCTGAAACGGTAAAGGTGAATACTAATATATTTTGTGTGATTATGTAGTGGTATATTTTC
This sequence comes from Petrolisthes cinctipes, assembly GCA_033782935.1. Lineage (NCBI taxonomy): Eukaryota > Metazoa > Arthropoda > Malacostraca > Decapoda > Porcellanidae > Petrolisthes > Petrolisthes cinctipes. The sequence continues at coordinate 87,008 of JAWQEG010000581.1, forward strand.
ATCTGCAGTGCAAAACTAGAGTATGAATTTCCAGGAATGACATGCCAATCTGTAAATATGAATTGTTATTAAGTTTTTGGTACTGTACATACTTTTCAGGAATGTATGAGAAGAATAGTAAGTGGCATCATGTAATTAAGTGTTTGGTGCACACTTTTTAAATTATGCAAAATGAAAGTGATGAATGTTATGAAATGTCTTAACATGATTTGTATTCTTGGTATCAGCCTGGATGGGGACTGGGCGGGGGTGGTGGAGGCGGCCTCATGTCACAACCTTTCAGTGGTGAAGGAGGCCACATGTCCCAACCCTTCAGTGGGGACGGGGCCGAGCTGTCCGACGGGGAGGGGGAGGACGCTGAGTCTATCTTCTCCCACATGGACATGCTCTCCCCCTCCCACCACACTGATGCCCAGACCCTGGCCATCATGTTGCAAGAGCAGCTCGATGCCATCAACAATGAGATCAGGTCAGAGTCGCCACTTGTTTGTTTAATATTCTCTTTTTATTTTTATGTTTTTCTCTCCTTGTTTAGGTGTTCTTTATTATGTTTGGTTTTATCATTTGCTGCCTTCATACAGATGGAAAGGTGGAAATATCTCAAGGCATTGTCTACAGTAATTTGTTAAGTTTTATTCACTTGTCATGTTTTATGCTTATTTCTGGTTATGTTTTGTTCTTAGATTCCCTCTTGTGTTGTATTATAATTTTTCGTCTCTGGCCGACTTCTTTTACTCCCTCCCACAAATTCTCTCATACCCTTAATGTTGATGATGGGCATACCAGAACTTGTCCCCAGATTCCCCATTGTATAATTGTGATAGTCTTTAATTACTGTACTTTAGTCTTACCATGGCAAGAGGATTGTAGGTTTTCTGACCCCATTTAGTTGTTTCAATGGTTTTTGCTATGTGTCTTGAGTTAACCCAATTTTATTTCATAATTTAGTGATTGTTGTCTTTAATGTTCTTTTACTCCCATTAGAGCTATGAGGAAAGCTATGGCTAGGGTTACTTTAATAAGGGAAATTTTTTTTAACTAGCAAGGGAAACTGTTGGATCATAATAGACAGAAAATGGGTACAATTTTCTCGGTCGCTGTCATTATTTTACATGGTTCATCTGTTAGTTAAGTTGATTCATTCTTCAATTACTTTTGGTTGGTGAGCTCAGTCTCTGCTTTATGGTATGGTAAGACAGCAATCTTCATCTTGTTTGGTCTGTCAGCCATAATGGTTTACCGGGATATGGCTATCACCTTAAGTTAGCAACAATTTGGAGCCATTAATGAATGTTGGGTTCACTGAGGTGACCTGGCATGAGAATTCTCCCCATTTGAGGAGTGGCTGACACTCAATAAAGGTCAGTACTATATACCCTCAAGGATTTCCATATACCCCACTTGTTTATTTTTATTTTTATTCATGAAGTACACAGGCATTTGTATCTCTTTTGGTTGATCTTTTTCTGTGGTAAACAGCATGGTGGAATGAGGAGGTGAAACGAGCAGTTGAAGAGAAAAAGAAAGCATACAGAGAGTGGTTGGGTAGTAGAGGAAATAAAGAGTTGGAGAGACATAAAAGGGAGATATATGTTGAGAAAAAGATAGTGGTGAGTGAGAGGAAGAGAAGAGTTGACAAGGAATTTGAAAGGAATTTAAGTGAAAAGTGAAGGGAGTGTAAGAAATTGTTCTGGAAAGAGATCAAGAAAGTCAGGGAGGGTATCAAAGGAAGTAGTAAGGTTGTGAAAGATAAATATGTGCAGGTGATTGTAGAGAAGCTTGGTAGAGTTGAGAGACGGAGAAAACACTTTGATGAATTGTTGAATGAAGGAAGTGGAACCCTGGCAAACATAGTTGGGTGGGGTATGGGAGGAAGAAGAAGAGAGGTAGTGGAGGAGGAGTTGGGGACAAGGAGTGAGTGAGGCTTTGAAGAAGGTGAAGATGGGTAAAGCAACAGGAATAGATGGAGTCTGGTGAGATAGTGGTTGAGTGGGTGTGGAAAATGTGTGGACTGGCTTGGGAGAAGGGAAGTGTGTGTGCCTGAAGACTGGAAATCAGGAATTATAGTTCCTCTGTATAAAGGTAAAGGGGAGAGAGGAGTATGTGGCAATCACAGAGGGATACGCATCCTTAGTATAGTAGGCAAGGTATACTGTAGGATTGTGATCGACAGAGAGAGAGAACAGAAATGGGTGGGTGAGGAGCAGGGTGGGTTTAAGAAGGTAAGAGGGTGTGTAGGCCAGATTTTCTCCCTGAAGTGTGCTGTGGAGAAATATCTAAAGAAGGGCAAGAAGTTGTATGCTGCATTTATGGATTTGGAGAAGGCATATGACAAAGTTGATAGAGATGGTCTGTGGAAAGTACTGAGAATATATAGAGTGGTTGGAAAGTTGCTGGAGGCAGTGAAGAGCTTGTATGAGGGTGCAAGAATGGCATTCCGGGTGGAGAATGAGCAGAGTGAGTTCTTTAATTTGAATGTTGGGTTGAAGCAAGGGTGTGTGATGTCCCCATGGTTATTCAGTATGTATATGGATGGAGTCGTGAAGGAAATACAGGGAAGAGCAGTGGATGTTGGTGTACATCTGATAAGGGAAGGGAGTGAGTGAAAGTTACCTGTGCTGCTGTTTGCTGACAATACAGGTCTGTTGAGTGACGATGAGTGAGAGTCGCAAGGTTTGGTGAATATGTTTGGATATGTGTGCGAGAAACGGAACCTGAAGGTAAATGTGGTGAAGAGTAAAGTTATGGTCTTTGAAAGGGGTGCAGCCACAGACTGTGAGGTGAGGTTAAAACGTCAGGTTGTGGAGAATGTTCGCTTGTATAAGTATTTGGGCAGTGTGATGAGTAAAGATGGGAGTTTAGAGGATGAGATGCAGGAGAAGGTACAACAGGAGAAGAGGATTGTAGGAACGCTGAAAGCAGTGACAAGGAATAGGGAAATGAGTATGAGTATGGAAGTGAAGAAGACTTTACAAGATATTGTGGTAATCCTGACACTGACTTTTTGGATGATGACTGAGAGATATAAATCAAAAGCTAGAGGAGTGGAAATGAGTTACCTGAGAAGTGCGGGTAGAGTAACGTGGAGAGGTTGACGGACGAATGAAGAAGTTTGTGAGTGATATGGTGTGGATATGGATGTGCTGGAGAGTGTGAAAAGGAACAACTTGAGGTGGTTAGGTCATGTGTAGCGTATGGGGAGCGAGAGGTTGGTTAGGAGAGTGTATGAGAGTGAAGTGGAGGGACGGAGAGGAATAGGTAGACCGAGAGTGAGGTGGAAGGATGGAGTTGAGAGGTATATGAGTGAGATTGGTGTTGGTGGGAGGAGGGATGCCAGTTGACGGGGGACAGAGGTGCGTGGAGGCGATTCATTTGTGGCTACCTCCTTCGGGGATTGAGGAGTCTAGCAATAGATAGATAGATACAATTTCTTATGCATATATTTTATATTTGGTGAGGAACACTACCACTAAGAGGTGTCATTACTTTTCACAACCTTTTTTCTGATGGTCAGTACGGTTTCTATCAGGCGTTATACTGGTGGTCTATTATCCCTCCTTTTTGGAATTTTTGTTAAACTTTTACTGTTGCACTAGACACATGAAAAGCTTTGGATAGAATCTGGAACAAAGCGTTAATTTCCAAGCTACCCTAATATCGTTTCTATCCATCCCTCTGTGCCTATATCTCTGATTTCCTTTCTGTCACTCCAAAGTTGCTGTTGTAGACTGATACTGCTCTCCTAATAGCAGAAATTAGTAAGAAGAATATAAATGATAAAGTATCAGGTATGTCAAGACTACAATACAGGCTCAGATGACGTGCTGTTAGTGTATTGTTTGGTTTGTACTCGTTTATTATTTATGTTCTCAGCTTTTTTGTATATTTTCTTTTTTATGATCCAAGTTTATCTTTTCTCTGTGTTTTTATTATACATACTATCCCCAAGTGAGTTTGCCTTGGGAGAAATTTTTTTGTTTATACAGTAGTTGAGTTTTCAATTAAAAAGGTTTTAAGATCAGTGATTTTTAAGATAAGCACAGCTGGATGTTTACTTCTGGTGTTTTATTTGTTTTCAAACATATTTATTATTATTGCTGTTTTATTAACTTATTTTATTCTGATGTGATTATTACATGTGCAATACCATTTTTTGGGTAGTTAGTTATTACTGTAAGTAATATTATTATCATTAGTTATGAAGTAGCCACAGGAGAACACTCCAAGCTCATGTTGGCTTGTTTGGCAAAATATTTCATGTTTAGTTTGTGATTCAGTATTGATTTGCATTCACATTGTCAGAGCTTAGATACAGCAACCTCAGCTACTTGAACACAAAGCTCATTTTAACTTGGTTCAGAACTTTAGAAGCCACTGTTGATGGTAGTTCTCTTTCTATAAAATTGCTAATACAGTACTGACAAAAGCATGGATATAATTATGATAGATGCCCACTGATGCATAGGGATGATAGTCACAATGCATGAGCAGCTTAAGAGGTCGTTTGCAGTGTTGTAATGCTGTTGCATCAAGCATTTGGAAGCTAAATATTTTATTATGTTATCAGAGAGTTAAGAATTTTTCATTTAGAAGGTAGTTTTAAAGACAAACCACTTCTCTTTTTAATTACAATGCAAGTAATCTGTGTTTCATTGAAAATGAGCAATCTTCAATTAATAATTTGCTATGCACGTTAGGTATGCTGGTTTATATGAAAACAAAGTCCAGCATACTGATACAGTACTCCTGTACATACATTTCCTTCAGGCTTAAACACTCTGTGAGGAACAGAACTTACAGGCTATTGTACCTAGTCTTTCGATCTTGCCTGCATAACAAATGAAACCTTTGATTTAAATTTTGCAACAGGAGATTTCTTAAATGTATGAAGTCATCTGTTATTGACCATAGTAAAATTGAAAACAACAACTTTTTTACATATGAGGTACAGTCGGCAGCATAAGTTCGCTTCATTTCCACCTGCATCTCATATGATAAATTATACATGTTGTTAGAATAGAAACTGGTTCAGAATGCAACTATCTGGTCATATTAGCATTATCAAGTTCATGAGATGGACTCGAATTTATGCTGCCGGCTGTACATCATTGTCCCAATATTGTAATGAGAGCTAAATTCCAAGTGTAAATTTTTGCACAGCATTACACAATTCTGCAACAACCTGTGAGAAGTGAAAAGTATAGTAGAGTAAGAGTTCATTGCCAATAACAGATCACTGACACTCCCTACCCATATTATGAATAATCTTTCCACATTAACTTGGCCCATATACTGTACCTTGTCCCTTATATATTTGGTTTGTTTTATTATGAACATGATCTTTTAACCATTCCGCTAAAACAGCAGCAATATTTATTCTATTAAAAAAAAGCTGATTGGTTACTTAGGAACATTATTAATTATTTACATACAGGGGGGACATAGCTTATAAACAGCATAGATGACTGATTAGTAAATCTCTAATGTCTATTAGCATAACAGCATGAAGAGTGTCAATATTTATTAGCCAAATTACTGTAGCTACAGGGGCATTACTTATGGGTCAGGATATTGTGGAAGAGCATAGGTTTCTGTATCTAGGTGCAACATATTCACTAAAGCTTGGAGAAGACTGGAGGGGAGTGAAGATGCAAGGGAACTTCAGAAACACAAGCGGCCTATTCTGATCCCACATCTTTGCTTAAGAAATGTTCATATTGTCACTTTCTTTGCTGAAGATTCAATTCACAGTAAATAAACTGTCTGATATTTGCAAAAGATATAGTTGATGCATCTAGTAATGCAGCATCTTACTTAGACCTGTTCATCTTTTATGTTCCATGTAAGTTTTTTGAGGTATTTGATTAAGTAAGGTCTGACTTGTAGACCCTAAGTATTTAGCTAACAAATTGGACACTTCTTAGTGAAGAGGTTAAAAAGAATGTGGCCCAAAGTGTTACTGAATATGGAAAACTTTTACTTAACACTTTACAACTTGAGGGACATTTTCAGGGTAGTTCAAAGTTGCACCACCCACAGACACCAAAACCCACAATCCCTTCTACCTCAGAAAGGCAGAGAAGAATTTACAAGGTAATAGAAACCTTTGACCGGTTTCTCTTTAGCTCATGGGAAGTGTCCACGGCTGATACTGCAAGTGTGATTGGCTGAAGCTTCACACTTGTGTGTTTAGAGTCACATGTGGAAAAAACATATTGGCTAATCTTTTAAAAAATTCCCACGTTGGGGTTCAGAGTTGCACCTCAACAACTCTCCTGTTATCAGCTATGGACTTTAAACCATCAGCTTGAGACAAACCGAGTACAGTGATGGGAGGGAGTGACAGTGTTGGTGACATTGATGGCTTGGGTGCTGAGGGGTGTGGCTCTAGGTTGCTTGGCCTTTTCACATTTTCACTCACAACAGAGTTTGGCCCATATTTCGTAATTTTGTATGATAACTTTTACTACATAACTTCTGTTCCCTGCTGTTTTACTCTTAAATTATGATACAGTAGTTTCTTTCATTAATATTTAGTGCAATTTTTAATCTAAATTGTGTTTTTATTATGGTTAGTTTTGAAAATTGATTTATGATAATTATCTTAAATTTATTTTTAGTTCCATGTCAGTAATATCAAAATATTTCCTTCTTTATATTTTTTTAATTTACTGTATTTATAATATGCAATAATTGGTGTATAATTTAATTTCCTGTTCCTTACCTTCTTCCATGGACAGTCCAGTCATGAACCATATTTCTAGCCTGTCTTGGCAGGGCATGATGTAAGAAGGGATCGTTTCAGAATGTTGGTCAATTTTTTTTTTTTTTTTTTTTTTTTTTTTTTTAAGCTAAAGGTTTTTCCACTATCCATGAGTGAATGTTACCTAATAATTACCACCATCAGCTTATACCAAGGTAATAATCCTGGCTTAATTGTTAGTTGATGAGGATGGCTAGAAATAATGGCTACTAATGACTGAACCTCAAGACTAATCCTTCCCAGATTCTTTTATGTTAAGGCTTTATTGCTTTAGAACTTTTTTCTGTTTGGGACCAACTACATAATAACATACGTACGTTAACTCTTGATTTTATTCTTATTTTGGGCTCTGAGCTCTCCATATTTAACAACATTTATTTCTTGCTGCTGTGATACTATTTTCATCTTCTTTACCCAGTTCCAGTGATTATCCTGATTAATTAACTGCATATATATTTTTTTTTTTTTTTTTTTTTCCCCACATACCATTTCCCACCCTCACTCCCCTCCCCCATAACCCTGGAGCCCTCTTGCACGGCATATCCTAATATTCACTTTCTGGCTCTCGTTCTCTGCTCCCCCTCCCCCCCTCACTTCACCCCCCATGCACGCAGCAAGATTATGGGGGGGCCAAGAGGAGGGGGAGGGGCGGAGGGTGGACTGTGGGGCATGCTCTCCCCCCCTCACCTCCCCCCAGCGTGGGATGGTGGCCTCCCCTCCCGGCCACTTAGCAGGTGCATGGCTTCAATAGTCTAGGCCAACACTTCTATATGGGACATCCTTCATGAGTTGCCTCCTTCTCCTCATCTTCCTTCTTATCCTCCTCTTCCTTTTCCACTGATTATTATTCCTCCTTTTCCTCTTCCTTTCATCACTCACCTGTCTTCTGCTGCTGCTGCTGCTACTGCTGCTGCTACTGCTTTCACTGGCTTGGAGAGTACATTGCTAAAGTTTACTCATACAGTATACAGTATAGTCATTGTAAGAGCAAGGTGTACCAAGCAGTCTATTAGATATTTATATACTACTGTTTGATACAGCTCTCAGAGGTTCATGTGAGTTGTTCTCTTCCTTCTCTTGCTACTGCTGCCTTCATTTGCTTGGAACAGTACTATAGATCTACTTTATTATTATTATTATTATTTTTTTTTTATTTTATTTTTTTTTTTTTTTTAGCAGGGTGTGCCAGAAAAAAAGGTATGTTATTCAGAACAATACAAAATTAAAAATAACTACAATAACTTAATAGATAGTTACAATGTGGACAGTTCCTTTCAATACAGCACTTCATTGGCAATAGTAGCCCACAATTAAATACTTGGTGAGTATTAAGCTGCAATCTAACTCAGTCATTATGATGTTATAAATTCCTCAAAATGTAAGGTCAGAATGATTAATTTTAATGAAAACAAGAAGCAGCTATATAACTGCAGGGAACTCTATTTGAGTGAGTTAACCCATAGATGATCTTTAAAGTTTTCTGATATTTGTTAAAGATTAACTTGCACTTCGTAAGGAATTTTTAAAGGATGAATGAAATACTGTACTTTTTCATCTTTGAATAACTGGGCCAAAACTTCTTAAGATGCAAGATAATTTGTTGAAAGTCAGGAAGGATAATATGAATATAGTCAGCTGTTGTTTTAGTTTTTATGGACAGGACCATTATGTAAGAATGACAATGAAGATAGTAGTTCTACGTTCCATTGTAGAAATTAATTTCCACAAGGGAAGAGAAACATCCAGGAATACCATACCAAGTGAACTCAATAGGCAGGGTCAAAAGCTGTACAGTACTGTAAGCTAAGGATAATATCTACAGGCTGATGCTTGATGCACCTTGTGCTTCAGTGAGGCAAGAAACAAAACTTTCTTTAAACTATTCTCTTTCTCTTTTCATTATTAATGGCTGCTTTGCATCTGTATTACTTAGACAGTTCAAATTATCTTCCACTTACTGTAATTAGAAGCCATAATTGAACTTTCACTTTATCTATTTAAGCTATTGCTGCAGTTAAAGCTTGGATATTGCTCCGCACAACTAGTCTCTGATTATTAGGAAGTACAAGACCTGCTGCAAGTTCTAGTTACATTAATTTTAAGGATGAAGCACAAGCAGGCAGAATGTACATAAGATTATTTGCACATTATTTGCACAGATGATTTGTGAAACAGGACTTCTCAGATTGGCCTATTTATCTAATTTAATACTAATGATGTACCACATAAATATATAGATGGTGTCAAGAGTGTAGACTACAGAGTGATCTATTTTATTAACTAGTCTAGAACCTTGACCCTTTAATTGTCAACAGTAATTTTTTATTTTAGTGGGATTTAGAGAAATAGAAAGTTTTTTGTCTGTATGCATAGAAAGCGAAGAAATTTGTACTGTAGTAGATGTACAAAGAGAGAAAGAACAATTTAGCTACAGCCTACTGGACCCATACTCTCACAAGGCTGGCATGAAATTAGAAAAGATATTGACAGATATATATAGACTCTGGGGAAGATTTAAATTGACATAGAATGTTTTAATATGATATAGAAAGCTATGAATGGTTTAGATGGGGTATTAAGAGTTAGAGAAGGTTTTTCTTTTATTATATAAAATAATAATTGATACTTTGAAACAGTTCCTGCCATGTGAGAATAGCAAAATTTTTCTTTTTTTATATAGGGTATATTAACCCCTTAACCGTGGGCGTTCTGGCTCGTGCCACTTTTGTATTGCAGGCTTTTCTCCCGCCTTGCGCTCACGATGTAAACAACATTTTGAAGGCTAATAGCGTGTAAACCACTTAAGCTACATGAATAAATGATATATCATATTGAAGTACAAACCTTTAGCTGTCTTCTGATGGACTTGTGAAGACTAAATGGACATCTTTAGGATGGTTAGCCAGCTCAGAATGACCACAACTCAAATTTCACTTTTACACTCTCCTTACATATCTAAGTATGTTTTCACACTAATTTCATCATAAAATGTGTCATAATCACATTTTTCAACACAACAATATGAAATATAAAGTCACTGTCGTGTTTACGTACATATATGGTAATTAGAGCAAAAGCGGTGTGTTGAAAATACATCCTCACATGATCATTGCTCTTCTCACACTGATTGGTAGTGGCTGGGCCAGGCTGGCTTGACTTGGGGGACCCTCCTAGGCCCATACCCCCTCTGTTGCCAGTCTAAACAAGCATGTTAGAAAGCGCGTAAATTTAAAAACTGCACTGTCGACTTATGTTGTCACCTGCGGTTACCCATACTTGTTTGTAGTGTTGACTTATGTCGTCACCCGCCGTTAAGGGGTTAAGCTAAAAAGAATTTCATTGGATCTTTAAAAAGATTAAGAGAAATAGGAAGGGTTTAGTGTTGTATACAGTAAAAAGCTGGGAAGTAGTTACCGGTGAGATAAACAACAGTGTTTTCTTGAAATTTCTGTACAGTATATGATAATCAACCTTAATAATTCTCTCTCTCTATCTATCTATCTATCTATCTATCTATCTATCTCTCTCTCTCTCTCTTAAACCTCCACATCCTTACATCTATATCTCCACCAAGTATGTTTGATAGACATTAATACTGATGTACAGGCTAATGTATTTACCATATACTTGTTGATTAGTTTTGTTTATTAGGGTTTTTTAGTTGAAGAGTATGATGGGTGTTTTTTCTTTTCTAGTCATAAATAAACATGATCCTGCCATAAAAATTCCTTCAGTTTTGTTCATTTTTAGTTTAGATTGGGATTTATGGCAAGTTATTGTTCATTTTTAGATTAAAATGGAAAATTGGTACACTTCCATGTTGTAACTCCTGAGTTTCCTTGACATGTGTTTATACAGTACATAATCAGTACTGTATATTGATTAATAGATACAAGGTTGTTTGAGAGGCCATTCTTAAGTGACATAAATACCTTTAATATACTGTAGAGTAAAGTTATAATTTAACAGCTTGTTCAAAATTATTTTACGTGGTCATAGTTGCCCCAGTTATTGGTAAGTGTTAATTGTAGGTAAGGACAAGTGACCTGGAACAGTACCTGGTTGGTTCATTAAAATATTTGCTTACTTGTCCTTGGAGATCCTTTCTTATTTGAATATAGTGAACTCTCATTTTACACTGGTCATTTTGGTGTGTAATGAAACTGTGTACAGAAAACTCTCATTGTACAGTACACTGATATTATAAGTGTTTCCAGTACATACTGTACATTCATTACACACACTCTATTTCACATTCATAATCCCAGTGTAAAATGAGAGTTTACTGTACTACACATTGTTCATGTACGATGTAAGTTACACAGTTTAGTTACAAGGTGAAAGAAAAAGTAAACTGCAAAGATTATCTAAATCATGGAATAATTTCATTGTATATATGTTATTTAGCTTGGCTTCTTAAATATGTTTGTCTTTCTATTAGTTTCATTAGAGAGCTTAATACATATACTGTAATTAGTTATGAAATGTGCTTGAGTCAAATTTAATGTTTGTGACAGATTAATTCTCTGACCAAATGCATTAAGGGTTAGTGTCCAACAGAGGGTAAATGTGGTAAGACTGACTTTTTTCATGCATATTTTTAGCCAAAATTTCAGCAGCTGGATTGCTTTGCACTCAGCCAGATAATTAATGAATTGTGTGTTGATATATTACACCAGTTAACAACCCTGCCAGTTGCCCACCATCCTTAGATGCTAAATTTTTTAGTTTTTGTGTGTAACAAAGTGAGAATTAAGAGATATATGTGAAGCTTTTAGTTTGACATTCTTTATATTGTAAAACTTTGTTCATAACTAAAAATCCTCCCACTTCTCATATTACTGTATGGTAAAACATAAAATGGAGAAAGGTAGAGTGACCAAGAGCTGCCATAAGCAAACTAACTAAGGTGAAACATAACCTCCTTAACAGAAGTAATAAATAGGTTTCAAAAAATAATAAACTTAGAGGGACTGACAAAGCAGGCTAGCACATAGATGTAACCACACAAGAGCTGATCATATTCTCTGTCTTTAAAGTTCTTGTTAGACCAAATTCTTGGGGTAAAAACTGTGTCTGAAAAGTGGATCATATTTGCTTTCTGAAGAAAATTATATAGTAATATCCAATATTCAGCTTGACTGCAAAAGAGTTTCTATACTTCCTTCCTTTGTTTTGATAATGCCACTGTGAATCTTTTAGATCCCTTCATTTTTCTTCAATGTTGAAACACACCTAATCCAACATTGATCCTTATAACAAGCATACAGATATTCAAGATAAATTTTGGTTTTAGTCTCCCAAATTTTAATGATTAGATACTTTTCATTAAAACCAAACTAAAAATAGTCCTTCAAACAAGTGCTCTGCTATTCATAGATGTGTAAGGCTTGCTTCTGTTTTTCTCTCTTAACATTAAAAAGAAAGAATCTAATGATCATTTATAGGATCCCTCAGTTTAGTTGTTGTCTTGTGCACTTACTCCCTCACCATCATCACCCCACCAACCCCCAACCCCCCTCCCTTGGTGTCGAATACAGGCTCATCCAGGAGGAGAAGCAGACAACAGAGGCGCGGGCGGAGGAGCTGGAGTCACAGGTGGGGTCAGTGGAACACATCATGCTGCGTGGCCGTTCACTGGACCGACCTTCACCACCCATCTCTGGCCGCTCCACACCAAAGTCTCACCACTCACCCTCAAGGGACTACCTCCAGAAGTTCCACACGGTAAGTCTCCTCTTCCTTCTCCTGTTTTGAGGGGTGTGTATTAAATATGTATGTGTATAATCATAATACAGTACTGTAATACTTGACAGGGGTGATGTCTTGGTGCATCAGATTTATATACAGTATGGTATACTGATATATAGTATAGTATAGGCCTGGGGTGTGAGTAAAGGTAATATGTACATAAAGTGGTAAACATTCTTCTCTTGTGGAGAGGGTAATAGATAGATATGATAATTCAGTTAGTGAAGCCGATGCATACAGTATTTATTTATACTGAACACAGAATAAGCAAACACTGGTGTGTATAAATAATACTGTATACAGTATAGACTTCCTATCCTTGTGAAACAAATATTTCTTTTCTCTATATAACAGTGCTGGATATAGATTATATTTGTTGTAGGTTTTGATGTGTAATGAAGCAGCTATAATTGAGTACAGTAGAGCCATGACTAGTTTATTGGAAATGCTTGTATAGTAGAGAGGTGAATATGGCTGGGAATGGGTCAGAACTATACAATATTATCTACAGAGATTTTAGATCATCCGATAGGTAGGTGAATGGATTGTAAAAATGTTAGACAAGCTAATGATATGCAATATGATGACAACCTTTGTGGAGTAAGTTGAAATATAGCAACTGAGGTTACAGTAAATACAATAGCATATTTTTATCATTTGCCATGGTTGGAACCTGCCATAGAATAGTGTTGTGTCTAGATGCCTAATTTCCCAATTCAATGAAACCTAGAATGAGGGAGCATAGTCTGCTTGGTGTGAGTGCTGTACTGTAATGCTCAGTGTATCAAGTATAATCACTGATCAGGCATATGTTCGACATTTATCTGAGGCAAATATACAGGCCTGGGATTACAGAGTATCGGTCAGAATGGGACAAAGCTCTTTAGATTGTAATGGGAATAATTTCTAGATTTGCACTTGCTGATTAATGTGTTTAGTGCAATACTGTAATGTTGTTTACTAGTTAACCCTACTAAAGAGTACAGTACAAAGGTGTTATTATAATAATTATTTTTCTAGGCAAGACCCAGACCAAGTTGGCTGTACTATTCATATCCCTCTCTTGTAGCCAAGTGTAGCCTTAATGCATGTAGTAGTAGGTAGAGGATGTGTCACTGTCTGGTGTGATGTGGCAGGGTTTAGTCCTCATGGATCATATATTACAAACAGTATCAGCTAAGAAACTTTATGTAACATGCTTACTTCTCATGTTCCCAAGGTACTGTATATACATTCACCCATATTTGTTCCCAGAAAAGTTAATATTTTCAGTCCTGTGTCCTTGTGTTGAGAGCTTAGGAATTATAGATCTTTAAGTGGGGGTTATGGTAGAGCTGGAGGACAATTGATGAGGGTCTTAGTGCTTTGGAACCATGATATGAACCCTCACACTTCATGGAGAGAGAGCATTAAGAATGCCGAGTATATATTATGACTCGTATTTTACCTATTTTTGTAACTATTGTACCTGATTTTTCCTAAAATAAATGGCAATCAAACCAGACAACAAATCATCACTATGTCAGTGCTAAAAATTTATAAAATTTTACTTTACCAATTGGCATTTAATTCGTAAATGTTGCTCATGAAAGTTTTGAGTCCTGGTACAGTACTGTAGCTTTTTAAAAACTAATTTTCATATTAAAACATAGTAAACACATTTCATGGCCACCTTTACTGACTTGAAAATTATATTTCATCATAATTTAAAGTTATCCAAAATTTGATTATCCTGAAACAAATACAGTATTTGGATCATCAGAAGGAGAATTAGAAGTGTGTGTATGCGATTCATAGTGAATAGTTTTTTTTTATACTAATCAAACATTTCTAAATTGATTATAAATCACACCTGGCTATGAATTAACATTATTTTTGTGTTAAAAAATCCAAAAACTATTGCTTCACAAAATGAACTTTGCTACATTTGAGCAGCTTTCTTTTCAGGTAGGTCATTCTGACCAGCTCTTGACCTTATATCATTGATCGACTTTGCACTGCAGTTGATTGAAGATGGATAGCAATTTTAAGAGTAGCCTACAGTATATACACCTCACTGAGAATTAACTCCGTGACCTAGAGTACAGTACATAGGATTAAGATGTCATATTTGTTTCACATTCACCTTAAGATATAAGAAATAGTTTGTGGTTGTACAGTGAGAGTTTGGCACCAGGTTATGCAATTTTTTTCAATCACACTGCTACTCCCAATTGGTTTTGTGGTTGCCATGTTATTGTTGCTATGTTAGTGTGAGGTAAATTCTCTGTCATCACCTCCATCATTTCTTTTGTGTTTATATGGTTTGATTGTGTCTCACAATTTTTGCTGCATGAGAGTTAGTGATTGTTTGCAAAGGTGTCACTCCTAGCACACCATCTCGTCTTTCTTCTGTTTCTCGCATTATATCCTCCATGGGTGGTAGTATTAGTTAAACTTCTTAGAGGGAAAGTTCTCTTCATTGCTCAGTTCCTATTATTTTGCAATGCAAATTTAGCAATGAAACACCTTTTCCCTGAAGAAGTTTAATAATACCAGCCCATGTGTCATTATCTCCTTTCACATTAGGTCATCCATCCCTCTCTGTCTCTATCTCGTCTTCTCACTGCATTTCTTCTTTGTGTTTTGTCTCCTGTATCACTTCCTCTGACATCATAACATATATGTTTGATTTTCTATATTGCATAAGGTGAATGTTGAAGACTGTATGTTGATTTATATTTATGTTGGCCATTATACTGTATCATTACATTGATATATTTTCATCACACCTAATTTTATCTGACTGATTCGGAAACATCACTCAGACCCACAGTGTTCCATTACTTTGTCTACTTCATGTCCTAATATGGTTTGTTTACACTGTGCTTTGTTTGGCTTGCATAGTTAATGCCTCTAAAAAGGGAAACAGAATAAAATTAAGGAAGGCATTTTAATGTATCAGAGCTGGAACAGATTACAGTGCTAACAATCCTATTATTTTAACTGATAAAATACTGTACCAAATTACTGTGGTATAGTAATGACTTCAGTAACATATTTGCATCTTTAGTGTACTTGAAACTAAATTAGTGTTTTGTTTGCCTTATTTCTTCAATTGTTCACTGCATTTTTCAGATTCATAGGTTATCGCAGGATAGGTTGTTTTTTGTATTCCAGTACCAAACATGGGAGCTGAACATCAGCAAGGTTCACTAAATTGTGGAAGAATAAAATACCAATATTTGAGCTAAAACTACATAGGTTTTCATATCAGTATTTCAGTGTTGTTTATTATTCATTAGTGTGTCAGGATAATTCTCATATCTTATATAGACAGTGGCACACATGTTTACATATTCTGGCCTAGTTTAGAAACTTTGGGGTTGTAGTAGTCGTAGGGTTTCTATGTTAGCAAACCTTGAGGGGTATTTAGAATGGTACCACAATGGTCATGTTTCCTCTAGTGTTTGTTCAGCATTGCCATTCAGTAAACATCAGCATCCTTATATTTTGAAATATACACTGAGCAACAAATTATGTGTTAGAATTTGCTCTGACTAATATAAAATAATGTTATTGGTCACAAGGAAGCCTTTTTTGGTTCACAGATCTGATATGTGTTGATTAACACATTGACAATAACTACTGTCTTATACTATGGACTTAGACCAATGCTAGATAATATGCCAAGAAAACTCTATTGTCCAAAGGGTAAATGATTCTCATTATTTGTTTGTGTTGACTGTATGGCATTGGCAGGCAGAGGTTAGGGGAAATATGCCTGATATAAGGCTAGCATTATATTGAAAGGGTCACATTTTAGAAATCTCCAGGTACTCTTGAGATCTTGTAGGATATTTCTCAAGTTCATTCTGACCGAAGTAAGCAACCCAAAGTGCAAATTCTGTAGTGCTTGGATATTTCTGGAGATGACCCCATTCTCAGGTGTACAACCTGTCATTTACATACCCAATATCTTGGCTGGGTAGTTCAGTACATCACCCTTGCTCTGCATGGCATCAGACAATTTAGTTTAGTCTAGAGTGTACATTTCTCTGGCCTAAATTGGATATTGTGTTGTATAAATCTGGCTTTCTTCAGTGATGCACCCATTTTTCTGCCTCATTCCCCCACCCCTCTACTGTATAAGGTATTCTAGGGTCAAGATGATCTGTGTTGCACCCTGTCACGCTCTCCTCAGTCACATTCTGCCTTCTGGAGTCGGGTCACGTGTGTGTGTGTGCACCAGACACCAACAGCCAGCCACATTTGTACAGCATTAACCAACTGCACATGTCTTGTCTCAGCCATGCCACATCATCTCTTATACAGTATAGTCACATCACTACAAATGCCTTACGTGTAACACATGCATAATACTCTACACACTCATTACAAAAACATACAGCCAGATACAGTCACACATGTATATCAACTCCATAACACCATTGCCTTGTTACTGATCCTGTTGAAATTTACTACAGAATATGTACCGTAAAACTGGATACATTCTTGTACTGTAATTTTGTAAGGGCTACCTCCAGAGTGGAGATGAAGGCCTGGTATATGTATGATGTAGATACTGACAGACACTCCCCAGAAAAGTATAAGATACAGTGTAGTTTAATTTGCCACACTACAGACTCTATCCAACTACACTACATACAGTATTATCTATAGTTTACCACATTCCTCATTCTATTTATTATAACCACATCAAGTACACATACAATGCATATACTGTAACTAAATACGGTTATAGATGGATGCCCCACTTACCACACAACTACAGTATCAGTAGAGCACCTACAGATGTGGAACTGATACCAACCATAAGGTTTTTAAACCAACTGTAGCTCAGGCTTTTGAAGGCCTTTCACATATTACTAAGCCATGCTCAGATCAACATTCATAAAGATGATACCTAACCCAGTTTAATCTTAAATGTAACTAGAATGATATAATCATAGAGACTTACAATCACACACAGTGAAACAGTGTCTCTTAAAACTGCTTAAGCCCATTCGCTACTGCACATATTCACAGTACACCAAAATAACCACCCAGCTGACACACACACACACACACACACACACCAAACTGCACAGCACAGAACACCAATATTCATCAAACTATCACACTACACCACATCCATACTATGAGACACAATACATGGCACAACAACACAGCTCCCAAGCACTGAGAGCCGAGCCTGATGGTGTTGTCTGACCTAGGCCCCGGCTGGCATGACTCCCTCTCATATGTACCAGTACATGGCCACCCGTCGCCCCTCGGGGGGGTCTCTGCCGGGCTCTCAGGTAAACTTTCCCCCTCCCTGCTATGCCCTATCCCATCCCCCATTGCCCTATCCCATCCCCCATTGCCCTATCCCTCTCCCCTGCCCAACCCTATCCACCCTGCCCATCTTGCCCCGCCCTGTCTCTACCCTGTTGATATCCTACTGCACTTCTGTCTTATTCTCTTATTTCCCTATCATAGTATTTCACATTGTCTCCTTCTATGTCCTATGATATCATATTTTCTCCTCTGATATGCTTTGCCTTTCCCTTATTTACTTTGCCCTGATTTGACCTCTCCTCCCCTACCGTGTCCCTTTGTCTGTCCAGCCCTCCTTCATCTCCCCTTGTCATACCATACCGGTCATTTTCCTGACCCATACTGCTCTTTCTTTCTCTCTCCTACATCCCATGCTGAGTTTCACTACTCTACAATTTAGATTTTGATCTCATCCCAGCCCAGCCCTTTCATTTTCCTTCCATCTACTCTACTTGCACTTATTTCCCTATTCCCTCACCTCTAACCTTTCTGTTTCTTTCTCCTTTTTTATCATCTTTTTCCTTTTCTTTCTCTCTAATTACTCTTTTCATTCCCTCACACTTTATCTTATGTGTACCTGTCATATTTACATCCCTTTTAAGTCAGCAGCATCCTTCCCCAATCCTCCCTTTCCTTTCCCTTCCCTTTCCCTTGTTAAGGCCTCAACCCATTCCCCTTCATCCTCCCTTTCCAGCCCTTTACTGTCCCAGTTCCTCCCCTGAATATAAATAATCCAGTCAGATTGTTCGATATATAAACTCTTTTGATCCCCTTTTTCAGCACATCTGTCTTTTGCTCACTCAACGCACCGTAGACTGTCCTCCCACCTTAACTGCACAAAGTTTATATAACTCACCTTTATTTCTTTACTTCTTGCGTTCTCATCTTGAGGGACGCAGTTTGTTTTGTTTTCTTCATTTTTATTTCTCACTTTACTAAACACGCACAGAAAAAAAAAAAAAAAAGCGGATTTGTATGCGACTAACTTTGGAGCATTTCACTCCAGATGGAATGCTGGTACAGTGTATCTTGGTGGTGTATTGCTAAACTGACTGACCTTTTAATAATCTGTGTTTTTGTTGCTGTTGTCAGTGCAAGATCCACTAGCTCGAATATTGAGCTTGAATTTCTTCTTTACATTGTTATCCAAATTGTTGTTGTTTGCTTTCCCCAATTTTTCACTTTTTGATGCAATTTTGGTCATGTGCTCAGTGTTTATGATTGTCCTTATGATTTTTCACTCCACAAAAGTCATGCAGTGTATCAAAAGAGCATAAGAATTGAAACTCATATGGTATTTAAATTCTCTTGATTTAATCCTCCTGTAATCTGCATCCTTCCATTCTTAATACAGTACGTCACTTATGAAACGTTTTGGCTCTTAGAAGCACTGTCTGTCATATCATGTCTATCAGAGCAGACTCACATCTACTAATTTACTCAGTTCAGTGTGCAAATTTAAACTTCCTCTGTGGTCAGGTAAGATTTGGCATGGATTTTTGCTTATAGATGAAAAATTCTAGCGCTTAGTCTATCTTTGTGTAGCCATTTAATTAGTTTTTGTAATTGACATGCAGTAAAAAAATCCTCTTAGTGTGGGTTGGGTCACCCTGTTTGACAAGAAATAACGTAATGAAAATGCAACATTAAAATGTACTGCTATAATACCACATGAAAGTCTGATTTTCATGTTGTACCTTTATTTCATAGTTCTCTAGATATTCATTTATTAGTTATACATTTACCCATGATTTCAAGGTAACAAAATCAGCCACTTCTGATCCACAACAAACAAATCTAGCTAGTGTACAGTGCCATTAAACAGAGTGAAAAGTTGTGTCCAAAATTTATAACAGGGAAGGGCTGATCTTTGTAATAAAGAGGGAAACACTGATGTGTGTGACCAGTATAACTAATTGCAGATTCATGATTTCTACTAGATTCAGGTGGTTGGATGAAGTGGAGCTAATGTAAGCTTTTATTTTTGTAAGCCATAGTACCAACGAGATTGTTTGTGTAAATTCCACCTTATTTTTGGAGTGTGCTGAAAACCATGGATTTATATTGAACAAACCAAAGACCTGAATAAAGCACCACACCACTCCTTTATGCACTTTTTATACAGATTTCACACATTGCAAAATGTTGCAGGGTGTTCACATTATCTGTGAACCCAACAAAGTTTGGAAAAAATAAATGCTTCACAACATGGCCACCTGTTCTTACAGTATAAAGCAAAAATAGATATGAGTACCACATATACCACTAATGAACCCAAGCAGACAACAATTGAACGTCCAAGTACAGTACAGTACAGTACTGTTGCGCACAATAAATATCTGATTATAATTTGTTTCAGCTAAACCCGGACTCTATAAAACATTAGAACGTAGTGTCTTTTTTTTTCTCTCTTTCTTTCTTTCTTTGCCTGGAGGTTTGTGTTGAACTTACTCTCGGAATGGAATACAATATGTAGGTGATAAATGTTGACATGTAATTATAGTGGATGAAATTAATATCACTAACAGAAACTGCTCTGAGACTTATGAATTAAATAGCTGTGTTGCATGGTGCCAATTTTCACTCTTATTTTCAGGATATTTGCATCCGAGTTAAGCATTTATTTGAATTATTTTTCGGGTAGGAAATTATAGCATCACAAAGTTTGCAACTGATGGAAGGTAGTGCATTTCTTACAACAAGTACAGTATCGTGTAACTTAACTGTGTGTATAGGATGAAGTATTGCCTCATTATCATGACTCATTGTTTCCACTTATAATTGTAGATTGAACACTGTTTATAAGGAGTCTTTACTGATGACTTGATTTTTTACTACTGTTTCTTCAGGTCAGAAGAACAGTAGCAAAAATATTGTCCATCAAGGATCCTTGTCAAATTATGTTTTCATCTGCATTCTATCAAATTTTATTATATTTCATTTTCTGTCAATGTGTTATTCCTCCATCAGTGTCGGTGCTGCTTTCTCTCATCTCTCACTCCCTTTCCTTCCCTTCATCATCTAATATGTTGCTTTTGTATTTTTTTACAGCAGATATGGATAATATTCATATGTGTAGATAATAAAAAAAAGTACATTATTAATCAAATGGCAGGATAATACAGCAAATAATTAAAGAAATTTTTGTTTCACTTTATAAAGATTTTGAGTAATATTCTTAGCAATTCATTAGGTTTGTATGGATTTGTAATCAAAGCATCATTTACCCTAAAATATATATTCTCTATGCTGTATATATATAAAGTTTTGTAAAACATTGTGGAGATCATGGCCAGTGTTCATTAAGATCTGTAATTCACACCTATACCAGCTACAGTATAGTGTGTAAAATACAGTGTGTCACTAATACATTGTTAGTAGTATTATTAAGGCAGAAGGATGACACTGTACTGAACCTTTCCTTTCTGGTTAACACAAGAAATTTTATTCAGCTTATGAAGATGACATACTGTTTAAATAATTTTGTGATACATCTATTACACATTTCTCATGTTGTGATAATGTAGCTGGACCACCATAGTGACAGAAGAATGGACTACTTGCCCTTGTTACTGTATAATAATACCAACGTGTGCCTCTGGTTTCCACTATGTCTTATGGATATTGTGTTGTTTTATGTCAGCTGCACCTTGACTTTTATATATACAGTTGTCTACAGATTTCTTGTTATGGGCAAGGAATTCCCATTTGTTATTGTGTAGTCAGTAGTGCTTTACATCTTCAACAAAAAAGAAGAGTTGATACATATCAATAGTATTAAACATTATTTAAATCCTAATTTAACTTGCTGATGACACATCAATAAGTTGTTTCCAAAGGACAGGGACCAAAAGAAGAATTAATTATCAAGTACACTTTGATATTAGAACTTAGGTTACTATAAAGTAAAAAATAATCCACCATATACAATTTGGTGCTGTACTGTAACAGAATTTTATATATTGTAAGTGTATAGTGTATTGAATAACCATATACTGTATGTATATGTGTATAAGCTAGGAAGAGATGAATTAGTGGTGATAAACAACTAAGAGTCACCATTGGGGCACCTACAGGGTAATCTGGCCAATATGAACCGAGTGGACGGGAGGGAGGAAAACCAAGTGGGTCCAGGGGTACGAAGTGAGGGGTCTCCGCCCACACCACGCTCCCTTCGCCTCATGCCTGGTCCACCCATGGCTCCACCCACCTCTTTGGTTCCTGGCGGTGGCAACAACAACCTGGGAGGGTCACTAGATCCGCTACCGACCGCACAGCTGTCCCACCACTGTTTGCCAGAGGACCTGAGGAGGTACACCCCACTGCCTGACCACTCACCCGCCTCTGCTCTCTCGCCCGCCCTACAACACCACTCGTACTCCCCAGGGTACTGTATATGTGCACTGCCCACCCTCCCACCACAGGCTCCCCTAAATCATACACACACTGCAGATACACATACATATACACACTTGGATAACAATGCACATACACCATTAGGAGTGTATCTACTCACACATGCTTATATTTACATAATTATAAACACACAGTCATACCCGCACATTACACTCATCTCGCATTACATCATATACACCCTTCACTGCTATTTACTGTACTTACCTCACCACTGCACCACTCACCATTCAGCGAATTATTATCCTTCAAGTTATAATTATTTTGAGGCCGTTTTCACAGTAGCAACTGTTTGTGTGGTTCCTCCCCATTTATCACATGCTAATCCTTACATTAAAAATATAACTATAACTATAGATAGATTATCATCCAGTCACCAATAAAATCACTCAGTTTTGTAACCATAATATGAATACTCAGTTCAGTCATCAAAATCACCACAGAGCTCCTTCTCAAATCACTATACAATCCATATCGTCCAATGCAGAGACTTACAAATCAGTGCTGCACGCCTGTGAAATCAGCCCATAATCTTGCACTAACTAGACACTCACTTTTCTTATTTGCTCCTCAATGTCACACATTTCATTAACATCATGCATTTTACATCACAGGGAAGGACTCCAGCTGTCTTCCTGCGGGTACACATCATGAGTCATTACACATTAACACTTCAAGGGAGGGGAGCCTGTATATGCTTTGGAGATTCCGGTTATGTTGGCCATTATAACTATACACTAGTCTGATATTTTAGAAATTAAATTTAAATGTCCACATCCAATATCATGAAGGTGGATCATGATTGATTGACACTTGCCTCCCAGACATATACAAATGAGAAGTCTGTATTAACTGTAAACCTTTACTGTCAACCAAATAAACTGGCTATACAGACTAGAGAATTAATTATCAGATTACATGATAACATGATCTTGGTAAATTTCTTTCATTGTCACAAAATTTAAGATTATAATGCTAGTTTTAGTAATTACAGTATATCTAGCACCCCCTTTTTTTGTTGGGTGGAATATTATATGAATTTCAGTACTACATGGTTACGAATGAGTACTGTACATTCTAATCAGGTTACTAAAATGTGTATTTTATTATGTTCATGTGAATTCTTAAAGTATTCAGTGTCATATCCAGTATGTAAATGTTTTAGTGCATTTTCCCAGAAAATGAAATTGATAGCCAAATCAATACGGTAATGTCTAAGCCACACTCAGCCAGAATCTCCTCATCTCTTTATTTTTTAGCTATTAACTTTTTATTTTAAGCTTTGCGGCACTGGCTGCCACTAACCCAAGGGTCCTGTTTCCTTACTTTTAAAATTAGTGCCACCCGATTACCCACCTTGCCAGGTACTGTACATGGCTTTGTGGAGTCAGTTCAGGTGTCATATTGAATATGTTTGGAAGTATGTACTGTACCTCACTCTCCCATGGTCTGGTTACATAGGAAGGTGTTCAGTATCTCCAAAAGTCTCAGAACTCTCACCCAGGTTTCAAGCATCTGAAAAGTCTTTCTTAAATAGATGATTAGATATCACATGTTGTGTGGGCAGTTTAGAATGTATGAAGCACCAGGGATCCATATAATTGACACAAAACAATTATAGAAGCCACATACTGTATGTCAGCTGAACATTAAAGTGTTAATGAATGTAAAAAACAGTTGAGCCCAATGACTGTTTAGTCCTAAGTTTTCTTCATTGACGACATTCTGTAGTTGAGTATGTGATTATTTGTTTAGATGAAACAAAACCTAGAGGTAAAATCTGGTTCAGCTTCAAATTTAGAAAGAGGAAAGATGATCAAAAGATTTTCTCAGAATTGACAAAGTGGAGGTTAATAAGGCTAAGTTATTGTTTGCAAGTTTTAGGATACTGTTTCCTCCAAACTGTGCTATAAAACAGATTACAATTGTATACTTTAGGCCATCCTTTTGTTGGACAGTTTGAAGGAGTCAATGGCCCTAAAGTTGCTGGCAGTATCTTGCCTCCTTGAAAAGATACCATGCAGGCTGGGGAATTAGCTGGCACCTAAATTTGAAAGTAAAAAATATACTATGACTCATTTACCACAGGAATGGGTGTTGGACTCTTGTTTAATTAACTACTAATCTGGCAAACTGCTTTGGTAATGCTTCTGTCCAGTGGCTTTCAGAGAGCTGAGGTAGTCCCCATCCTTGTGGGCATAGTCAAAGAGATGGCCTGTTACTTTAAGCATTATGGTGACTACAAGCACAGCCTCCATGAAAGAACCATATGAGCACATAATAATTTGTCTTTTGTCTTGATGACTTCTGTTCAAATAAATTTCATAAAACAAGTTGCAAAAAGGTATTTTATCTTGAGGAAACACTACAATACAAGCATCAGACATTTTAAGGTGAGTTGATGATATGTAGTCACTCAAGTCATTAATAGAAGAGCAGAATGTTTGGAGAGAATAATTCTCATTACTTTTTAATGGATATACTGTACAAGTATGTTCAGTAAGGCAGTGGAGTACTGCTGTACCTCTATTAACTAAATAAATAAAAGTTAAAGAAAAAGAAATATGTACAGTTGGTCACTAGAAAAGGTCATAGATATTACTGCCAGATATCACATAAATCTCTTTGCTTCTTTTCATTGAGTTCAAAGAGGCTGTCATTGTGGTTTATCCTTATGCTTAAGACAAGGGCCTAACGACTCCCACACACACACAGCACCACATAAGCGCAAATGCCTGTCCTGACGCTTCCAGTGCTTTGCGTGTGCTCGGCTTGAGGGACTAACACACTGGTAGAACCTCGTGTCAAGTGGTGTGTGACACCATTAGTGGAATAACAAAACTTAATCACTAACATGTTCATTTTTATAGCTGAAAACACCATTGGAGAGGAGCCATTATTAATGACATTTTGCTACTGCTTTGCCAGAATTGGTGTTAATAAAAATGTCATTTGTGAAGGTTCCTCTTCATAATAGTAATTTCATCTACATTCTGTCCAGTTATGTAACCTGTGATGTTCATTTTTCTATGAGGGCCACTTATTAACATTGATATTTTTTCTTACTGAGATGTGAGGGGTAGACAGGTCATAGGATCACTGGGGAGGATTATGAAGGGTAGAAGTGTGAGTATGGAAATGAAAAGGGGACTACGAAATATTATAATCCTGCCAACACTGACATATGCGTCGGAGACATGGACATGGAGTAGGGCTCATCAGTCTAGAATAGGTGCTGTGGAAATGAGTTACTTGAGAGGAGCATGTGGACTCACTAGGTGGGATAGAGAAAGTAATGAGAGTGTATATGAGAGATGTGGTATGAGTGAGAAGGCAATTGGTATTGAGTGTGGAGTAGTTGAGAGAGTGGAGCGTAATACATTGAGATGGTTTGGACATGTAGAGAGAATGCAAGGTGAGGAGTTTGTCAAGAAGGTGTATGGAAGGGAAGTTGTGGGACCTGGTGTGAGAGGCAGACCTCCGGTTAGATGGCAGAACAGAGTGAAAGAGATTGTAAAAGAGAGAAACACGAGGGGTAGAGAAGGGCTTGACCAAGTAAGGAGGGAGTGTTGGAACAGGGAGAACTGGAGGCACTTCTGCCGTGGCCACCCCCTTGGGGGGAGTTCCCGGAGGGAACGAGCCGTCAGAGCTATAGATAGATAGATAGATGTGAATCTGAAACTGCTCACTGTTTAATACTCTGAAAGTTGTTTATAATGAGTTTCATACACCAACAAGCGAAATTATGCTCATTACAGAAGGGGAGTCAGCTGTGGTAATGTGTGTGATAATATTATGTTGACTGGTATCAGATTTAAGCATTTAGCAAATCATTTCGGGATAGTTCTTCAGTTTAAATATAATCGTTGACAAACAAGAAACAAAGTGAAATATGATGCTGGGATGGATGATAATATTGAAAAAAGTTAAAACTACAGATAAAATTGGTTAAGGCAAAGGCATCATCATATTCCATATATCCACTTAGGGTGGGCCTGAGGCTGGGTTACCTTAGCTAGGTTACTGAAGGGAAAGCAGTCAACACATTCCAGTGGTGGTATGACATTAGTGAAATTGTAGAGTAATTATTGGAATCTAGTTTAATTTCATTTTGAAAGCAGAAAAGCGTTAACCTTGAGAAACCTACTTTCATTATGTAGACCACACACAATACATGAAGTGGAGTAAACTGGTCATCACTTCTGTACAAACACGATGCCGACTGTAATGATTCTGTGGATATATTTACATTTCTGCTTTCATTGTGGATGGTTGCAGTTTGTATTTGACACTAAAATTAGTGAAAGCTGTTATGTGTCTACCTCCAGTGTCTATCTTTGCTATATTCATTCTAATATGTTTGTTTCACGTACTCACTTCCTGGAATGGAGTGATTTCTAGGTAACAGTTGTTTTAGCTGATAATGACTTTGTCTCTTAGTACTATATCTTTTGGTAACCTTTATTAATATAATCAACCATTGGAGAAGGTTCTAAGGATATCATGAAAAATAGCAAGTTATACTTCATTTAGAGAAAAGAACAGTTGAAGTACTGTATTGCCTTTATTCTTGTAAGCAGATGAAAGCATAAGCATGCATACATATTGTGCAAGTGTTTATGCACGTGTGTGCGTGTGTATGAGTCTTGTAGCCTTGGGAACCTTGTGCTTAGCCGGTGAGGTTTAAGTATATCTGCTCTGGAATTGAATTAACCAAATTGGCATGCATTCTTGCCTTTATGAGCATTTTGACAGTACAGAACTGTGCAACTTTGATCAAATATGCAGCTTGACTGAATGACACCTTTTTGTGTAGTGAAATGGGCTCAATCTTTGGAATCGAGCTTTCCTGTTTATTAACTGAAGTTGTAAAGCAAAATCTCTTGACAATGCATTTGATGTTATAAGCACCATATGAGAATGGGTCTTTAAGTCAGAATTTTCCTACTTCCTCTTCAGGTCAGAGTCCCTGAAGTTATTTCTTTTATTAACACTTACAGAAACTTTACAACTGACAATTGTAGAAATGCGACCATCTCGGGATCTACCCCAAACAGTACTAATTATCAAGGTTGTACAGAACATGTGCTCACCTGTTCAGTTGGATGGCTCCTGTGAAGTTCATCTCTGTTTTAACATCCAACCAGTTCACTTCTCTTCTATCTCAGTCGGATGTGGAGAGAGATGCGGCCACGTTATTTTCTTCTCTGTGACTTTCAACATGTCTGCCTCAAACTCGCTCCTCTCTTTGGTTGTGTCTTGTGTGTGGTACTGTTGCAATCCCATTTTTTTAGTCCATGCAAGAAGGTATAATGGAGTAACCTTATGCTATCCTTTTATGGGAGTCATTCCTGTGCTATAATATACATGCTAGTAAACACAGTCTACAGCTAGTGTTTCATTAGTACAGTATATAGTAAAGCAACACAGTAAACCATCATACACAAAGGATAGCTTGTATGTCCATTCCTTCTCTGTGGGTTGGTTATTATTGTCTGTGTGTACAGGATATCATTTAATTCCATTTATTTACCTCACATTTTTTTTCATCAACAGCTGATCAGTTCAAATATTTTATCTAATTGTGAAAATATACTTTCTAAAGTTTCTGGATACCAGTGCAATATATTTTTTTAAGTTTAAGCCCTTGAACAACCAAAGCTTCATTGTCAAGTGTTAGTAAGAAAAACATGGAAAGGTAAATTATTGTTTAAGTAATCTGTTTGGCTTTTAACCCTCAGGGTACTGATTACTTCTGTATTAATAATTATATTTGGTTTGAGCTCATGTAAGATATTTATGACATCAGTTGTTGTTCCAGGGTAAATATTTCTTCAGTACTGTACATATTTCCGGATTTAACGTTCTATACACTGTACATATTCCTGGGTTTAGAGTTACTTGTACAATACGTCTAGTTTTTTTCTGGGTTTACTTGTGTCAGAACAATAATTTTCCTGGCTTTGAAGTTACTGTACATATGTATTACATTTTCCTGGGTTTTATATTGTACAGTACAGTTCTTTGGGTTTAGTAGTGTAGCTAAGTGTTTGGTACATTCTTCTATACTGTAATAATGTCTTTGTTCTCCATATGTTTGTAGTAGTGTCATACTAACCTTCAGGTCTTGTTAACCTTACAGTATAATGTAAAGCCACATTCAACAATAATTTGGGGCTTGGCAATGATAAATGATGCAATGACTCAATGTGGTGCCTCAAGAGCCATCATCATTATTTGGCCCATGAATCTTCTTGCATACATCTCGTAGATTCATGGTGTCATCAATTACCTCAGATTTTCATAGCCTGAATAGTGTGATGTGTTTGTCTGTTGGTTTATCAAAAATTCGCTATTACTCGACATACTGTCTTGAAATAGCATGAGTTACCTGGAACTACACTCTCAGTTTGTTGTAAGAAAACATTTTCATCTTTATTTCTTATTCTGTTTTATTTTTTTATGGTACATTGACAGTCATGTAACCTTTGACATACCAGCAGATATAAACACCATATACCAAAGGTGTCTTGATATTTGATGATGATGTTCTTGATTATAGCTACTTGTGTCCTTGTCTGGTGGTGAAGCATTCTGAATACAATGACTGGAGCTGAGGAGTTGTGGAAAAAGAATGAGTAAATGACACTTGGAGCACAAAAAATTTCTCAATAGATATGCAGTAAGAGAAGATTATTTAGGAAAAGGCTTGCAGTATAGGGCACAATCAAAATGTTCCGAGACAATTTTTAACAACAAATTAAGCTTCTAGGTGTGAAACCTAGTCAAAGTAGGTCATTATAAACCAACTATGCCCTAACCACTAGGCCATGAGGACCTCAGTTCTGAGGCTGTTCCTATTGTAAACGAGCGAAGCTTGGTACGGTCATATTAGCATAGCAGAACTGAGCTAAATTGTCATGAGTCAATTTGTCATTGAGGAAAAAGTTTAGAATTTTTATATATTTCTTTTATTACTGTAGGAACGTAATTCTTATTGATAATAGTTAGAGTAACTTAATTACCTGCAGCATGTAACTGGAAATGTGGGTTACTATCAAGGTAGAAGAGTTTGCTTCACTTGGGAATGTGGGATGTAAAGGGTAGTATAAGTGAGGTCGGTGTCTGAGCTCTGGTCATGGTGTGAAGGTGTTCCACATGCGAGGTCTTTCCCATAACCTGATGGTGTGGTGTGGCATTGTGGTGTATAGTAGGTTTTTTCTTAGCTGACAATATTGGTATCATTATTATTATAAACCCTGGTCCATCTTATGCAATTCATTATTCTTGTGAAACAGAACTGTCTGTCCTTGATACTTATGCATAGGTAACAAATATGCATCACAATCACAATTTGTATTTTAGATAATCCTTTCTTTTTAGGGATTTCCAAAAATGTGGAGCAGTACATGAATATTAAATTGTGATATTAATGTTCAATTGATATTCTTGAAAAAGTTAAATATAAGTTACAGACAACTTTACAAATTTTGTAACATAGTATTATTAAAATATGTCGAGTAAAAATTTTGTATTAATTTGTTATGAGTAAGGGAGGTGTAAGAGATATGACCACATACTGTCAACTAAGAAAAAAATGTAAAAGGTGTACAAGTGTTGTGGTGTGACTAACAGCGTGGGTGGTGTGTTGTTGCTGTCCGCAGGCTGAGTGTGGCCACTTCGGGCCAGACATACAACCCTGCCAACCTCAGTCTTCTCTCCAGCCCCATGTTCAGGTTATTGCCTGTGCTGCTGCTGCTCACTCATTTGCACTGTGTTCCCCTCACCCTGCACTCATTAATAAACACTCCTAGACTCACTGACATAGCCCCTTGTTTGCTCCAGCTGTATCATCTTTGTTACATTCACTCCCATTCTCAGAATTTTTCACTCACATTATTGGTCTGGTGCTCTCATGATTTCATTGCTACCTTGCTTACTCTCTTCCACTCATTAACTCACTCTCTTGCACTGTGTTCATGTCACCACCTCACCTTGCACTGTGCACAAGGCATACTTGATCTCCTTCACTCAACCACTCTTTGATACTCCAATCACAGTCACTTTTTGGTACGTCCTTTGCACACTCATTTACAGCTCTTAGTGAGGTATAAAAAATGAGTATGGTGGACAGGAGGCATCTACCGTAGGCTAACTAGAGTACCAAGATACACAGTAATTCTCTTACTTGTTTCTGGTCTCTTCTAAGCAAGGTAAGAAGGGATCCCAGCACACCAAGACACTCAGTAATACCCTTTCCAATTCCTTGTTACATCTGAGCATGCATTTGATTGGGTTCCATCAGTACTGTATGTGGTCAGGTACAGTGTATGTGTAATTTTGGGCTTGTATTGGTTGCCCCTTCATAGTGTGTGGTTGAATGGCACTCTGGTAGTACTTAGTGAAATACTGTACATACTGCAATGTATCAAAACTTTTGTGGTGATGAATACAGTAATGTGCATGTAGTTTTTGTAAATGCTTCTGTGTCCATGGTCACTACTTTGGGAGATCTTTATTATGATATTAGAAAATGTAGATGTGTAGGTGTCTCAGAACTATTACCCTGGCTTTTCAGTCCCAGTACTATAATATCTGTACATTGAGTATGACAAAAGAGGAAACGTTTTTTGCAGGACTTGCTCGAGGAACTAGCGTGGGTTCATTAAAGAGGGTGAACTCAAGTTGACCATCTTACACTCTTTTCCTTAACCAGAGTTGGACTTGGGTATCTTAATGTTAAAGTGAATACCTATGCTTCATTATTATTTTTTTTTTTTCTTGTCTCCATTCATAGTTCAGTTCTGTTTGATATATTGGTTCTGCAGTGTTTGTTTGTGTTCAGGTGTGCTCGTTTGATGTGTTGAATTCATGGATTTAATATCTGTGTGTTTTGTTATGGTCCATCTGATTATGATGTGGAAAGAAGCACAATTTGTCTCCGTTAAATGCAGCTTTGTTGTTATTATTCCTCAGATTTTGGTTTGCTGTAGCCTTTTTTTCTGCACAAGATCAGTACAGGTTTATTTATTTCAATAGTGCATTTTTTTTATATCCTGACGGAAATGCACTCGTTCCCCAAATTTCTTAGGCTTTTTCATTAAATATACAGTAATGCACACCATGATATCTTGCACCAATCATGTACACAGCAAAGTAACTATATCTACAACTTCTTAACACTGAAATCTACTCAAAGGGAATTAGTGCATAGTCATCAAGTAAAAAAAGAAATGCATTGATTTATATTAAAAAACACCTCCCAACCTGGTTTGGTCTCGGAAATCAGTACAATAAATTGTTTTACGGAGGAGAGACTGGTATTATTATTTCAGCATGCACATTGAGTGGTTTAGCTATGATTTTTAAGTGAGATACTTATTTTTAGGTGACTCATAAGATCATTGTATCAGGTTAAATATTAAGAGATGCTTGCCTACTATATTGATTGTGTTTATATTTTATCAGTATCCAAAATCAAATTATAGATTACTGTACTTCCGGTTGACCTATATTTTCTGGAGGTTTACTACGGTATATGCTCAGTTTTTGTTACCAATATTATTCCTTATACCCTATGTTGTAGTAAAGTGACTATTATTATCATTATTTTTTGGTAACATGCTTCCCTAAGTTATTTATATTATTTCTCATGCCTTAATTTACAAATATGTTTTTGTTGTAGCTTGTGTTAACCCCCTGAATCCTGTGTAAGTTAACAAAAGCCCATGCTGAATCCTTAATTAACTTGTATGTGTTTGTGTGTGTGGGAAAAAACAGAGGTGAGTGTGCCCCCTCTACCCCCTCACCCCTCTCTTCCCACCACAGCAGTCAAGATTCGCTCCACAAGAGTGTCATCAACCAACCCAAGAAGAAGGGCATCAAGTCATCAATCGGACGCTTCTTCAGTAAAAAGGATAAGGTGAGTAGTATAGTAGTCTGCATTGATTTCTTAACATTTAACTTTGCCACTGTTAATATTCAAGCATAAACAAAATTTAACAATTCCTTGAGTACAATAGTAGGCTTAAATGTTAGAATGAGACTTGGACTCTTAATTTGAGACATTGAAGATAAATATTTGACGAGTATACAGTAGATGACACAAAATTAATGTTCTACAAGAAATCTCAGAAAACTGGGTGACCTTTTACAAATATATACCACAGCGATCATTATACAGTACAGTACTTGGAATAGGATACAGTGTTAATCCTTGTCCTGGCCTCTGTCTTGTTCTAGTACTGTACTTGTATCCTTTATTTTGATATGGTATGAGTAATGTACTCTAGTGATATATAATCAGATAATTCATCAATGGATTATATGTACTGTAGATAATGTACTGTATTACCCAGAAAAATTATTAAAAAAGAAACTCCTGTCAAGAAAATATTGGTTATGCAGTCAGTATATCTACTATTCAGTTTAGCATGGGTGTACATACCAGCTCTTGCAGTGATGACACTGATATATGCATTTACAAATGGCATAGACATACAGGTAGAGTGTTGCTGTGTAACACATACCTTTATGTGTACAGCAACAAGTGAAGATGAAGGATGCACTACAACACCAACAACATCCTGGGAGCCTGGGACTGAGCTCTTCAGGAATATACAGTGACGGGGACATCGGTTCCTCTGACTCCCTCTCTCTTGCGGGGCTTGGCCAGAAGAGTGACATGGACAGACGCACCAAGAAAAAGTGAGGGAAGGTTTTTATTGTTATGACCAAAGGAATTAACTCGTGGATAAACTGTCCAAATTTTTGTATAGTACAGGTATTCAAAAACTTTATTTGTTAATACCTTACAGGAAGATGTAAATGATTATATACAATTTGTCCATCTTTACAAGCATTTGATTAGTTAGTACTCCTAGCAAAAACTTAAGTGGAATTTGCTCAGTAAACCCTTGTGGTTCCAAACACTATATTTGTTAATAGTACAGCTACAGAATAAAGTATGTTCTGTAGTGCAGTACTTTCTCAAACAGTCTCACTGTATTGTCTAACTAATGTCAGGTTATCCCATGCTTAAATATATATTTTCATTATCTGATTATAAGCTTGTTTAGATTACATAACTTTCACACTTAGTATAGTACAGTAAGACCTACATGTAATTTTCTGTTGTACTTACAGAGAGTAATTCACTGCACCATACTCATATTATTGTCCATTTCCCCCACACCCACTGTAGTCTGCCGGGGTACAGACATGAGCTTCTTGCTGAGGCCATGAAGGCAGGGACTCCCTTCGCCTTGTGGAATGGTCCTACCATCGTGGCTTGGCTGGAACTCTGGGTGGGGATGCCTGCGTGGTATGTCGCCGCATGTCGTGCCAATGTCAAATCTGGTGCCATCATGTCTGCCCTCAGTGATGCCGAGATACAACGGGAAATTGGTATATCCAACCCGCTACACCGGCTTAAGTTACGACTAGCCATACAGGAAATGGTGTCCCTTACATCACCATCGGCTCCCAAGACCTCACGCACCACACTAGCCTTTGGTGACATGAACCACGAATGGGTGGGCAATGAGTGGCTGCCAGGTCTGGGTCTGCCACAGTACCGCACCACTTTCATGGAATGTCTTGTGGATGCCAGGATGCTTGACCACCTTACTAAGAAGGACCTCCGGGGGCAACTCAAGATGGTTGACTCTTTCCACAGGTAGGGATTATATCTCAAGTCTTTGTACTTGCTTTACCAGTGTTTCCCTACAATGCTCATTTTCACAGAATGTACTCTCATAATGCTCCATCATTGCTTACATCAATTCCAATGTGCGTTATCCACAACTCCGGTCTCATCTTCCTAACTTTCCTGATTAATCTGCACAACTATTCAAAACCATCTTGAAGGGAAAATGATTATTCCAGTTAAATTATTTTGATTATCATATCGTGATGCCTTCTGTTATACAGTCCTGTACAGCTAAATCAAATTCAGACAAACAAACAGTAATGTGGGAAATACATTTAAACTAGTACCCCAATTAGGGATTGAACCTAGGCAACTTGTATACGAGACCCACAGGTGACTGTGGTATAGTGGTTAACACCTGGGTCTTTGCCACCAGGTTACTTATATAACAGTTAATTTTTCTCATAAAAGCATAAAAGAAAATAATTAACTCTAGAATAGCAGGTAGCAATAATTTTATTATATTTCTTCTGATTATTTCCAGATGATTTTTCTTGATGGAAAAACTGAAACTCTCCAAATGATTGAAACTCGTAACTTTTAGACAACAGCATATGACTGATATAGTATTACCTGGAATAATACCATATAATTTGAAAAGCTACAAAAAAACTATTGTCCATAAGTTACATATGCCATCCCCCTCTAACACACAGGACATCGCTGCAGTTTGGGATTACAGCACTGAAAAAGGTGAACTACGACCGTATGGCACTGGAAGATCGACGTCGTGGCTCGGATGATGATACCACTGATGTATTGGTCTGGACCAATGACCGCGTCATCAAGTGGATCACATTTATTGGCCTCAAGGTTGGCACTCGAGTTTACTGTTTACATCTGTGTATCCCTTTTTCCATTGTATTAGTTTAAAGACCTGGGTTGTATGGGTACAGAAGGAGGGACAGACAACCCTGCCGAGAGAGGTGCTACTGCCACCTCCATGATGCTGGGAGGTTCTACAATATACCATGTTGCCATTTACAAAAATTTTGAAAAATACATTGGCCTATAAGGCAGTGCCCATGTCACAGTCATCAATATGTTCTGGTTACATACACAATGGTAATGTATGTTTGTTCCTATGCAGGAGTATTCCAACAACCTCATCGAGTCTGGGGTCCATGGGGCACTCATCGCCCTTGACGAGAGCTTTGACCACAATGCCCTGGCCCTAGCACTTCAGATACCCACCCAGAATACTCAGGTGAGTATGTGCTTACTCATTCCATTTCATCATCAATACCTTACCTCTTCATAGCTTTCTTATAATCCAGGCTTGGCTAACGGATGATCATTACATGTGAGTTACTGGGCAAGATGTTTACGAGAGATAAATAGCAAACTGATGGTCATTAGGGATATGTTTACAGATGGGTGAACTAGGAAGGTTTTAGTTTGCCAAATATTCTATTGTAAAATTTAACCACCATCCAGGGAAAACTGTTTCCTTACTTTAGCTAGACCAGGATGGGCTAGGAAATATAACTCACATTTGTACGCATGTATGTATTCATATATTTCCATTCAACGTCAAATTTTCTCATAATTTCGACCTGTTCATCTTTTTCACTTTTATGTGGGACAGCTTTTCTCATATTTGTTCCTTTAAAAGTGGTTGTTCCTCCACAGGCACGTCAGCTACTAGACCAAGAGTTTCGTACACTGCTGTCTACAGGCACTGATCGAACTGATGTAAACAAATCCTGATATGAGGCCCCCACAGCAAAGGATGCTGAAGCCAGACTGGTATAACATTCCCCCAAGATATCAGCAGCAGTCGCTCAGCAGGGGAGCCTTGCAAGGATGTCAGGAAGGAAAAGCCGAGTACCAAAGGAAGGGCTGAATATGGAAAGATTAGATGAAAGTGGAGGAGAGGGTTGGATACAAAAGGAAGATCTAAGTACGGGTAGGAGGGCTGATTATAGAAATTTGGGCTGAGTACAGAATGAAGAGTTGTATTCAATAGAACAGCCTGAGTATGGGTAGAAAATGTTCAATAGAGAAATATAAATTGAGTGCCGGAGGATGAGTTGAATACTGAAGATCAGCTTGAGTAGCTACGGGTAAAGGGTGTCAAGTATAGAATTAAGGATTGAGTATGATATGAAAAGCAAAGTACAGGAGGAGGAGCAAAGTACTGGAGACAAAGCCAAGTGTGGGAGGAGGAGCCATGCATAGAGGGACGTGTAACAGAATAGATATAATGAAGGTGGAAGTGTAGTAAATTAATGCTATGCTGGAGATATTGACTGTGACAGAGAGCAATGAGAAGTTCATAACCTTTGAGGAGTCAAGTGAGAATGCAGAATTGAGAACTTAGCAGGGAAGTTACAAGCAAGAGCACAACAATACAGTATTGTAAGTCATAATGTATTGACAGGAAAGTGGAATGGAAGAACTACAGTAAAACAGGCTAGCAGGAAGGATAGTCACAATGAATAGCAGCAAACCTGTAAGAACCAGCACATGGTATAAATTACACAGCAAGACAAAGCACATTTGTTTAAAGGCAGTGAGGAATCATAATTATTTTTAAGTACCCCAGTTCATTTAATAACCCAGTGGGTCAAAAAATGAATTACAAATAGTTTTATTTGTACATCATTAGGCTAACAGACAGTGAAATCATCTAATGTTGGCTAAAATAAAGTTTTCTTATGTACCAGTATACTGAATTATTAGTTTGATAGAGATGCACAAAAGTTTGCTATTTCTTGTCAGTGAACACAACAATTATCTGGCATAAATTTTTAGGGATTGAGTTAAAGCCCTGTTATGTATTCCCAAAAGACTGTAGTTGGAGTACAGAATAAGGATTTGAACCAGCTACCAATGGATCGTAGCTCCCATCGATGACTGATCTGCTAGCAAAGTAATGTACTGTTTAAGCAACCTATTTAGAGTTATCTACAGAAAAGGTTAATTTAACCAGAGTAAAGAAGAAAAGGAAGATTGACGTATGATCTCTGTTATTGCTCTCCCAATGGAACTGTTAATGTCGAATTTACATAACCAGTTTTTACTGGTGGCTCTCTCTCTCATTTGGCTTGTGACTCTGTTGTTGGAAGGGGAGAAGGCTTATCAACTTACATACAGTAGATAAACTGACCACATCATTATCCTTAGATCCAAAAGGAATGGTATGACCATATTCTTTTAACATAACACCAATAACTGAAGAGTAGGAGACAAGGATACTTAAGTCAGGTGACATTTGTTAATTAAACAGTGAAATAAGAATTGATGATAATGAAATGATTGAAGGTCAAGCTGAAATAAAGAATACAAGAGTTATTGATGTAACCACAGTGCTTGTTTGTGAGGAACTACTGCATAGATGAGGTCAGCAGTAAAATGACTGTGAATAATTTCTGATGTTGGATTAACAGTCAAGAATAAAAATACAAAATTGAGATAGGTTGATGTAAGACTCTCCCAAATGCAACCTACAGAGTTCCTCCAAACCTGTTCTTGCTGCTCATGCCAGACTGGAAAATGTTCTTGCCTATACTTTAGAGGAGAAAGCATCATTGCCTGTACCTCAGCTGGATGAGAAAGCATTGTAACATGTTTCAAGTGAGATGTTTGTGCTCTTGCTTCAGATGAGGTATTCTTGCTTGTAGTTCAGGTACAGAAACCTTCTTGCTGTACTTGTGTCAGCATAATTAACCTACCAGAGATGAAGCTTATGTTGTCAAGGATGTGAATGAAGAACCATGTGTGGGTGTGCAGGTACCTGGAGTGAAGTGAAAGTCTTTCATGTGATGGACTGGACTGTGTGTAAGTTATAAACGGCAGGGACAGCAGAAGTCGGACCAGTGAGTCAGCATGTAATCTAGCACCACATTTTCTGAAACTAGTCGAAAGATGATATAAGTTAGATGGACTCGTCCTTGCGATACCTAAGTGTTTTAAAACAAAAAAAAGTGAAAAAGAACCCCCCCAAAAAATTTGAAAAAAATAACTTTGGCCTTGCATGGACTTATATTCCATAATTCTGTGCAGGGCTATGAACTAAGAAATTGTATTGTGAGATGTCTGGTAAAACAATGTCCGAATACACGAGGTCATGCCAAATATACGCAAGAAACTCTTGGATACAAAACATGTGCTCCTACTATGCTATAAACAGATTTTTTTCCCCCCTTCATGGTACTGAGTATGTTGTGGTGGGGGAAAATGTACACTACCAGATAATGTGCTTAATATATACAGTGGAAGGGAGTTGTTGTACTGGTGTATGTATGGGCAGTGTGTATGTGGTGAGTGTCAAACTGTTAAACCCTGTGAGCACGTGCGAAATACCTATATACAATATAGTTGTTGAGAGTGGAAGCCGACGGAAGGTGCAAGGAATTATCACCGGCTAGTCAAATTAAACGTCTGAGCGTGTCGTCTGTGTGTTTGTGTGCTGACTCTGCTCGACCATGTTTAGCAGAGGAAGAACTTAATCCGTAGTAGTCAACCTAACGGCGAAATTCATTTGTTTTGTTTCGCGGCTTTCACAGTTTCTTTCGAGCGTAACTGGAGAAGTTTCTGGCACAGTGAGGAGTTACTCATCAGGTTTTTCTGTGAGCCTGATGGTGGTATCTGTTAAAACAAAGGGTGGTACTTCATCTTCCTTTTGTAGTGAAGTTGGATATTGGTTAATGTTTGATGATTATATTCAGCTGATATAAAGTAGCCACACCTTAAAGATGATAATGCATATATGAATATATGAAGGAATAGCATTACACTTAACTCGTGTTTGGAAGATGTGGTTAGAAGGTGTAATGAAAGGAAGCTGCAGTATTTTCTCCTGTTTTAATAATATCACTGTGTATGTATGTGTCCTCAGCCTCCCAGGCAAGAGAAAACTTTGTTGGTTCCGTATGACTTGTGTTTTGTGGCTACTTAGTGAATATATACGGACTAAGGAACTGAAATTGTAACTGGTGCAGTGTCTCTAAACGCACATAAGCTTTACCTTGTATATCTGTCTGTGTTGGCCATTAATTGTTGAATCACACACCCATGTTCATGATTTCTACGTATGTTTTCGTCCGGCTGGCGAGGATGCCGCCAGGGGTGGAATAAACTGCGTGAGACTCGAGATAATCTTCCATACTTTACATGCCAAACTTGTCTTTGTAATTAATGTACCATGTAAAAAGTCTCGCCCATGTAGCCATTATCATTATCATCAGCCGGAGGTCGTGGCTGCGACAGCCGGTGCGAAACAATGCAAACTGGAGAACAGAGTATTGTCAGGGTCATTGAAATGGACCCCAGCGACCCAGAGACTAACCAGCCATCACCAAATACATTATAAAAGAAAGGTCGCAGTGCGGAGGAAGAGAAAAATGAACTTGTACAGTGCACTTTACATTGATGTTGAGAAGTGACTTAATTGTTTCTGTGAAACTTGTGTAAAGTAGTGTTCCAAGCCTCAACGTAATGTTTAGTGTGATGCAAGGTGACCCCTCCCTGCCCCCTGCCCCTCCCCATACATACTATGCCACACACACACATGCAGACACATATCAGGCACACTTACATATGCATGCACACAAACACACGCACACAATGAAACCCCACACCCGAAGTCAGGCTTCAAGGTCCCACTCCTCATGGTCTTGCCTGTAATTGATAGATTTGCATTGGTTCATTATTAGTATTATATATTTTTTCATTTCTGTTTTTATTATTGTCAATTTTTTATAAATATCATTATTTTGTGACGTGGTTTTTAATTGTGTTTATTGTCATATCTGGTGCTGTATAGCTGTAGACTTGTAGCCCCATAAACTATCCTCAGTGCACTGTATGTACCTCTCCCTCATCAACCGTAATCATAGTTTCTCTCTTCCCTCTCCTACTTTCATTATACTTGCATATCTTCCTCCCTATAGGCTTATACTTATGATGCCTGTCAAGCTCTCCTTTCACTTGCTTTGTAATTGTTCCTACTCTTTTAACACTCATATCTGTTTTTCCACATTTCATTTTCTCTTTTTCCATCTAGTTATCTCTCTCTCCAAGATTCTAATTCCATCATCTTAAGGTGGAAATCCCTGTACAATACAATACAATACAATACCTGAAACCACAAGTCACTGTCTAGTCCAGGCTTGAGCATAGCTAAGGAGAGGTAATTGGTTGAGACTACCTGTAATACCCTTCCTGAGAACTGAGCCAAGCATAGATTTTCAACAAGCTAGCCAGGGTCCTTGTCTCATTTGTTCTCATCTCACCGAGCCCAGTTCATCCCACTACTGTACCCTCTATGTTGCTTCGTATCTCTTTCTGTCTCTCTAATCAGGACTCTTGTCTCTTTCCCATCTTGCCTGTGCCTACTTCATCCAAACGACTGTATTATTTTGCTTCATCTTTGTAAGTCATGAGATACAGTACAGTACATATACTATCCTCTCATATGTCATACACCCATCCTTTTAAATATTCATCCCACTGCCCCTTTTATCTCATAATTTCCTTCTCTATGAAATTATTCTCCAAACCTAGTGTATAGACAAATAAGGTCACTGACTTGGTTATTGGTTACATAATTATTTCTTCATTACGTGAGAATGCAATATGATACTGTACTGACTCTAACTGATGTGATGATATTGGTTAAGTGTCCTTTAGTATCGATAAGAGTAATGAGAATTGGTACATTTTTCATTATTTTTTAGGAAGAATTTTACGTGATCATTTTAACTCCCAATAATGTGTCTTTAATATTGTATTTAAAAGAATATTTTAAAGGGAAAATTTGTGAATTTTTCCCTGGTCAGTTTGTAAATGTTAAAGGCATTCAGATTAGTGAGGATATGCTGAAATGATTAATAGTCACTCACTCATTCTTGTTATGTTTAAAAAAAAAAAAAAAAGGAAAATTTGGAGGTTGGTGTCACAGCCTCACCACAAGCTGGTCTTTCATCCTTCAAACTGTTTTATATATTCCAATTCTCTGGAATCCCTTCTATATCATTCCAATTGTGTGTGCATTTAGAAACTGGTGTAGTTTTACCTCAGTTCCTATGCTGTCATCCCTTATTTTATGCTCTGGTTTGCTAATATACTGTACAATCTTTCATGTATAAATACACATACTGTACTGTATATCCATTAGAATCCAAAAAATATCCACTTAAACATAATAGAACCCATGACACTGATATAATTTGATGTGTAAGAGCTCAAAGTATTTAACATCTTAAATGTTGACATTGGTGGGTTTAAAATTTTGTCAAGGATTTATAAAAGAGTATGAAAATATTTTAAGATTTAATTAAAAGAATAATTGGTGCGAGAAGGTCTTAAGGGGCATGAAAGGGTCTAGTGTTGATGGAAAAGTTTGAGGGTAACTAGTAAATACAACATATGGATTAAAATAGGTTCCAAGTGGTATAACATACACTACTGTATATGGTAGGAATGGGTTCTAGTAGGTAAGATTGGTTTCTAGTGGCTTATTTTGGGTTCTAATAGGATATGCAAATTATATATTATCATAATACAGGTATGTATCTTGGTAAAATTTTGTGTATA
This sequence comes from Petrolisthes cinctipes, assembly GCA_033782935.1. NCBI lineage: Eukaryota > Metazoa > Arthropoda > Malacostraca > Decapoda > Porcellanidae > Petrolisthes > Petrolisthes cinctipes. The sequence goes on from JAWQEG010000581.1 coordinate 128,506, forward strand.
TGGCTACTAATGGTTCTATCTGGTTGGCTGTTATTTTATGGCTTGCATACTGCTTCCAAGATATGAATATGGTGGTATTAAAATTTATCAGCCACTTATGGACTTTGATGAAACATTGTGGACCATTTTATTATGCATATCATATATTTATTGCATTGTCTTTATTTTTAATATGTTGGCTGTAACAATGCTCCTAACCACTACCTCTTTACTGTATATAGCTCATTTAGATTATATACTTACTTGCCCTTCCTCTGTGGATCTCCACATCAAGCCAATTTCACAGTACTGTAAAACTGTTACAGTATTTATTTGGTTTCTCCTAAACATACGTATATCTCCGTCAACAGATACACAATGTACTGTATTGCATTATCCACACTACTGTACCTACATCTGTCGCACAGATCAATAGCCATTATCAATACATACAGTAGTTCAATCACAAATACAATGTTCTGTTCTGTTGTATCCATACTAATGCACAGTTTTGTAGCCGTGATCAGTATATAATTCTATTCAAATGAGTTGTGACCAAATTGTACCAGTAATTTTATAAAAATCACCACGGAGCTCAGTCACACATCGGCACAATAAGGTCAGTCTTTAGTTTAGGCTGTAACAAGCTGACTGTGAAATTGGCCCATCACTTTCCTTTCATGTTTTGCCTTAAAATCCAGAGGTCAGAATGGCCACTCTGATCAATGGATAAACTAACAACATTTCTTGATTCTCGTCTTGGTTCTCATCCTCCAAAAGCCATCAAATGGAACTGCAAAGTTTGACATTATGTTGGAGTTGATGAAACTAGCTAGTATATACAGTACCTGGTAAATTGTTAGTTTGAAATTTTGTTTAATTATAATATTAGATTTTAATTACATAAAATTAAACTACACAAATTTTCTTGGTATTATTTTAATGAATAATTAAAAGATGAAAGTATTTGAACACTGAACTTTTAATTCCATTTTTTTTTTTTTTTTTTTTTTTTATTCACGGTAAGATATATATATGGTACTAGCTACTTATGTTTTCCGGTAATACTGTACATGAAGTAAAGGATAATACATTATTTACTTTAAACTCTATGATGCAAGGAATAACAATACAGTACAGTATCTGGATTTCTTGAACAGGACCTAAGCCTCTTCATTATGATCGAACTTCTTAAGCAACTCTGATGAACTTCGACTGGCTAATTACACAAGGCTCCTTAATTAAGAACATAACAAAGGGATTGGGAATTCAGCATTTCCCTCATTCATTTCAACTCTATAAATTACCTCAAATGATAATAAAATCTTTAATAAATACCAGCAATTGAATCGGCTCTCCCTCCCTTCTTTCCCTGTCATGGTTCGCTTTCCTCTTCGTGTTTGCCTTCATCCATGTATGTGTGTGTGGGTGTGTGTGATTTGTGCTGTCATCTCTGGAAGTAAGATGCATGCTTGATATCATAATTTACAGCTGACCTGACCTCCCTCTGGTACATCTAGCAAGGGAAAAGCCTTATATTAGACTTCTTTGTTCCTCTAAAGTTTTTTTACTACAGGTATTGGCATATTTAAGAAAAGTAATGGGATCATTGAAGACAATGGTCAGTATAATGGCCTCACATAGTATCTGTGGAACCCAATACCAGTCATTGTCATCACCTGACCTGTGACATGTCTCATAAAGAGAAAGTTTTGAATAAATGCAGATCTTTCCAATTTTTCCTCCTACAGTGTACCTACAACTTTAATTTTAATCCACTTCATTATATGTGGAGTTGGAGTATTGGCTCAGAAATCTGAATCACATATTATATTTTTTGATCCTCCTATGTCTCTCAGTTGTAAGTGCTTCAGTCAACCAGAGTAATTAGTACCTGGGTTCACATTCCTGGGAGTGAGGAATGACAATAAGAATGTACCAGAAGTAAGTCAGGCAACTGTTCATACTGTACCTTACTTGTTTTGCTTTTTGCACATCCTGTAGTATTAATTATTTACACATAATCAGCTCACCTAAAAAATAACATTGTATGATGATTGTGTTGATCTTAAAGTGCAGGTTATGATATGCAGTGTCAGATGTGAAATTGTTACTGTAATAATTTAATTATATGCAGTGTACAGAATAGGTAACTTATAAAACTGTTAAATAGTGTAGGCCTACAGAATATGTGAAATATAAGCAGACTCAGGTGCTATAGAATTACTTTTAACTTCTTACTTTGGACTTCATGAAGGTGGAGATAGGACATTTCCTCTGCTGATGAGTTGTTGTAGTTTGTGGTGTGAATGACAAGTCTGCCGTACTGTATATTGTTTAGTAGAAAGACAAAGTCAACCCCTCCTACAGGTCTGTCTGTAACTCCATCCAACAATTACCAGTACTATAAATGAATGAAAATCATGAAATTCATTTAATGCATGTATTACAACATTATTTATTAATATGCTCGTATTAATATGCAGTATTGTACTATGTACTGCACTGTGATGTAAACAACATCTAATGGATCCTAGAAGTTTTTTTGATACATTTGATCATGAGAGCAAAGATAGTTTACATACCATGTTGCTTCTTGCCATTTTGTTAACCATGGCCTACAGTTCCCATGGTGAGGTGTTACTCTAAAACCAGCTTAGTGAAAGTGCACTCACATTTGATGTTAATATCTTGTTACTCTGAATGTTATAAAGCACATATGAGTAGAGAAAGAGGATATAAAGTATACTTATTAGTTGGATCACGGGACATTAACATTCATGGGAGAAAGTAAAAAATGAAGTACGGTACTGACACTGCATTATTCAACTCCGAAAGACCAATGCAATCACCATAATTTCTTCTACCAAATACAGTTTTACTCATCAAGTTATCATGGTAATGATCTAAGTATTTGAATCTGGTATATGAAATGTTGGAGTTACTGCTAATACTGTATCCCATTGTTAAAGTACCAGAACCTAATGCTGAAGAGGTTATTATGTTAATTTGATAAACCACAGAGGAGGAATTTGTGTGTGTATGTACCTTGTTTATTCGTGTTAACTTTTGGTAACTTGGAATTTCCATAAACCAAGCTTGGGGCTAAAGTATGAAGTATTTTTAGCACATATTATCCGTGAGAATTAAGTGTCACAAAGATTCAAATGTCTTCACAAACAAGCAGCTCAGGGAAGAGCTCATGACTTAAAATTGAAAGATGTGTCTGTAGTCAACATTTCCTCCTAAATTACAGGTGTTAATTTTGGACTTTCCTAATACTTTACCAGTCTGTTAGAAGTTTTGAAAATGGTGGAATCATGCTCCTTCTATTACCTACCTAAACCCTGAATCCCTGTGTGACATTAAATCAGAAAAGAATGTAATGCATTTTTCTATGTTTCATCAAAGTGACACTTGCCTCTCTATGGTAGTACTGTACTTGCCTCTAGTACTGTAATTTTTTCTTAAGCGGACAGTATATATCCAAAGCTGATATGGTAAATGGTAACCTTAATTAGTCAAAGCTCTTCACCCAGGGTTTAGTAGTCAGATGCAAGGATCAGCTGTGAACATGTACCATCAGCTACAGAAAAAATTCCTGATAATACAGTATTTGTTTTAAATGATTTCCTGCCCTATACTCCCACCAGCACCACAGCACCAGACCTTTCCTTGTCAGTCATTTTTTGTGCCATTTTATTATTAATTCTTGTCAGGACAAAAATGGGCAATGCATAAGTTAAACTACAGTACATACTAAGTGTTTAAGAAAGTTTCAAAATTTTTTACCATAATCTTTAAGTTTTTATTAAGTCGTGGCAGCTTGCTCACCCAGTACAAGTTGGAAGTCAATATTCTTACCAAGTTGCAGAGTCTCTTTGATTCCTCGCTGAGCGCTCGTTGGTGGTCTTGCCGAGATGGAAATAAATACAAAATAAGATCAAATAAAGGACTGGCCAGGTATTATATATATATTTTATGTATCAAATCATCCCCCAAGTGTAGCTATGTAAGTAGTTTGTTCAGATGTAGAGCTAATGAGCCCAACCAAAGTTTCAACCCAATATTTTTTCTTGTACAGTACTGTATATTAATTTTTAATCCCATTTTTTTTATTGTACAGGATTATTTTCAGCTCAGTTTTTTTAATATTAATTTTGAGGTGGCCTCCCTTGGTTGAGGCCCCAGTAACTTATCATTTTTTCCTCTAATGCTACTTAATAACAAGACCTCCACCAGTTACCCCTGTAAATTCCTCTCTAACTGGTGTGGGTTTCATTCCTGTAACATTTTTTTTTTTATTCCTTCCTCACGACATTTACATTGTGTCACGTGTCTTTGAGTTTGCGTACTAAGCCATGATCCCCATATGTGCATACTGTATGTCGTTTTAAAGGGTAATTTATTTTATGATGCCACGAGGACAATACAAGGTTATAAATACTAACACTTGAGTCGTATATATCACGTTGTTTCTTGGATCATGGCCATTCATTACATATCTTGTGTCATTCTTCCTTTCCTTACATTAAAAAAACTCCTTCAAAAACTCATGTAATATATCATTAATAAAAGATGATTTCTAAAGTAGACCTGATTCTCTTATTGATTATTCCCTGGTTACATGTGAGGACCTTATCTACTGTACATTTTAGTCTTATTAAAATCCACACCAGAGGTTTCCCTTACTACAGGTATATAATGATAGGTGGTGTCATATTCTGATTGTCACTGCAAGCATTAACAAAGCCTGTGGTAGGGTACTGTTGTTAGTTACTTTAGATGCCTTTTAAGTGTTTCAAACCATCTGACACGCCAATAAACAACTGTAGTTATAACTGTAATTCCAACTCTAATTGTCAGAATTTACTCAAAGACAGGAGTGAATTCTCTTGTTCTCTTTGCATATGCAGAGTAGACAGAATATGCAGAATCGAATGCTAGTAAACAGACGACCTCTAAATAAAACAGTGACACATGGTGTTGTTTCCAGGCAACTACTGGAGTCACATGGTATTGTAAACCCTAGTAAGTGCCATCATTGGGTTACATGATCTCTGTGGCCTAGCTTAGGAATGAGGTTTGAATATTGGCTATGAGAAGGGTTTAGTGCTACATAGTCGAGTACTCAAGCATAGCAGAGGGTTGGAACGGGTTTCAGATATTATTTATAACTGGAAAAAGGGCGGGAATAGAACGGAAACCTGAAGACCAACAGAATCAATGGGAAAAGTGTCAGAAGTGGAACCATCTAATACAGTTGAACTAGATCTTCTAGTGAGGAAACTATAGAAGAGATAAGGAATAAACCAGGAGAAGGGCAATTTGAAAAGAAGTGATTTGTACCACATCGGGTCAAAAGCTCTGGCAGTGTCAAGGTCAATGACCCAAAACTTTTGTATCGACATTATTTGGATGTGAACTTGTCATTTGTTCTTCAATTTTACAGGCACGGCCGTGAAGGGGCAATTTTGCCCTTGTTGCCTTGCTCATAAAAATTGGCATGCTATCGAGCAGGGTCATACAGCTCAGCAGTGAGGCAACAAGAGGACGCCACACCTCCCCTCAAGGGACGCTTGTATTGACGAGTATCGAACCTGGGCCAGTTGAACAGTAGGCGATAGCGCACCACTGCACCAAGTCGGCGGCAAGCCAAGTCAAAACTGCTCTAAGATAAACAAACTTACTTTATTTAACAACGGACAATCAAAATAATTCATGGGCATGGTGAGACGTGCATAATTCGTATGCACAGAACTCGGGAAGGCGGAAGAAGGTGACAGAGCGCGCTAGAGAGCAACAAGCCGAAAAGAGTGCGATATTTGTGGAAAGAGAGCAGGAGAGAATACCACAGATGGCATGACACGGGCAGGCAAGCAGGCAGAGGGGGGAAGGTCATAGGTCATAAGAGCCAACGGCAGATGTTCCTAGATGCCATATTAACCCTTCATAGATGATGTGACTCACACGGACCATCTCGAGTTATGGTGAGCGACAATTAACATTACTACTAGTATTTTTTTCCCCGATGGATAGAGACATAAAAGTACATGTCCCAAATCGCATTCTACTGTTCTTTATGATGCGAGGAAACGTAGCACATGCTTAAAAGACAAAATACAAGTTAGGACCTCCGGGCGAATGCGAGGAGAATTTAAATATGTTGTGTTAGGTGACTTTGACTTGACCTAGGAACAAAAGAAAGGCGCTTTAAGAGTCTCTTTCACCCCTTTCCCTTTAACTGAGTTCAAACAGATCTAATGGCCCGTGGTTTGTGTGTCTGAACGAAGGCAACAACAAACCTGAGTCTGAGTAAATATTTAAAGTGCAAGTGCAATGACATAGGGCGCGTTTTGGAATAAGGACGGCCCAAGATCAATATCTGGAAACCGCGCCCTCGCCATCCCCACGTACGATAATCCAACCAAACAAACCCGCAATACAGATCGTCGCCTCCAGAATCGCCGTATGCATTTTGAGTTGCACCATATGTCTCTCACAGTGCATGTGTAACTGGATATGATAAGAGTGAGATTAAATAGGATGGGTTTTACTGTATGACATCTTGGGTTTGAAGATCCCGGCAACAATGCAACATCAGTCTGTTCCGAGACGGGAAGGGGAGATGATGTGCAACTAATGGGGCTACTGTGCCTCCATTTCATATCCATATATTGTGGAAGGAAGAAAAGTAATCCTGTAACAAGGTAACCTTCGTGGACAGTTTGCTTATAAGACTGGATGGCTGGTGACCACTGAGATGTGAACTGCCAGATCCTGGAATTTCGGGGGCAAACCACTTTGGCCACGTATTAGGTAAGAACATATACGGGATACTACCTGTCTTTTTCTTAGCATCACTGTAGTGTAGGTGTTAATGTTAGTACTATCCAATGAGTATGAGTAAGAGAGACACTGGTAATGATATACTGGTAGTTTGTCACGGGGTTGGAATTGAAGGGCAAACACTGTAAGGTAATCACTGCAGTGTCTATTTTTAGAACAGTTCCATTAAAGAATTGTGCTCGTCGGATTCAGTTGCTTACAAAACAATATGAGTGTAGCTAAATACTTGAAATGGCAACTATGATGCATTTTGCCCTTTGTAAACCGAAACGGGCAAGTAATTACACAGTGTTCTATTTTTAGCATGGGTATATTGCTGTGTTGTATGACTCGAGGGCCTCATTCAACACAATTTATAGGCTCGAGTCTTGACAATTACCATCGACCAGCACAGCGGCTTCATAGAAATAAATGGAGCGCCGTTAGGTCTGGTCTGAGCACCTACCTACCCGGATAAACTAATTTCTATACTCCAGCCTCATTTGTATGGCGGTAATAAAGGCTGCCGGATTTTAAAAAAGACCATGCATGCTCTCAAGGGTCAGGGAAGTAAGGGTAACTCGAGTCTGTTATGCAGGGTTATAGTTTTTCATTACCTGTCTCTTGTGTCGTGTAAATTCCAAGTTAGTAGAGAGTATAACGGGTATGAAATTAAAGTTGACCGATTATATATTTTTTTACATTAGAGATTTTGTATGAGTTACCCTCATCTGAAGACAGTCTGTATGAGGGAAAAAATAAAAATAAATATAATTTGAGTTAATTTCGATAGCTAGTTAGTTACGGTATCAATGATGGCAAATAGGAAATGACTATAGACAACCACAGGTGACTTGAGGTAACCTGAGATGAAAATTTGAGCTGACTACTGAAATGAATGTATGTACAAGGAAACTAACTAGACTACTGAAGTGACGGAATCATTGAAGTCACTGCTGAACTGAATGGAAGTGGGGAAAGGAGTCTCTCTATAACTGTGGAATGTACTAAAGTTACTGTACGGTATAATTATATAGTAGGTGACTATTGAAGTGACTGTGGGAGGTGACTGCTAAGATGACAGGGGAGAGGTGAATGTAGGAATTGAATGCTGAAGAGACTATAGGTGAAGTTACTGAAAGATGTGATACTTGAAGACAGTGAAGTTATCTTTTCAGTAGATATGATGGGAACTTCATACTGGATGCTGGACTAGCCTATAGTAGGTGTAAAAGTTTAATTAAGGTATATCCTCTCCACTTTTAAGGGGGAAGTACAGTGTTGGTAAATCTGGAGCAAATGAATCCTCCAAACTATTCCAAGTAACAGATCACCATTATTGTTGTTGATCTGGTCCTGTTTCCTAGTATACTTTGGAGGAATCAAGGCAGTGGCACTCCAATGTAACAATAGTTAATTACCCCCTTCTTACTTAATTACTTGTAAGACTAAGGTTATAATGCAAATATTAATACATGGTTAATATTCTCAACTTAGTTATTATAGCATACAGTCAGTCCGAATATAGCAGTTAAACCTAAGATATAATTACAGTAGTGTCGTGGCATCTGCAGGTCAATTGTGATAAGCAGCATTGGGTTAAAACATTACAGTAGTATAATATGTGATGTGATTTTTAGTCAAGGTTTAAAAATATCGTCATTATTATATTCACCAGGCATATTTAAATAATTTATCGGTTCTGTATGAAACTAAAGGTGAGCTACTGTACATATGTATATTCAGAGCTTACACGTTAAAATTATCGTGGAAAATGAAAAAATATGTGGAGTGATACAGGACCAAAATATTTTGGTGGTTTTATAAGTATCTGCTGCATGAGTAAGAAGTTATATTCTAGGAAGGCAATGGGTAATACAGTAATGTTGGTTTGTATTACATCTTACATAGCAGAATATATATTATTATTATTACTATTATTATTATTATTATTAAGGACTTAGAGGTCCTAATCGGCTTGCATTCCGGCTGGACCTTCGTGCCAGAATTGTTTAAGTTTTGTTGAGAAAGGGCGACGTTGTTTCAAGGCAAAACATTTAAACAAACAAGACACCAAGTTCCGCTTATTACATAGAAGTGTGGAGGCGATACAAGTAGGAAGGATAAGGATGCCGTTACAGTATGACAGGAACAGTTATGGTAGCCTAACCTTTTCTTAGGCAGTGAGAAAATTTCATGTTTGACTCGAGATTCATGTATTTTGACTTAGACTGGAACTGTCACAAGACTAGGCCTAGCCCAAATCCTTAACTGTAGTCTCACTATTTTAGGATATTTTCTTTTACTCCTACATCATTTCGTTGGGTAAAGTCTTAAAATATTTTGTTGCTGAGAACAAAGAAATAGTACACACACACACACATATATATATATATATATATATATATATATATATATATATATATATATATATATATATATATATATATATATATATATATATATATATATATATATATATATATATCATAACATCTTCCTTGCTACATATCTAATCTGCCTACAAAATATCGTAAAAATAGGTTCATAACTTTTTCCAGCTATTTTGTATAAAAACAGAGACAAACTGACAGACAGAGACAAACGAAGGTGAAAACAACACCTCTCCAAATTGGGTGTAGTGTGTGATGGAATGTTGTAGTGTGTGGTGTAATGAAAGGGTGTGATGGTACAACCCAGTGTTGGTGGCTGGTTTGGTCAAGGTGCCACACCACCCAGCTGGCACCCACTGACGTCAAACCAGTCCAAGTTTCGACCCGGAGTGTTGCAGTGTCCCTGACCTGACCTGACCTGACCCGCCGGCGCCGCCAGCTGCCATTATCATGCAGGTGTAGTCACGAGATGTAAGAGAGGTGGGAACGGTATGTCCCACACTGCACGCCATCTTGCACTTTCCTCCTCTTCCTTTCTCTCAACCTCCCCAGCACTTCTTCCATTTCCCCACTTTCTCCTCTTCCTTTCTCAACCCCCACTCTTCACATCTTCTATCTCACTACTCCCCTCTTCTCTCAAACCCCCTCTTCCTACACCTACCATTTCTGTATTTCTCTCTACACTCTCCTCTTCCTCTCTCCCAACACCCTTCCCTCCACTAGTCTTCTTCCATCTTCCCACACTCTCCTCTTCCTCTCTCTCAACCTTCCCTCCTCATACACCTTCCACTTCCATCTCTCTACATTTTCCTCTTCCTCTCTCCCAGTTCTCTCCCCCCTTCCTCATACACCCTCCACTTCTTCTATTTCACCACACTCTCCTCTTCCACTCTCCCAACTCTCCTCCTCTTAAACCCTCTACTTCTCCCCACACTCCTCTCCCTCAACCCTCGACTTCTCCACATATTCTATCTACCCACACTCTCTTGCTTTCCATTCTCCCCACCACAACACCCCCATCGCTCCCCCCACAACCACGTACCCCTCCATGCACCAAAACTTCCTTCCACAGAACCCACCTCCCCTCCCTCCCTCCCACCCACTCACCCAGGATATCTCATGAGCCCAAGAGTGAGTTATTTTTATGCGAAATGTCCTCCAAATTTTCAGTATATATTAAATTAATATGTTTGCATTTTAAAAGCAGGTTATGGCTCAGAGCGTAGGATTTCAAACTTGTTCCCTGCGGCCCACTTTAGCAAACGATCCTGGCTAAGGCATGCAAGCACGCACACATACATTTAGGTTAATATACTTTACTTCATATAGTTACTTTTATAATAACACATGTTGGGTTGGTTGTATGTTTTTCATAGACTGTATACAATTCTACGGATAGGCCTACACTGTTTGCTTTTCTATATATGTCGGTCATTGAATAATATAAAGGGCTCCCCTGAAAAAAAAAAAAAAGCGCACTTTGGAAAACAACAGATGATGTGTTTAATGAACTTACACTAAGCAACACAGTCTCTGAAAATTGGAAAAAATATTTATAGAATATTATAAGAATAAGCCAAATTAACATCAGGCACATTTCTTTATATACTGTTGACAGAAAGGGTAAACGAGTTTTCATGATATCTTTGGACAGGTTGTCAGTCATATCGTAGAAATTGATAAATGTTAGTCGTGGCCGGGACAAAAATATTATTATTATTTTTTATTATTATTATTTTTTTTTTTTTTTTTTTTTTTATGTATCTGGAGGCCGGTGTTCCTGGCAGAGATTTACGTTTCATTTTAAGAAATTTGATTCCCCATTGGTCTCGCTTCAAATATTATTCTTATCTATACCTCCTTTCCTTGTTATTTTTTCACGTTCTGTTTCTCTCATCGACTCTACCCTTTTCTCTGGCTACATAGGACTCAACAAGGGACTCAAGAAGGTGTTGCCGTGCCAATCGTCATCAGTTATCATCACTGAGAGATCGAGTATTTTGGGTAATTTCACTCAATTTCCTTCCTTCAAGTAAATGGGGATAAACGTTCTGATAAATTAATACATAAGTGTTTAGTAAAAAAAAATGGTCAGAAATACTTCATAGTTGCAAATGAGGAGAATGAGAGGAGGCACAGTCAGCACGAAGAAGAACAAGGAAGAGGGGGAGAGCTGAGGAGAAGAAAGAGAATGGGTCGGATACGAGGCTGGGCCAAAACCCCAAAGTACAATACTGCCCATGTAGCCTATTCTCTGCACCGAAAAAGAAATGCAGTGAGAGAAAGAAAAAGTATTTCTGTCAACCGCTGGAGGTGAAGAGGAGGAGAGGCCAGGGAAGCCTATATTGGAATGTCAGGAATTGAAGGAGAGAGAGAGAGAGAGAGAGAGAGAGCCTGCGTGTGTGACTGGATCGGTGTGTGTGTAGGAGAGAGAGAGAGAGAGAGAGATCGGTGTGTGTAGGAGAGAGAGAAAGAGAGGAGAGACCGTGTGTGACTGGATCGGTGTGTGAATGTAGATGCGCCTGCCTGCCACGGCCTGCCTGCCTGTGCGTGTGTAAACGTATTTGTGTATGCGTGTAGGGAAGTGTAGGCAGGCGAGGTACGGTAAGTAAAGTGGCGGGTAATGGTGGAGGGTAAACGTTGATTGGTGGCGGACCCAGGTTTATATAGGCCATTTGGGAGGCAGTCTGGAATGGTGACTTGGGGAGGGAATGAGGAACTGAGACGGGGGGAACTCGTGCATAAAATAAAACGAGGGGGAGGGAAAGTGTGTATATGTGTAGTGGGAGATCCTATATATAGGATACAGTGGCGTGAATATCTACTAGGCTATATACATACACACGACTGCTGTTAATGATGTTGGCATATTTCCTATTATTTCGGCTCCGGTGGACAATGCATTCATTTAAACACACACACACACACACACACACAGAGTGAGAGAGAGAGAGAGTGTGTGTAAACTCCATTTATACCTCCCCACACCTTCTACAGTAACGACCTTCAGTAAGCCTGGGTAAGGATCTATTTCCCGGTCTTTTCTTCCGAGGGAGGACCAATAGTTGGGCTCGGGAGGTCAATGGCTGTCTACTCCTATCCCATAAAATAAAACACTACTGACGTCATTCCCACTTTTTCTGATAGCACCAGTCTATTTTGTTTTATGCCTGAGGGAAGCACTATTTACGTCCACAGGTTACAATTTATTCAGCTAACCCATAAAGATGTGTTCATAGTTTAGACAGCAATAATTAATCATTGTATAGGAGTAACGTGCTATTATTATTATTATTATTATTAGTTGGACGGTGGGACTCAGAAACTTGGCAAGAGTTGCATGCTCTCCTGAAGCGAGGAGGCAGACATAAAGTTTAATAGTGATAGAAGGGAATAATGCAACTTGACGAAATGTTATACTTTTTATAGGATTACCTAATTGTTTCACACAAAAATGGAACGTCTGTTATGAATATATATATATAGGCTAGTTATTACATTTTAACAAAAAGACTGGAGATATAGTGACACGACGGACGTAACATCTGTAAATTGCCCCTGGTCGTTTGGTTCATTTTCACACTCATTGCACGCCTTACTGAAATGTGGCTAGCTCTCTCTCTCTCTCTCTCTCTCTCTGACTGCCTCATAACAATTGCTTAAAAGTGCATGAACTCGTACACAATTCATTAAGCACAAGCCTTTGTTTTTATACACTAGATTACAAGGATGTGCAGTGGACGTAATTCTTATTTTACTACCGGATGCTTTTAATAATACTGGAAAAATGAGGGGAACTGTAGCGAGGGTATACATTGTTTCGGCTTTTGTATAATTAACCAGTGAGGTGCGTGGGGATATATTTTATACTGATGAGAATTCGGTCACACATTTCTCTCGTTAATATGGTGTTGTGCAGAGAGGGAATTGGAGCCACGCTTCATATACCTACAAACTATGCCAGAAAACAGCCTAATACTTCAGCATCCGAGTGAGGGCACTTGAGGGGTGTGTTTTGTAGTGCTGTATGGAGGGCTCAGTCGACTCCAATTCGCTGCTCACGTCAAATTAACCACTTAAACATTGACGGCGGCACACCAGTACGCCAAAATATGAGCTAAGCTAATTAATTGCTAGGTAAATACAGAGTTGAAAAGAAATTAATGAACTTCAACGAGTAAGGTCTTTCATTATCTATTAATCCTATTCATGAGAGGAAATTACCTAAACACGATATATTAAAACTCATGTAAAAAAAATTATGGAGATAATTAAACATGGCTACCGGTTTTTAGCGTGAGGCGATATGGCACGTTAGGGTCAAGGGAGAAGGAAATAACAGCTTTGGTGAGACTGAAGTGGCGCCAGACTTGTTTACCAAGAGACCGGTATAGCGTGACTAATAGCAGGGTAAAAATGCACCCCCCCCCCCCTCTCTCTCTCTGCCCTCTTACCTGGGTCATAACCATCCTGAATATTGGATTAGGTGAGGTCAGGTTATGCAGTTGGCTGGATTGGCAAGGGACGGTCGAGTTCAGGTTAAGTTGGTTTACATTTAGTTCATAGGTGAATTTTACTGGGTTTGCTGTGGGTAGACGGAAAAATAAAGACATGGCTGTGTTTCAAACTCTGCAGCCCGTTCTCTGCTGAAAATTCACCTCAGTGAGCCGCTGTAGGTTATGTGCCGTCGTAAAGCTTAGTATGACTATAAAAGAAAACTGCCCTAGGCCTGGAAGACCCTAGCTCTAGGAAAAGAAAATTGTGCAGAGCCTGCTAAAACTTCTGCAGCGCCGTAGTGGACACGATCGCAGCTATAGACCCAGGCACAGGCGTCACCTGCGTCAAGGTTCAACGAGTTAAGATGTGAACCAAACAGGGAGACAATCACACAAACCGGCAGCACGAGTGTCCTAGGTCTGCACCAAAGGTTGATAGTAAACTTAAAATAATTAAAAGAAACTTACCGGTACTTGTTTTGACTGTTGAAGCCGAGCAGTGAGAGCTACCCAGATTGGCGCCACATTAAAATTTTCTGCGCTCTATTCTGATTCCTGAACTGTGGAGACGAAACTCAAAATCCATGGGACCACGTGTTCTACGGAGTGGCCTGTCGTTTTAAGTGCAAACCGTGACAACCATGAACCATCCATGCCAGGAGAGGTGATAAGCTATATTGAAACTAGCTTATAATAAAAGTATCTTCGTGGTTTTGAAGACAATCCTTTCTTCCTATTCTTTGTACTGTATTTAACACTAACCAGCTTCAAGAACACTCCCTTATCTTAACCTGACCACTGGGAACTGGCAGTCTGGCACACAAATTGACAATTTGACACAATATCGACTAATGGACACTTTCAAGTTTCGAAAGATTGATGAATGATGATGATGATTATAACGGGCAGAACAAACTTTAACTTAAATAGACCTCAACATGTCCTTACCGCTCCACAAAAAAAAACATTCAAATCTCGTTATGATAAGCCCATTGGGTTAAGTAACTGGCTGCACATGTCGTAGAGGTGGGGTCATAGGGGAATACACCATTTTTTTTTTTTTTTTTTTTCGTAGGCAAGTAGAAAAAAAAACTGTCTGAATACGAGATTGGACATCGTGAGTGACGGTGATGGTAAATAAAATAAGTCCACGGAACGCTGTTGTCATGGTTTATTTATACATGAGCTGCATACACAAAGAGGACGTTTATTTTGGAAGAGTGTATATAGTAAAATTTTTAATTCTACGTGGATTCAAGAACCTGATAAAGCCAGGTCACCCTATATAACCCCATTGGCATTAGGTCATAGTTAGATACGGTCATTACGGTGGTGGTACAGAGAGGGTCCATAAAAAATTAATAAGGTATGGTATAGGGTTTTAAACTTTGAGGAACAGATTGATGTAGCGGTAATGTTCCTGCCTAGCAAGGATAATAGACTATAGTCTATCATCCTTGCTGCCTAGTATCTCTAAACCAAGATAGAAAAAGCAAAGCTGATCCATACCCGATTCCTTTAATTAATTTAATGTCAGATGAGGGTATACTACTGTTACATAGTTCAAAGGCGCCACAGAAGTAGTTACGTATCTTCACATTGTTGGTGGTTGTTTATGCTTTATGAAGTAATTTCCTGGTGTGATGATATGGTAATTAAGTAATATTAATAATAAGTTTGCGTTTTTCTAAAATACATCTGAATCCGTATCCCGTAGGGGGGTATTGTCTGTAATGATGTGGACAATACTTTAAAGGCCTCCATAGACTATCATTTATGCCTGCGCAAACTAGGTGACTGTGCAATCATTTAAACTCTCCACGCACTTGCAAAAATACTGAGCAGTCACCACACATTATCATGCATCACTGTACAAGCGTGTGATTGACGAAAAGCTTGTTGGATATGGTTCAGTCATTACTCATTTGTGCACCCACACACGACGGTTAAGTCTGCACAACCATCCAGTTTGTGCAGGCATGATTGATAGTCTATGGAGGCCTTAAGGGTTTCGTAAATTTACAGAAGTACATACTGAGTTCACTATATTGTATATTTTAGTATCATTACCCACTATTTGGACCATTCTAATTAGTCTGACCTAACCTAACCTAGACCACAGCAGACTACCGGGACCTAACCTGGGCAAACTACTGGGATTTAACCGGTACGTGTAAACTATCATAAAGTGACCGGGGCAAATTCCCGGGACCTAGCCGGATGTGGTAACACTGTGCGGCCCTAGCCAAGAACACAGTACATCTGTAATAATACCAAGGGTTTGGGCGCCCCTTTGGCCCCAGCCACTCCATATCAGTTTTTTAGCTGTCCTCTTTTCTTTCTATTTCCTTCCTGCTTGCTGTCTCACCTCTTTATCACCTTCTGGCGCTATATGACCCGCTGTTGCGGTGCCAAATATCAATCAATCATTCAATCAATCTCAATCCCTATGTTTTTATGTAAAAGACAACAAATGTAACTGAAAATGTAAATTATAGAGAAGCTTTTATTGACAGTAGTTTAGCATTATATATGTATGTGGTGTTGCAGGCAGTGACACAATTAAAGAAGGGCGGTGGGAAGACCATGGGGGTACGAGGGTTACAATCCTTCCTGGAGTCCCATTGTGGCCAGGCCTGCTACAACATCAACATTGGCAAGGTTAGTATACCCCATGCCATTTCTCAACATAACAGTATTGTAACGTTGTGCAGTTTCGAAGTGAATGTTGATGGTGAGTTTTAACTGCATGGGCACCATGTGAATGGTTCAGTCAAACTTTGTTCATTTTTAAACATGGGGAAAAAATGTTCCTGTAAAGTGGGTCTAATCTTTCCTGAAGTTGCTTGACTGTTGAAAAAAAAAGTAATCATATTAAATACAGTACTCCTAACCATTTCTCAAGTTGCTTGCTAGTAGCATGCAGTGAGACCATAAAGTAAGAAAATGCCTGAATCATGGTAGCTGAGATGCTGCCTTCAAAAGCAAAAAGAAATTTTAGATAGTCTCACCTTGGTTTATTATGACAGATAGCAGATGAATACCAAAAAAAAACAGGCAAGACACCACTCATTGTGGTGGATGGGATGTCTTGCCTTCGCAAGTTGTACGGCAAGCTCAACTGGATATGTGGGGGTCAGTGGAAGGGCTACGTTGACCACATACAGGAGTTCTACAAGAGTCTCACCGCACATGGGATCTCCCTCGTCTTCTTCTTCGATGGCAACACTCCGGTAGGAAGAAAGCACCTGATAGTTTGGGTTCCAGTGTATGTGGTTTTCTTCATTGTGCTGTAGCTTAAATAGAAAAAAAGGATGAAAAACTAAGCAAAGACATTTTCATTTGGCTTTGCCTACAAACACTTCTGCCTAATAATATTCTGTACTCACTTTCCCTTTGCCAAAGACACATATGGCCATAGATGTTGTAAGAGAGTGAACCTTAATGCTATGACCCAAATAATTGCACATTTACATGCAAATAAATATGGGCAAGTTACCTCACCCACTTTTTCTGCAACAATTCCTTGGGTCAGAGAAACTTTTGTCTCACCTACAGAACATTCATTCAACTTGAGCACCTCCTTGCAACCCATTTTAAATTCCTTGTTATCTTGACCCATTAGCTTGACATTCCTACTTAGATATCCCCGAATTATCTAAATCAATTCTTGTTTGTGTATTGGCACTGACTCTCAGATTTCCTTCTGCCTTTCTTGCAGGAGAGGAAGCGTGAGACCTGGTCCCACCGTCGGCTGGAGAACCTGAAGGATGTGATGAACTACTTTAGTCTCATCAAGAATAATAAGGAACTCGAATATGGAAAGCACTTCTTCCTCCCCACCGGACTTGCTGCCTTCACACCAGTCATTTTTAAGGTCTGACCAAAAAATTACAAAGTATTCCATCTAATAAGTTTATGATGTTAAGTATTAGCCACAAATTATCATTGTCCTTTAACAAATTTTCTCCACTTTCCCGGTATTTAATTAACGTTTGTCGAGAACTTGGTCTGGACTGTATGTCATCCTCATTTAAAAATTATAATATGCATTAATTATACAGTACCGTTCAGTGTTGTTCCTTAATTATCCACTTTATGCCATGGCTTCCTTCAGGATGTTCTTGGATGCCCCGTGTTCACCTGCCTGGATGAGTGTGACAAGGTAGTGGCTGAGTATGCCAAGAAGAACGGAGCAATGGGCATCTTGGGCCAGGACTCGGATTACGTTATCTACAATACGGCCAACTACTATTTTTCCATCAACCACCTCAACTTGGAGACTCTGGACACAGTCATGTACGACCGTCTGGCACTTACACGAGTCCTTCACATCACCATCGATCAACTCCCTGTCCTTTCCTGCCTCATAGGTCAGATGCTGTGCCTCATGTTTATATTATTTTTATTCTGGATGGAGGTTTGATGCTTGTAATGTGGCCTTTTATTGCCACCAGGGCATATACGGCATGCACACACACATGCTGTATGTAATGACTTATAAACTATCAACCTTCAACAGGGAAAACAACTTAATGGTGTGTGCTCAGTGTATACAATTTACAGTGCAGTATGTTATATTACATGCTTCATGTTTCTTCTTAGGCTGGAGAAGTGCATTATCAGGAAAGCAAAAGCTGAATACTGTAATGAGAAAGGTGTTGGAGAGTGATTAACAATGGCCCTCCCCATACCAGGTAATGATGTGATCCACCAAGAAGATTTGCTGCTTTTCCACCAGCATTCTCTTAAGATTTCGAGCCACCACCACCACCGCCACAGTAACCGGCCCCCTCCTGAGATTCTCATCCCCAAAGTGGCTACCTTCATCAACAACCAGCCCTCTATGGAACAGTTGTTGAATCAGCTCCCTGTTCTGGCCAGGTCTGTTGTTATGGTTTGCTATGTAATGGTTATTGTTGTAGTCACATGTGTGGGTTATTTTAGTACATATATAACTAGCAATTACAGTATGTGGTAATCAAATCCCCAGTAGCACCAATACTTGTAGTAGAACCTACAAATATCAATACTACAACTCATCATTCCCTCATCTCTTAACAGAGCAGTTTTCCGGGACGAGAATAAATGCCACCTGCTCTCTGAGGGCATCAAGATGTATAAGCTGGACCTTGAATCCCAAGATGAATTCTCTCAGAAAATTGAAGATACTTCAGTGAGTAACTTTGTTTAATGACTATTATACAGTAAAAGTTCGTTAATCCGACCACGGATACTCCGAAATCCCAATAGTCCTGATTTTTTAAAGTGGTAATAAAAATTTCAATTTTGGTGCGCGAGTGGCAATGGCGGTAAAAAAACATGCCTATGTGACTCACGTACAGCTGGGCCACCCACACTCTCCCAGCTATTAGGCGTACCTATGCGCAAATTGATATTCTGTGGAAGTGATTTTAAGAGAAAATTACCAAAATTAAATAATATACAAACAAAGGAATGTAAGTTCCCCACTATCATCCTCACGCTCGGTTGTTACACTTGTGATAGGCCTAACCCCTTTATAGTGAACAACTTTTCACCCTCCCGCTCCCTTGTTACACTTGTGATAAGCCAACCCCTTTATAATGAACAACTTTCACCCTCCCGCTCCCTCGTTACACTCCCAATAAGCCTAACCCCTTTATAGTGAACAACTTATCAAAACAGTCATTTTTCATACTTTTAATACATATCCCGGTACATACATTTGAATTGGTGATTGTAAGAGAAAGTGACAAAGAATAATGAATATAAACTAAGGAAATGTATATGTATAAGTAGAAACTCATGGATTATTGGTGATAGCTGAACTTGTCAACCATCACCCTCACTCTTCATTCACTACACTCGCGCTTTTACCTACCCTTTTAGAATAAACAACCATTCAAGACATACATTGTCCATACTTTTGTCTCAAGTTTAGAATTATTTTTAGTCACTAGCTGTGTATGGGAACCAGAGAAACGAGTGAAAGCACTTGTAGATTTGAGAGCGGGTGTTCAGGCAGACAGTTGTACGCATCAAATTTAAGCCCTCGGATATCTCAGATCTTCTGATAACTCGACAAGGGTCTCCCTCCAATTGATCCGAAATAGCGAGGGTTTACTGTACTTCCACTACAGTGTATATTTTTGCACCCCAAAGTTGCTTTAGGTGAATAGTGATGGTTCCTACACCTTGTACAAAAAGAGACGGCAAGAAAATCGTGAAGAGGAAACGTGTGACATTGTCTATTAGTGATAAACTGAAGGTCCAACCAATAGTCCGGATGACCTCCATTCCCCTGCAATACGGATTACAGGACTTTTACTGTAGCTGAATTTCCCACGTGCTGAGCAATTTAGGAAACATGATTTGAATTCAACTTAGGAGTGGGTAGGGATGGTAATGTGGGTGTTATCTATCTGAACCACTCAGTTATGATATTTCATATGCATGACACTCCAAACTTTCAAAGCCAGTGCCTAAAAATGTATATTTAGGGTTGTAGAAGTTAATAGGAATGCATTAAATTTCTGAATTAGTTAAATCGAGGAGATGTCAGTGCATGGCAAGTGTTAGTGTTACTGGATGTACTGTACACAGGTCACCCATACATTACATGAATGTCATATTATGATCATATGTTCTTGGGTAACACTTCACTTGCTTATTTCTCCCCAGAATATGGATATCATGGACAGGGTGCGGTTGCGCCACATAAACTCTGACTTGGGGCGACATTTGTACACCATCATGCGAGGGGAGTCGTACGAGTCCTCCACCACGCTGGAAGACTACTCATCTAGCCTTCCTTCGGGTGCCATTGTTTTCCAGGGTCTCAGGGCCAAGATTTACAGAATCCTGCAAAAGTCTGTCAAAGGTGGGTGGTGTGAGTGTGATGGTTGGTCTACTACTAACTTGGGATAGTGGAAAAGGACTAGTTCCATATTCTGGTAGGTATGGTAGAGCAAAGGTTAGTTTCAGATACAGTGGGTGATAGTTGTTATAGCACTGGTCAAGGACACTTAAAAGTGAAATAATTTAGTGTTATAGCAATAATGGTAGTAAAAAGTTATTTTGGAATTGGGGTATATTTCAAAATTGGATTGTTTGTCAATGGGTTGCAGTAGTATAATATACAGTAATGCAATTCATTTTTATAATAATGTATGACACATATCATCATCATTATCATCCTGACCCCAATTGCTTCTTTCCAAGAAGTGGGATAATATTTAGCAAGGTATTTACTAGAAGCTTGACAGCCCACTGCAATTTTTTTTTTTTTTTTTTTTTTTTTTTTTTTTTTTTTTTTTTACTCCCTGCAGTGTACTTCCTTACCCACCCAGGTTGGAGGAACATAGAGATGTGCAAGCTCTATATTTTTAACATGACAGTTTACTATGTCATTTATAGACCTGTGGAAATACATATACAGCAGGTCTCAGTGTTCTTCATACTATATGTGCCCTAAATGAGATAGTGAACCATAAAAAAAAACACTTTGTGTAATTCTGCTTCATCTGTCTTTCAGAAGTAACTCTTTCTCCATTTGAACCTTCCACACACCCATGCAGTAGTATACATCACCATTATCTGTTTTATAATTTCATTCTCCTTGCGCGTTTTGAACGTGCCATGCTAGGACACTGACTCACAATGGTGAGTGACTGGTTGTATCTTTCACAACACACAAAAATATAATACCATCCACTGATCCTCACACAACTTTAGTTTCATATTAGCATCATTTGTCTATGTGTTTTTTTTATCCCTGTTACTGTACTATGCATTGTATGCAAGCAATTATCTGATCCTCAACAATACAGTTCCATGCAAAATATCAATGTAATACAAAAATATTAGGGAGGAGGCAAGAGGACTTCATTAAAATGTAAAAGGGGCATCATGTGAAATTATTTGGGAATCCCTGCATGAGGGAAATATTCACTTCTGGCTTAATGTGATAAATAGATACCGTAGGGCTGGGAAGCCAGGTGTCTGTAGATGCCTGTGTATATTGCTGTTGCAGTATTGTTTTCTTTGTTTTTTTAGGAGACTGGTGAAAACTGTTAATGATCTAAAGCATCAAGACACCAGAATATCCATTGCATTTTGAATGAAAATGGAAATATGTGATGGATAATTAAACATTTCATATTAGTGTAGATCATGAAGCTGTGAACTGAAAAAGTAGTACCGGTAGTAATATGTCAAGAATGGCTCCTTCTCAACATTGATTTCATGTGCATTTTTTTTACCTGTAATCTGTGTGTTTGGTAGACCTGTGAACTATTTGTGAACATAGAGTGATGTTAGTAGTACAGTACTATATACTTTACTTAGCTCATTGAAATTTTTGCATTATTTGTATGCTGGGGATAAGTGTTCAGGCATTTGTTTAATTTAGATCAGCACAGATTAATATTGTATGCTCTTGATTTGAATGAGTCTCTCTGTACTGTATTAACACAAATGATGATATAACTACTGTACTGTAGTCTCTTGGAAGATTGATGCTCCACCTATCCTTATTATATTCCTTGGCTGTACTTCACACTTTACACTTATTACTTTGACTATAGTTAACACTTCTCTCATTTCGCCCTAAAATCTTTCTCATTATGTCTTCACAGTACTGTATATGTTTTTTTGTTAAGTAATGAACACAGTATTCAAATCAATCAAGGTTTTGCTTTATTAATCAGTTGTTGATGTTACTTATAAGTGTCTTACTCATTTTTTTTTCTTTTTTTATCTTTTGTCTGCCTTTGCCCTGTGGAAATACATCTTCACAGTTTTCCATGCTTTGCAGATGTACCAATATCCTGTATGGTAGGTGTCCTAATGGGTAGGCATGTCACCAGGGCAGCTTTTGTCCCTTTCTCTCTCTGAAATTCTTGTGTCCTCGTCCACTTCATGCACTCTGTTTGTTTTTATCTACTGGTAATCATTCATTTGCCTGAATTTTTGCCTTGCACTCAGTTTTCCTCAGCCCTCCACTGGCCAAACAAGTACCATGTTGCTTTGAGGTCCTGCCACACTCAGATAGGTAATGTAACTTTGACCAAGTCAGTTGTGTTAGTCAATAAAAGTGGAATACTTAATATACTTAATATTCATTATTATATGTAGAGTTGTTGAGATACATGATAATTAGTGCATTGGAATACAAATTTTTCACTAGGCTAAGCTGTGAACCACAGGTTAAATAAAGTGTTGTAAAGTTAGGCTAGATATTGTGCTGTTTACAGGTATTAGTTTTTGGTTTAAGTACATTTCAGTACTGTACATAGCAATTTCAGTAAGTCTTCTGGATCACTTTCCCTATCTCATTTCTATTACAACTGAATATTGGTTACTAGTGGACACTTGTAATTTCCAGAAAAAACTTCATTTTCCTGTTAGGAATCCAACAAATTATATGAATGAAGGGATAGCATTACCAGTATAGCTTCTTTGTAGTTTGATGATATAATTGGAAGGTTTGTTACCTCCCATCCTCTTACAAATACTTTATCACTGTTAGTCTTTCCTTTTGTCTGTAACCCCAGCCAACAGGCCACTGTCCTTTCCCATTTGGATACTGTACAAATGTAAGTTGATTTCATGAACATTTCCGGAAACACCGAATTATGCTTGTAATTTTGCGTGAAATTAGTACAGTACAGTATAGTAATTGTGGTCTCTCTGAGTATGGCAGGACTGCTCTCCTCTGTTATTGTTTTTTCTTACTTCCATTTTATTGACGGTTGTGCCTTTTCCAGAGTTGCCTTTACACTTAATGTCCTTTTCCATTTTTCCAAGAACAACTTCCAGAGCATTCACGCTCACACCACAAGCGCAGCCACAGGAGAAAAATTCGTAAGAATACCCCACTTGACTCCCTCTCATCCGCCCGCTTGTTATCGTGGATGAAAAGACACTCACAACATGACACCAACCTCTCGCTACGATGCTGTTTTTTTTTCTGTGTGTTCTAAGACCATGTGTTTCTCTGAGCTTTGGAATGAGTACCCAAAATTGTTGAGCCCTGTGGTGGAAGAATCACAATGAGATCTCAGAGCTGTAGAGATCTCTGACTTTCTCTTTGTGTTATATGGGGCCCAGAGATGAGAAAAGAATATCAGAAAGGTAAAAAAAGAGAGAATACCTATAATAGTGAAATTGGACACACTTACATTCACCCTCCATTCAAGCCCATAAAATTCTGAGGTATCCTCCCTCACCCACAAGTTCACTCATCCACAGCATTGCCTTACATTTATTGCTTATAATATTGAAACTTTACTTGTGTAGTGCTGTGTTCTTTGTTTCAGTGATATAGTGAACACAATAATGCCATAATTCAGGGAAACCCTTCATTATCTGTTTATATTCTGTATTTTAGTAAACAATCATATAAAATTTACAGTTAAGGCTTATGAAAGTCATTGTATTATGTGGTTCTCCTCACAGCATAAATCTATAACCAACCAATTACAGGGTAAAGTACCATGCTTCTCAGAGCATCAGAGTAGCCTGGTAGCAAACACCTGGAAGTTAGTGCCTCGTAGCGATGGGAATAAATGTGCTTCTCATTAGGACCTACACACCTCACTAATCCTGTGTTCTTCATGGTCAGGGAGTGTAGTTACAGTTCATTTTTGTGCTGTCCACACTAGTGCACACGTAATAATAGGATTGATGCACCATCAACACTTCTTATTTTTTTTACCAGCCATGAGTGTGAGATCTTTCACTGACAGAATACTGTAACCTGTACAGTAGTTGAACTCATTTCATATCCCTTCCAACTGCTTCTCAGAGCATAGCACTAATATGTGTGAAGCAAGGTTCAGGCCTTTAAAGGGAGATTCTCTTGTTGATGAATTGGAAGGTCTGTGATTCCTCCCAACTATGCCAGGAAATGGATGCCCTCAATGGTACGGTACTAATACGGGATCTGGATCAGGTATCAGTAACCCACCTATTTACCCTCAAAAGAATCTCCCTTTAAATGTTACAATATTAGTAGGCTATCAGTTACAAGTACACAACGATGTACTGTATTGGGTAGCCCTCCTTGAAAAACCTTGTTGACATCATTCACAGTTCAGCTCATGAAGAAGTGACTAAAAATTAAAAGCAAATGGTAATGTTCTAATGTTCCTGAATTATAGAATAATACAGGTATTTTTTTGGGGGGGACTGGGTACTGAAAAATTTGCCATATTTGAATATGAATTAATTTCTTGTGGTATAGTACAAGTGAAAACCCGAGGTTTAATAAGGGATGACGGAGTGTGGATATCCTTTGTAATGTACACACTGCTTGTTACCTCAACAAGAATTTAATCTTTTCTGCATAAGATGTCTGTGTCATTGCCAATCAGTGAACAACCCAGGATGCACTATATTGGCACAAATTTGAGAAATCAGAAGTTTCCATTTTGGCCAATACCTTGCTGTACTGTACCAAATATAAGTACATGTATAGTATTCTGTGCCCCAGAATCTCTCTTTATTTCTTTTTGTCCGGTCTCTTTATTTTACATCAAGTTTCTGTTTCATACCACATGATGATAATCATACAGTGTATGTGTGACAGACAGACTGTGTGAAATGCCTGCTGTCTTGCTTGCACACTTGCATAAATTTGCACATGCAGTACTGTACTTACACACACACACACACACACACACACCCACACACCCACACACCCACACACCCACACCCACACCCACACCCACACTCATACTGTCCAAGCATGACACCTCACACAAGGGATCTGCAGCTTGATTGCCGACACACCAAGAATGTTTGGGGAAGTGCCATTGAGGATGTGATGCGACATCACCTCATTAACATCTCCGCATTTCTCACTTCTAAACAATTTTCTTGGATGAGCACCATAGTACAGTATTCTTTAGATTTAAGTTAAGGTGCTTTCAGCTTGTTTAGAGAGCAGCGTTCACCTTAAAAATTACATATGAATTTAGCTTACATAGGCAAAATTATATGCTGCTGAATGATCTCGTGAATCTTCACTTATATTTCCGATTAATCTTATCCCAGTGAAACGTTAATGTATATGATTTGTATAGAATATGTAGACTGTTCAAATATATTTACACAGTAACTCGTACAGTACTCCCAGTTGACCCACCCTTCTCTCCTCTGTTTGGTATGCAAATTTAAGCAGATATCCTAATATTTCGGTTTTAATTCTTGTATATAAAAATATTGCTCCTTTTGTTAACTGAATTTCTTGGGCCTGATTCATGAAACAGTGTGTGCAACATCTTTTTAAGCCCCTTCCAAAGGAGAGGCAAATAAACTGTGGGCAGACACTGTTACCAGTTTTGTGGGTGGGTGGCGGGCACAAGTTGCCAATGGTTGCCAGAGACTGTTTGATCTGGTAACGCTGGTAAAAAGAGAGAATTTCACTCAGTTGCCCGTGCCCGCCGTCTTTTTGCCTCTCGTTTGGAAGGGGCTTTACTCTTAATAGTTGTAGCAGTTTCATAGGTCCATCATCAGAGTGGCAGTCAGTGTATAGGTCCAGAGATTAAAAGAATAAACATTTAACTTGTCTTTGTAAACATTCAGGTGTTGTGTGTGTGCTGTCTATTGGGAAGTTGCCACATTTTAAATTAACCAATATAAAATTAGAGAGGTATTTTTATGATTTTGACATTTTGTAAAATTATTAAAGTAGTGATAATATGTTGATAGAGCAGATAACTGTATACCTATTATTTGAATGAAACAAACATATGGAGCATAGTTAGTGCCTTAATGAAATGGTGCAGTCGCAATGAAAGTCATGCTGATCAGTATAGTATCCCAACTGTATGTGTTGAAATCAAAGCCAAATTTATGGATGGGATTATTGTAAAAAAAAATTTGTGACTGTACCTTCATCATGAAGGTTAATTAACCTGATTACTAATATAAACCATCTAATTACCAAACCCTGTTTAGTGAGTCATGGGATAAATAGACCTAATACTGTAGTGTAATACTGTAAATCAGTACAGTATAAAGTCTCATGTATTTAGCTTAATAAAAAGCCTCCCATAACTCAGAATTTATTATACTGTACAGTAATTCAATATTAACTTACATGCAACTCAGTACTATGTAATCCTCACATTTCTCAGTACTGTATGTATATATTTATAACCCCTTATGTACATGTAATGTTGTATATCCCCATATAATTCAGTATAATCTTACAAAACTCAATGTAATCCATATTAATTCACCATTATTCCTCATTTACCTCATTACAGAAATCATAATATGCAATTTAGTTCATTGTAATTTGTCACATATGGCAATTAAGGATAGTAACTCGAATGAATCAAATCCCTCTGATATCCTCTCCTAATCATCATCACCAATCCTATAAAACTTGTATGATAGCCCTTCAACACATATGTGCACACACTCCTCCTCTCTCCAACCAACCTGTAGGCTACCCCCCAAATACACACACAAACACTCAAACAATACACACTCACTCACTTTACCTTTCTCACGCACACACATACTTTACTCATTTTACCTTTCTCTCTCTCTCTCTCTCTCACACACACACACACACACACACACACACACACACACACACACACACACACACACACACACACACACACACAGTCATTTTACTTTTCTCATTGGATGTGTTTGCAGATGGACTGACCCAGGTGCCTGAGTGGTGTATGTATTCGGGCAGCACACTGAAGGAGCCTGACCTAGTGGATCCTGTCGAGTTGGAAGGTCAGTGTGGAGTGTTAGAGGTTTGGAATATAATTATGATGACAATATTATGCATTTGTGTACAACAATGCACAGTTGCAATGTGCTGTTTGCAGAAGCGAAGCCAACAGTATGACCTCAAAACCTCAACGAGTATTACATGACCACTAGTTACTTCTTCTCTTACTACAGCTACTACTCAAACCATTTGTATTTTAGAAAATGTCAGGTGAGGAGAGGTGAGGTGAGTTTACAAACCAGTACCACCACACCACCATCACCATCACAACTACCTCTGATGCTGCTGACACTGTATGTGACTCATGACCCAAGACTTGATGATCAGTAAGTCCTCACAAACCAGCCAGGAAAATGACTGCCCTCCCATCTCATATTTCAACATATTTATTGTGAAACCCTCACCACTATGATAAACTTTTTGGAGTTTGGACACAAATTTTAGAGTGTGCCTAGACTGGTCAGTTTTCGAGTAGATGTATTTTCCCCTCATAGTGGCCATTATGTGGCCTTTTGACCTATTGTAGTAAACTAAACAATGAGTCACATGAGTGGATGTATTAGGTGTTGCTCGAGTCCCTGATTTGCACTTTCCTTGCTGTTCCTCATGATCCGTGGATGAGACACTTTTGCAAAGGAGAGCAGACATAACTCAGCTGAATATAAAGTACTGTCTGAAGACCAGTGTCCAGCCATTTTGTACGGAAAAGTATATAGTTTTACACAAAGTAGTCACTGTATCTGATAAACAGACATTAACTTATTGTCTAGTATAGTATTTGACTAGTCCAGGCAAAATACTAATTAAAAACCCACTTTTCTAACATATTGTACAATATATAACAAATGCATGAAAATTTCCCTAAGATATGAAAAATCCACAAAATTTTGCCACATTTGGTATGGTAATGTATTTTAGAAGGTTGAAAAACATAGAGGTTACTTCTAATGTTTTATATATACGCTATAAGGTCTATTGGTTAAAGTTTCTCAACTGAAAAGTGAATGGAAGATTATTATCATGAACTCAATATGCACACAAAGATTGAAGTGCTAAAAGATGGCTTACACTGAAATCACCTTGTAATGTTGCATGATAGTACTTCAGAGGTGTTCACATTGTAGGTTATGATTACAGCGGTAAGCTGTATGGTGATAAACCTGGCAAAGAAACTATTATAATACAGAGATTTATTCTGAGAATTACTCTGTATTACTGTATATATTTTTGTAATGAATACTTTGAGAACTATGTGTAGTTTTATACAGTTAGGGTATTTGAAAACTGACTGTCAGAAGAAAAGTTGAAATGTACGAGAGATAAATAGCAGGTGAAGTTATTATAAAGGATATTTGAAGATAAAGAAAAATATGCATTATCAGTAGCCTACATAAGAAATATGTTTATGTAAATACAGGTGGGAGTCCTTCCCTGGAGGAGCTTTGGGATGGTGATAAAGACCTCAAGTGGCGTACCTTTGTTGACTGTGTCCATCCCTCACTCTGGGAAACCAAGATCCGTACACTGCCCCCACACCTGGTTGTTCCTGTTGCCATACTTTTCTACCTCCAGGTGGGTCATATTAACTTTTTTCTTTATACTGTATATACAGTTTATATACATGTACTGTATGTGACTGATTCATACTGACCGTTTGGGGTTATGTATTGCCCACCTTCAGATTCTTTAGGTACATAATGATAGTAAATGTTTCCACTGTTGTTTCCATTATTTTAAACTTTAAAGTCACTTTTTTTGGCTCTTGTTGCTGAAGTGGTGTCCACATGTTACGAATGCTGGATTCTGTACTGTAGGCTAATAGCTAAACATGGCACTGGCATTGCTAGTGAAAATGAGGGAGACAGAAGAGACGTCAGAGAGAGTGATGGTGTAGGTGCCCACTGCCCAGTAGACTGACACTAAACTTGACTCGTCATGGCACCACTGTAACGCTCCTATTATTTCCTAATAATTAACTCTTTAAGTTGTTTCACCTTAGGAGATGAAGCTTGCGACGGAAGCGGAATGAATATGGGTGTAAATATTGTAAATAGGAATAATCTTGCTTTTCTGGCCTTATTTTTTTGTCCAGCAAACTGAAACTTACTTTGGGAATTAGTAACATTGTTGATGTGGCAATTGTGATAATCTCGTCCCCAAAACATACATAACATTGGAACCGGAAGTGACGACAGAGGTTGTAATATTGTGATATGATGATGAGGATATAATTAAGACTGAATCTTATTTTATGTGAAAGGCTTATGATAGCCAGGTTTCATTGAATAATCGGTTGAGTGTTAATTTAAAGTTGTCATAAAGATTTATTTATGTGGAAGTGTGTGGCATCTTTCCCGCCTCCGCGAGGAAGAAGGAAGAGGGTAGCCAACTTAGTCTCACTCTTCTCTTTCGACCCGCCCAGGTAACTGTGTTATCGAGATTACGTATATTTGTTCCAAATTGAGACTTTAAAGAGTACAGTAATACATTTCTGCCTCTGTGTTGAGGTTTGGTAGAGGCTATCTCGGGGAATAATTATTTTTGAAATCTTATGGGTTCACTCAGGGAGTGTAATTGTTTATTTTTAAATTGAGTCTGACTCTTCTCTTTCGACCCGACCAGCTGTGACGCCATATTGTCCCCGTGGGGACTTGCCTCATCTGTTGGTGAACTGGCGTAGGAATTAGGGTGTCAGGCATTAGGTTATTATTATTATTATTTTTGGTAAAAGCCACTAATTGGCCAGTGTTATTGTTTGTAACGCCACTAGTTGGCCAATATTATTTTTTGGTAAGCCATTAGTGTGTCTTGTTTTTTTGTAAATGCCACGTGTATGGCAGGTGTCTAATCCTGTGAGCAATTCTGCTGGAAACTGACTCGTACAGTAGGTGATTGTGAGTGCGAAGTCTAGGTCCATTCACAATTGGGAGGGGGGTTGTATAGTAAGTGGGAGTCCGGTCTCCAGTGGTGTGCTACAGGTGGTATATGTATTTTTTTTCTCTGGTCTAAATCATTTTTGCTATTTTTGTATATTATCAAGGTGCAAGGCTGTGTTGTAATCTAGTTTTTTTGTAATATTGAAGTTTCGAGTAGAGTAAGGGGGAAAGTAGTATTTGAAATCATTGTATTAAATCTATTGGGTAAATTTTAGTTAATAAGGGGGGGCATAATCAAATCTTTATTTTTTTTTTCCTTGTGAAAGGTTTGTCATTATAATAATTATATATTTTTTTTATTTATTATATATGTAAATTGATTGGTCTCACAATAATAAATCACTGGGTCTTTTATCTTTGAACAGTAGTTTTTCTGCACTATACCCTGCCACCTGAGGAAGGTCGAAGACAGTGAACATGAATCCAAATATTTTTTTTGTGATAGCGCAGGGTTTTTGGTTGGGAGCACCGGGAATATCCTGGTGGATCATAAGAACCGAAACCCAGTGTTACACCACAATAAATGCACTCTAAACCAGTACAAGGTAATATTATATACCTCCTGGCATGTCAAATACGTTTGTATATGTGTGCTTCGTTATACTGTATATATGTAAAGATTTAAAGTTGGGGGTATTTTGCCAGACTACATGTGTCTTAATTTGCGAGGTCTTACTGTATACAGTTTATATACAGGTATGTGACTGATTCATACTGACTGTTTGGGGTTATGTATTGCCCATCTTCAGAGATATTGAGAAATAAAATGGCTCACAGACATATATATACTGTATCTGTGATTTTGTCAATCCTCTGAACTCCACATATACTCTTCGGTAGATCCATCTCTTCTGTCCTCACTCTGATATTTTTTCACTAATGCCAAACCAGCAGTTCATGGGCATTTAATAGCAAAGTAGTTGTTGGTTTCTTCCTGTATTATCAGATCCTTGAATCTATGTTACAATCATTAGATTGTCATGAATATATTCAGACAGTTGTAACCACTGTAACAAAAATAAAGAATGATATGTTCCTATTCACTGCATGGCTCATTACTTTCTCTTGTCTTGTGCCTCCTTCCAGTGTAGCCATCCGAAGCCCATCCTTAAGGATTGGGAGATGAATGCGATGATGGCAGCCTTCCTTTCCCCAATACGGCAAGACATCAACCTGATCCGTACCCTGGCTCTTCCTCGCATTGATGCAAGGGCTGTCCATGTGGCTGCTATATTCATGAAGGGCCTTGTCAACTTCTACTTTCTCTTGGCAGCCTGTGACTTCCCAGTGGACAAGATGAATGTAAGTGGCTCCTAGGTTTGAATAACCAATCAACTTTTGTTACCTGAGGTGACTAAGCAGTTACCAATTTTACCCCATGTGTGCATATCTTGTGAAAACAAATAGTGGTATAGATGACCTTTGGTTATGGCATTTACTTTTTCCCTATGTACACTGCAATTGGAAGTGTTGGGTGGGAAGAAGCTTTATCTTTGCTCTACTTTTTCTGATAACATAGCAATCCGTATCTGTGAACATTATTCAATACTACCTCATTGGCATAGATCAGTACTTATTGAAGTACAAATTACCTTGCTTGCATCACGACTCATTCTTTTCCTACCTTCCTTGTTTCCATCCATCTTACTTCTTTCACTTTTCCTAGATTGTCCCATGGGCCTTCTGGGATGGCAAGGTCTTCCACCACTATTATCTGCGAGCCAAGTCTGGTGCTAAAATTGAGGACCTTTGTGAGCACAAGGTAAGCACCATATCATGCCCTTTACATAAGTACAGGTATTACATCTCTTATTTATGTTCTTTATATTTTGGCTGTGCTGTATTATGTAAACCTCCATTATGCAGTAGTCCCAAATATTCTACCTACAGTAGAGAGTGTAAAGGGCTGTGGCTGGGCTGCAAGAGGCAGATCATTTAAGGGTAAAATGCCAGCCCAGTACCCCTCAGGGAAAAGTATTGGTATGGGACAAGTTTAATCTTGCAGAGATGTAACAAATATATACAGTATTGTACTGTACAAGGTTTCCATACCCCTTTGGTCTTAAGTCAATCACTTTCAACTTATTGACCGTCCCACCCATTTTTGTTCTCCCCTTTCATGCTTGCACAGTACAGTATTGATGATTATCTGAGCTTATTTGTTAACCAAAGTTACCATTTACAGGATGTGATATTGAAGCAGTTTCTCGAGATGAAGGGTTTGATCATGCCCCACATGCCACCCCCTGCTCCTCTGCGACCCCCAACCAGCTGTTCCCCTGACCATCCTTCCCGTAGTCCCACCCTTGGCAGCCCCAGCAAGAAGCCCCGGTCACCCTACACCAATGCCACCCCTAGCACCTCTCCACCCAACACCCCAGGCCGAGAGCAGAACCCCCCCACCACTCTCGCCATCACAAAAAACACTCTGGGTGGGAAACAGTCCCGAGGTTCATCCCCAGCTGTATCCCCAACCTCACCCCGCGGAGGAAAGCCACACGGGAAAATGGGAGTTCACAAATCCCCGCAGCCAAAATCACCAATTGCCAAGTCAGCAGCTGCCAAATCACCGGCAAAATCCCCCAAGAAGATGGCTTCATGATCTTCCAACACACTCAGCATGTCTGTCCTGACAGGAGTGAGAAGTTTGGGTAAGTTGCCATACTTGACTGCCAGAGGAATATAAAATTTGGGCTTGCATTGCCTGCATGGAGTACAGTATTTTATTTACAATCTATGACCAGGATTTAAAGGAATAAAATTCTGTGTTCAACAGGGAAACTGACGTTCTCATTAGTGAGGCTGTCATTTCTATAAATTAGGTTGCTGTTCCTGATAATGAGATGCTAAAGCTGCCTCTCCTGTTAGTGAAGTTGTCATTCTTATCAAGTCTGACATTCCTGATAGTGAAGTTGCCACTTCTGGTCAAAAGGTTGCTATTCCTGATAGGTTACCATACTCAGTAGTAAGGTTGTCATATGCATTAGTGAGGTTGGCACACCTGGATGGGACCTTCATGTAGTTCCTGGTCATATTGGAAACAATGCCACACCCCACTTTGCCCACACCAGAAATGTTGCACCGGATTGACTCCAGTCTTTGCTTCTCTATCACCCAGCACTGTTTTGTTATTGTAACTCACCCAGTAACTTGAAGAATGCCACATGTAGGTGTAAAACAAGAGAATAACAAAATTTCTGTTAATCTGACGATGAAACATGGTTAGTAGGTTTTACACACTTTTGGTTTAATGTAGCTGCAAATACAGTACTAAGGATAATTACGATAGTTTGAAAACAAGAGACTTAAAACATCTCTGTTATTCTGATGGTGAAACTTAGTTAGTACTGTAGTTTTTACACACTCTTGGTCTACTATAGCTGCTAATACAGTAGGCTACAAACGTTAAATATGACCATTTGAGTAAAGCAGCACAAACTATAACATTCATTGTGTGATGGTAATATTTTAACATTTAGGTACAGTACTTTGTTAACAGACTGCCAAATTCTCTCTGGTATGTGTGTCAGTTGCTAAGCTGTACTTGCCAGGGTCAATGATCATACTTTTTCCTTATTTTTTTTGTATATTTTTTATTTGATATAAGATTGTCTTTGGATGGTAAATTTATTTTCTTTTTATACCTCAACCTCGGGACTGTAGGTTGTCAGTAGCCCGTGATACTTGCAAGGCCTCGAGATTATTGAGAGAAGATTCGAGGTGTTAGGTGCTTCACCTGTGTAGCTCTAGTTGGAGATAATGGAGCTTCAAGGTTAATATCTCCAGATGTTATGTTTTCGCATTGATTTATCCTTGGATTAGTATTCATATTTTGGTTAAACTTATTACAGTATAATGGTTAAGTCATTATACTTGCCTCAAGTTATTTGAATTGGTAAGATGAGAATTATGCTGTCAGCAAGCAAGATCCTGAGATGAAGAACCATAAGAGCAGTAAAATAAATGAGTGGTATTGTGCTCCACATCTTGCTTGCCCTCTATGCAGTCATTAGTGCGAGGTTAGTGTCTTCATCCCTGTCACTAATTTGTTAACATTTAAAAGCATAATTATGTTTGAGGACAAAAATGCCATTCTGCCTTAGTTTTGTGATCACGTGTATACAGTTATATGGAACCAACACTATACAGTATAGACCTGTATGTACTTTACTGTATATATAAATTGTTACATTTACAAGATATCTTTACAATCAGAATTTATAGATTTACTTCAGACTTATCTTTGTCCACAGTTATCCCAGTTTGGTTGCATAGTATGGAACATAGCCTACCATGTTTATCCCATTCTGGATTTCAATAGTTTATAGCTGTACAGTATTAATATGTTGTGGACGGAAGTAGAGTGGGAGAAGATAAATCGTTGTATAAGTTTGAAAGGGAGTGTATACTTTTTGTCACAAGATTATAATAATGAACGATTGAATCTCAACTAGTGTTCCACAGTCTGCAGGCTTCAGGTTGGCTGGAAGAGAAGTAAATGAAGGCTGATATTTTGACTCCCTTTTACATTATTCTGAAAATTATCAGTATGGCTACTATAGGTAAATATTCCTGATATTTACCAAAGTCATATCCATAAAGATTACACCTATTGTGAAAGTGTGTGAGGAAAGCAGAAGTTACTGTCATGAAAAT
This sequence comes from Petrolisthes cinctipes, assembly GCA_033782935.1. Taxonomy (NCBI): domain Eukaryota; kingdom Metazoa; phylum Arthropoda; class Malacostraca; order Decapoda; family Porcellanidae; genus Petrolisthes; species Petrolisthes cinctipes. Next base: position 163,538 of record JAWQEG010000581.1, read on the forward strand.
TAGCCTTCATTGACAACTTCATTAACTTTTATGCACTCACAACTGATGTAAAGGAAACTGTAGCTCACAAGTCACGTAGACTGATAGGAAGTCACCCATAATCATAAGCATCTAGCATAAATATCAAGGGAATTACAAGACCCACATTTGCTGTTAGTAGAAATAGTCCCAAAGATTGGGATGCAGTCAAGACAAAATTTACTTTGTAGCAGCTTGCAAGGTAGGGAAGGAGGAGTGAATTAATGTAGCAAGTGGGAGACCTTTCATAATGGTAACCCACAAAAAAATATCATCACTGAAGAGCTAGTCACTAGATAATACTCAGGAGAAAACATTCTTAATTCTAGTCTCTAATATTATTGAAGACAAACATCTCCGACAGACCTAGGATTTGAATCCACACTAGGCTGAGCATAGCCAACATATGTGATAGGATATACAGTAATGTGTTTACAATTCTCAGTTAGGTGTGAGTACAAAACCCAGGTCTGTCGGTGTTGTTTGCTGGTGTGTAATTACCATTCTAGATATCAGCTTATTGTATGTATTGAGGTCTGCAATCAGTAACTAGATGTGAGGATGCTCAAGGTTATGAACATTGTGCACATTACTGCCTAGTGGCTGATTTAGGCATTGTAAATATTGATCTGGGGTGGGCAAGGGTCAAGGGTCAACACAATATCCTAGTAGTGAGGAGACTGTACATCAGTTTTATATTAAGGTGTTTGTTAATTTTTTTTAGAAAATTATTAATATCCGTGTTAGAGGTCAATATATTTACATCTGTGAAGCCACAAAATGCCCATTTCACCCTTCAGAACACTAAGTTGCTCATAAATGCCCCAGGATAGTTCATTTATCATGGGTTACTTGCTCTATTAGTGACCTGGTGGAGGTTTTCTGATGGAAGAAGTGTTTCAGTAGAAGAGGAAGCAAAAGAAAAGAAGATAGTAGATGAACTGATTACTGTATAACCAAAAGGTCATATTGGAGTTGGTGGCATTTTCAGCTTGAATATATTTATTCGTCTGAGGAAATCAAATTAAACATTGGCCTAAACTTCTTTACATAGAACAATTGGGCAAACTCATGCACCTCCATTCCTAATGTGTGTAAACATACAAGGAATGTCTGATGTCCCTTCTTACCCTACTTAGGAATGGAGAGACATGAGGCAGGACTACCTTAGCCAAAGTACTTAAGGGCAGTCAGTTTATTCCTGTTTGTGGCATGAATGAAAAACTTAGTGGTCTCCTTCAGACTTAAAACTTGCAGTGCAGTACATGGCCCCAACCAGACACTCTAACTCTACAGTCCACAATCCACCCTAGTTTCCTCTTTCTATAAATCAACAGTTTGGCCAACATGCATCACCATTAGGTTTGTGATTTGTTGTGGTCATAACACTCTCTTTCTCTTGTCTTCTTCATCTCTGCTTCATATACCAATTAGACAAACTCATCCATTAATTTCAGTTATTAGGGGGCCACACCTCGTGTCTATGGGGGACTGAGCTGGAGTCTTGTTATTGCACACAAATCTTGTGGGTGGAAGGGTTGTGACATCACTCAGTTACATATTCTTTATGTATTACTATCACTTTTTGGTGATAAGAAAGGTTTCTTTTTTTCAGCTGAGGAGTATTCATTTCACTCACTAGTATCAAATGGCATTGTGAGTAGCTTGCTATCAATAAGTCAGTTTAGTTTTAAGTTTTAAGTGCACTCTGTGCCACCAGATGGTTGATATCCTTCATGTTAATTTAGTCACCCACATTGGAAGCACATAACAAATTGATGCTATGATTATGTTGGTAAAAAATAGGCAGTTGAATCCTCCAAATTATACCAGGATATACTTTCCTTCAGTGCACACACTGTTTCTTTGTACAGTTTGTAGGAATCTATAGCCTCCAATTCATCTAGAAGATCATGGGCCCCTTAATACAGATTAGGTAGAGCAAGTATTTTGGTGGCACCTCTACATGATCAGTTTAGGCACATACCATATATTCCTTGTCCACTAATTATCTGCCAGGGAAGCAAAGTTTAATGTATTAGATAATTATTCTTTAGAATCTCTCTGAAGTGAATTTGGTAAAGTAGCATAATATAGAGTGACAGGAAGTTATTCATGAGTATTAATGCATAATAAATTTTGTGCCTAAGTTTCTAGGAACTTTTAAGGAATTTTGATCGTCCTCTTCTTTTGCCTAACTCTTGGACGAATGGTTTTTGCAGCAAAGTGTGAATATGAAGTATTGTCACTGGAGAAGGTTATAGAATATTGTGGGAGTATTGTGGTTGAATTCATGCAGTACTCCTTCCCTCTCTCTCACTGGACTATGCATTGTTGCAAAGGAACTGCATGATGCATCTTCCCCTGTCAGTCTCAGTTTTGAACTCTTCAGGGTTTCATTACGGGGAAGTTTTCTCTTCTGAAGCAATGATTTGTTTCTGGTTCCCATTCGACTCTCGATCTCTAGATGCTTTCCCCAGACGATATCCTTTTTCTCCTTTTCTTGTTCCTTTTGCTGGTGGTAATAATGCCACTGGTCCACTATGTAGTCAGTCATTCTCGTGCCTTTGATTAGAAATGGATGTCCTTGCTGCTTCTCCCATGTTGCTATCAGGTCCTCCAGTTTTCTCTCCACACGAGGCAACCCTTTTTTTACTCTGCTTCTTTACTTTTCTTCCTGCAGCAGTTTGCCACCTCTGTTACTTTTCAATCTATTGAGGTCATTGGACTTTTCTTCCAGCATAATTAATTTTCTCCACAGCTTGTCCCTCTTATTTATATCCATTAATATTCCTTTCCATTCCTCGTAGTATACCTGAAGCCTCTGCACTCCTTTGTCATGAGCTTCAAGACTTTCCTCTGTATAATCATCAGAAGTAAGGTTGGAATGCCTGTATATCGTCCTCACCAACATAGCACTTTTCCCACATGGCTTCCAGTTGCGGCCGCTGTTGGTTGATGAGGCGGGACAGGTTTTCCCGCTTGAGGTTGTCTAATCGCTGCCACTCATCATGCAGCTTTGCTAACACAGTTGGGGTGTGGCCAGAGACATGTAGGTGTTCGCTGGGATCAATTTCAAGATGACTGTACATGTTTTGGATTTACTCCTGCAGTTCTAGACACTCTTACTTATTTTCTTTTACCTTCTGTTCATCACCATCCACAAGTCTGTTGAGTTGCTGAAGGTTGGCCTGTGAGAGGGTGAAGAGTTCCTCCATCTGAGAGAGAGGACATTGACCTCAAACCTGGACTTGTTGGACTGCTCCAGGTCCTCCATCAGTTGCTCCAGTGACTTCTTCAGCCATCGGAAGGTCTTCAGGCAGTACTCCTTTTCCACAAGTAGAGTTTGGATGCTTCTCTCTACGGCTGCCAGGTCATCCTTGGACGGTACTTTCTTTTGGAGATCAATGGCAATCTGATCCTCCTTCAGGTACTCACACAGCTCCTTCTCTCTCCCTCAACTCATTCAGCTTTTCTTTTCTGTTTCACTTCCTCATAAAGAATTTTCAAGCTATTTTTCAGAGACCAATCAAGTTGTATCAGTCCTAATGAGTCATCTAGATCTGGGAGTCCAGCTTTGAGTTCGGCATTCAGTTCATAAAACTTCTTTATATTTTCTGCTATCTTCTTTGAATACTTTCTCTTGAGGCTCCGTTCTCCATTCACTATTTCTTGAAGATGGCTCCCCAGAGCATCATAGAGGCGAACTGTCCTTTCCGCCTGTTCTTCCACAGAAAAACCCAACGCGTTCCAAGTTTCTTTAAGGTCCAACTCTGCATTCTCCAACATTTGTAATAAATCTATATGCTTCTCCATGGCTAGGCAGTGGCATACGAAGTCACTAAAGGCACTAAAAATACGAAAACAGAATAATAGTGATGTCTTAACCCAGGAACACTTTTTAAAACATTCTACACTTCTCAAAACATTGACATCTTAATATTTAATAGTATGATTAAGTTAACTACTGTAATGGGTGTGGTGCTTTATCTAAAATTTCTTTGTATTTTGTGAAAGTTTTGAATTATTTAATGATAGATGATATTTTATATGTGTTAGATATATATGCCTGAATCTGCTTAACAATTCATAATAACGTTTGTGATTATTGCCTTGTCATGCCTCAAACTGTAGTGCTGGCAATAAGTTAGAGTACTCTATAAATAAGTTACAACTAACTTAGGTTAGGTCACACAGTTTAGTACACTGGATAACATAAAGAAAGCCTTGAAAGTGATGAGGTGTGCTACCAAGAATATGTTTGTGGAGAGAGTTTCATCGAGTGGTAAATGTAAAAAAAAACAAAAACAAAAAACAAGAGGGTCAACCTATGATGTCAGTGTGTAGTAGAAAGATATACTGTAATACATTATTTGTATAAGCATGTTGTATATGTTAAGAGGAATTTACAGTAGGTGGATGATCTTCAGTGAGAAATGTTGCTTGTTCATGCTGGTTTCATCCTTTTATGTACAGTCGCAGTCAAATATAATCATCCATATAGGGGTAACTCACGTAAGAGTTTGACAGCTTCCCTCTGTTCCTTAGATGATAAACTTTCCAATAAATAGGTTAACTACCATCATTTAATTTAATACAAGCAGCTACGCACTACTTAAAACAATAACATCATATGTGAACGTGAAAACATTAGACAGTAAATTGTTTGAGATACCCATATGTGGATTATTATTATTGACCGCGACTGTACAGTACAGTAAAGAGTGAATTATAAACAAGGGGAACCATTTAGCAGTTGATGCCAAAATTCTAGTCTTGGTTTGTAACCATATACTGTACTGCCACAAGTATAAATATTTTGTTTTTTCCCTCCTCCATAATCATTATATTACGTATTAATTTATTTACAAAATTCTCAGTACAGTCATAGGTCGTCATGACTAGATATAAAACCCCATCTGTTTGCTTTGAATTTATTAGGGTACATTCAGATTGGAAGGAATACTACACTTACTGCAAAATGAAGTTGGGACACCTCCATTTATATGATAACAGTGTGAGGTTCCTGTAAGATTTGCAGTAACAGCCATAATGTGCATGGTGTTATTTTCCTGTGACAGGCTGACAACCTTGTTCTCTCTTCTTGCTCTGATTGGATTTAGAGGGTGAGAGGAAGTACTTGAGTGTTTTTAAAACTGAGTGAGCTGCCTGCCCAATTTCACCAAACAAAGATACCATGCAGTGTATCATTGCTGAAGTTTGGTCCCATTGTGCATCTACAGTAAATAAGTAATGGGGGAGGGTTCCAGTTTTATTTGCTGTGACCTCTTGTTAGGAAAGGTGTTCTGTATAGACGAAACCAAGAACAGAATTCTAGCCAGAGTCATTATTATAATTACAGTAGTTCATAATTTTCTGAATGTTATCACAGTACAGGTACACATGATTTGAATGATTTAGAAATTTATAACTAGCATGAATTGTGACTGTGGAAGATACTGGAATACTATCTTATGTTAAGAGGGTAAGATATTGCCCAGAAGTTGTAGACCACTGATTATTCTACCCAGTGTCACAAAATAGACTTCCTTGTTATTGGTGCAGTTATGTGGCACAATTTGTAGAAATTAGTGGTCTGCAATTTACCAACATCATCAGTTTCCTTAAACTGGAGTGATCACTGGACAAGAATATAGCATTTACAGTACTGTATGAATATTAAAAGGTTAAAAATTGGAGTTTTGGTGTTTAGTGAGAGAGACTACAGTATGGGAGTTCCCAGAGAGAGTGTGGTGTCAGAAATATAGATAGACAGATAGATAGACTACAGTAGGTTTTTAATGAACTGACAGTAAATGCTCTCGACTAATAGCGAATAGTAGCAGAAATGGGCTTTGTCTAGATCCATTTACCGGTGATACATATTGATTGAAACATATGGTAGCACCTTAGCTACTTGGTGGAAGTATTGTATTATTGTCTGAGGGGATGTCCAAATGTTAAATTCTTCTGCATTACCTCAGTGAACATTTCAAGCCTTTGAATTAACACCAGCTAATTGAGAATATCACAAGAAATTCCATATCACCTCAAGGTTAGAATATTGCTAGATGAGTATCGTGACTGATATTACATTAATGTATGGTATAAAGTATACAAAGTATTAATGTCTTACTATGTATTAATACTATATTGCTTAAGGCAGTAATTGTGTCATCTTCGGATATCAATATGTTCCATCAAATTGTGTAATAAGTCCTAACCCCTGGGAGGCATGCTAAGACCAAGCACAGTTATCCTCAAAATTTTTCATTAATATTTATTGTCAGTTTATAAAAAACAACTACTGTGCTGTACTTTACTGTATAGTGTTGACATTATAAGAACTTTGAAGACTGGTAAGTTGATCATTACAAGTAAGTGACCTGGTAATTGAATAGATTGTTTAATACTAATAATCACATTCATAGTGTCGATGCCTAGCCTCTATCTGGAAGCAATGCATTATGAGATTAGCTATGGTGTTTAATGCAAGCATATAAGTTAATGGTAATCAATTAGATCATGTACTACAGTGCATACACACACTAGTTTAATTCTACTGTAATTAATTTTTTATGGTTAGGGAGAAGCAATAGCCTTTGTATTACCCTTGTTTTTATTCTTTCTTTTTAGTGTTGATAAGGAGCCAAGTAATTTTCCTTCAGTTTCAAAAACTGTACATAATGGGTAGCATTTCTTTGTAAACTGAGGTTATTGTTTTACAGTATTTTTATGTGTCTCAATTGATTGGTAGTGGTGTGTGTCATGGGCATTATTTTGTGAAACTGAACTACCATATCCAGTATCTCCAGCACTCGACCCCATCACTTTGCTTGGCAGCTAAAATGACTAATTTATAGACAGACAGACAGACAGACAGACCGATGGATAAAATTAATATAGACTGATGAATTGATTAAAATACATTCATAGGAAGGAAAATACTCCACAAATATCTTGAGATTAATGTTTAAGTTTATTTAATTAGCATTTAAGAATAAAATTACAGAGCATTATGATTAACCAGATGATGCTCTCCATACCTATTAAATCAAAATGATTGTGTGGTGTGAGAAGAAAACCAGAACAAATTCTTAGATGAGTAATTGAATTCCTTACTTTATGATCTATATTTCATTGTTACCGTTTCATTTAGGACACTTTGAATAAGACTACCCAACAAGACCCTTTGAGCAGTTACTACAGATACCAGCCTCCACTCTCCAACACATTAGTCAGTATGGTACGATATGTGTAGTTAAACTTTCAAGAGTACCCATTATGGAACTGACTGGTAACCTACATGTGTTTATCAAGTGTGTGTTTAGCTGGCCATGACATAGAAAGAGGACAGTGTTCTTAAATGTGTGGTGGAGTTTACTGAATATGATGAAGCTCAGGGAGAAAAATAGACTGACTGTTGGCTCATACTCCACATTTTATTTTATTTCTTTTAATTATATTTTTTCTCCACTTTGGTCAATTTTATTTCTTTTGACTGATGATGTGAAGCTTTGGTCTGTCCTTGTGGTGTGGGATTTGTATATACAGCAGTAAGGAAGAAACTTCAAACTGGTTAATTTGAAAATATCAAAGCAGTTATGTAAATGTCTGTGAATCGTCCAACATTTTTAAGACCTCTCTTTGTCCTTTTTTCCATGAGAACTCTCTAGGTCACCTATAGAGTACATTGAATAAGTATAGAATGTTCCTGTATGGGAGTATTTGGTATGTGGATTCATAAGGCTGGGCACTGGAAACGTGTCATTGATTATAGGCTAAACACGCCAAACCTAATTATCTTCGAGAGGAAACCCAAACGTAAGTACTGTAAAAGCATTGGATCTCAAAATTTAGTGTATCAGAACACTACTACAGTATAAATATGAAGTACTGTTCCTTTGGCATTACCAGTTCTCAGTATAACTATATTGTACAGTACTGTTCTGTATTGGGTTTTAAAGGCCCAGGGCATAATTTTTTAGAAGCTGTGTAGATAGCTAGTGTGTATTTGTTGAACTATATCCATGGGCCACCACAATTTAGCTAATGCCAATGCCATAGTCAATCATACATCACATTATATACGTTCATCTACACTTAAATCCAATTTAAACTCTTGTCTGATGTAATTATGTGCCATTTGATTGTTTAACTAGACTGTTTTAGCCATTTTAGTAGATCAGGGTAGGATTTGTTATGCTATAAGTTGTTGCCAGGAATTAATTTGAGCTACTGGAGTGATGTTCTATAGGGGGGGTAATAGAGTCTAGGAAGGGGGTAACTGATGTACTATAATAACCCCATCTGCCTCCCCATCCTATATTGTGCTTAATCTGGGAGTTTATCTTATTAATTCCTTGTTATAGAGTTCCCAAGGCACCTGTACATAATCTGCATGATGTAGTACAGTACATTCAAGAGTGCTACAGTTAGGATGTGACTCGTAAATGTGGATTTCTTTTGCAAGCTTTTGTTTTGTAGTCATCTTATTGTTTGGTATACTAGACTTATGCAGTCAGTGGTGTTTCTTTATTAGTTTGCCACAGAAGTCATTACCAATATTGTCATTCACAATGGGATAAGTTTGCTGGTGCAGTATTGTCTTATAAGTGTGATGCAATCTTTAAATGTACAAGTACTTTACAGTACTGTGCTGTACTTAATTTCACTGTACTTGTCCGCAAAAATCTAGCCCTGGTCTCTGTTGCCAGGGCAAGTGGTGTTGATAGGTGGATGGTGTAATTTTTTCTCAGTGTCCTATACAGAAGTCAGCTGTGAACAATCTTCCATAGTATAATTTCCTCCCAAGCCCTTGCAGTTGCCAGACACCAGAACTGTTATTGGTCCCGTGATTGGTCCTATGAGTGAGAGTTGTCCGTCTTATGTCTTGAATTTTTGTATGCACACGCTGTCTTAAATGAAATTATTCTTTAAATACATATTGCACAAAGATACTGTATTTGTGTTTTATATTCCCTCTCTAGTTTTTTTTTTTTCTTCTTTTTTTACCATAACACTCTTGACTCGCCTAACTTTCTCTTTGATTGTCCAATATTTCGTTGCCAGTTTCTGTTACACGATTTCAAATGTTTGTCTTGTTCTTGCAACCCTCACTGCTGGAAAGACATTCCCTTTGAAGCTCATAAACTTTTACATTGCTTGAATACTGTACTGCAGTGGATTTGCCTTCTGCTGAAATTTAGTGTTCTCCAACTCCACCAATTAAATACTGTATCGATAATCGTCATTGTAATTTAGTGCCACATGACTGTTGATGTTGATGTTGATATTAATCATGTGGTGGTTATTAATATTTATTTTACTTCTGACTTAATATCATGCAGACCATGATAGGTTGGTTTCTTGGCCATACTGTTACTCAGGATGAAACGATGATTGCGTTCAGTGGATCAGCAACACCACGAAGTGAGGAACCATTAGCCTACATCTAGTGGAAAAAAATATGTTAAATAAATAAGACAGCTTGAGGAGCCATATGACAGTTCTTTCTGGTATCTTCACGTCCTACGAAAGAGATCCTAGAGTTACTTTAGCCTCAATTGCCTCACACCTACATACAGTACAATTTATAAATAAGAGACGTCAAACAACTTCATCCCCCATAATAATTACATCCCTTTCTTGACAATCCATTTACCTAAACCATCCCCACATCCCTCAATCCAGTACGAAGGAGAAACGTGGGAGAGAAGAGAAGGTGGGGAAGGGATGGGAAGAGTAGGAGTGGCAAGGACTAGGGACTCGGGAGGATGGAGGAGGAAAGGAGAGAGAGAGAGAGGGTGGGAGGAGGGTAGTGGTAGGGACTTGGGAGGTAAGGAGAGAGGGAGGGAGGTAGGTAGGCAGGCAGGCAAACTGGGAGTGTGACTGTGTGGTGTGCCAGTGGATGCCCGGTTTGTGCAGTGAGAGGTTGGTTGGTGGACTTCCTTCCCTTCCTTCCCCACCTCGATCTTTATTACTTGACACCACCTACCATCATTCTTATCCATTTCCTGCCATTTCACATTGTTAAGTATTATTTCTAATGACGTTAAACATTGACCCAGTCATGCTATATACGGTACATATTCTCTACCGTAGTGTTCGTGCTCGCTAAACTAAACTATTATATCCACCACGAGTTAGTGTAACATTCCCTACCATATTGCTGTTCATACTACCTACCTACATTTTTACTCGTTACATGTTCCTATCGTACTACATTTATTCCTACTTGTATATTATACTCTTCAACATTACATTCCTCGCTGCCTTTAATACTCGAACAATACTCTACTTACCGTACTTTTTTTTCAGTTTCCTCTGTCATACAAAGTTTCCTCGCAAACAAAACTCTTGCCACTCCACTCCAACCCACCACTAGGATACCATTAAATTTTGTTTCCTGGAGTTTTAACCCATATACTAGTTACTTAATTGCAACCACACACCCCATGGAGCTAATTTTTTTTTTATAGCTAGCCTACTTGCAACCCCCACCCCCCCGCTGTAACCTCACCATTTTTATCACTTTAACTATTCTTCAAACCAACCTTTGTATAATTTTTCTCCAGCGAAATAGGCTACCGTATAATTATGACCTCACCCACACTATAAGGCTATTATTATTATTATTATTATTATTTTTTCCTCACAGTCCCGCGATTAATCACCTTTTTTACCACATGCAGCAACATATCTTTAACAAGTTTTACAACCAACCATTGTAACGGCTAAAAATTACACACACACAACACACGTCCATCCCAATCGTTGAAAAGCTAAAAGGCAAATTACTAGATAATCCTTGACCGTGCCTAATTCCTTCTACCACAGCAATTAACAACTAGGAACGTCTATCACAACTACCACTATCATCACCACAACTACCACCACCACGGAGACCTTCAGAACGTGAGTATTGAGTCCTTAGAATTATACTTTTTTTTCCTTATCTTTGATGTACACTCATGATACGAAATTACTGACCAGAGACGAACGGCAGGCACCACACATGCCCTGCATTCGAACTCAGCCTCTATAGGTGTATTGGTACTACTGGGTGGGGAAATGAGTAATACCAGGCGATTCGAAGCTTTCTGCTCTTCACACTCTGGTCAGAAATTATGTATCACAGACCTATACGAGTATACGTACACACATTGGTTAATTACAATCACGATTACAATGTAGGCTATGGTCCTTTTGGTAAATATTGAATGAATTACCGTTATTGGGTACGGTTTTTCTACCTTCATTACCCACTTATATAGACCATTCTAAGACTATTTTCTTTTATGGCATTTTCTCCGCAAATGCCCCATTTCCAAGATAGGGCATATTCAAATGGGGCATTTTGAAATTAGCCTGACCTTACCTGACCTAACCTAACCTAGACCGCATCAGACTACCGGGACCTAACCTGGGCAGACTACCGGGACCTAACCTTGGCAAACTACCGGGAAATAACAGTGGTAAAGTACAGAAAATGACCGGGGCAAAGTACTGGGACCTAGCCGGATCTAGCAACACTGCTACAAAACGGTAATTCTTTCAATAAATACCGTACTGATTACGAGGCATTTTTATTTGAGATTTGAAGGGAATGGTACGGTACAGTATTGAAAAGTTCGGTATATCTGGAGAAGAGTTCCACCTATATTATTAATTCTCTTTTGTTTCATGAATATTTTTGGTATTCTATTCATTACGACCAAATTAACCAACCCAATTAGGCCGTAATTAGGACTGGGGCTACCTTTGGGATTAAGTTACAGTATAATGGGTCAGGTTAGGTTAAGTTTAAAGTTCTTTCCTCACAATAATTTGATCAAAAATGAATAGAACACCCCCAATAATGCATGAAACTAAAAAAATAATTGGAAAAGTCCGGGTGGAACTGTTCATTAGAAATACCATAAATTCATTATGGTTTGCCTGTTACTAAATTCATTATGGTACTGCGGATATTAACTTGGTATTATTGCAGAGGTATAATGGTTAAGGCACTGGTATCTATTATGGTTTTATTGCATTCAGATAATATGGTGTTATTTATGTGTTGTTATTGAAGTGGTCTATCGTTATGGAATGGTATTATTGCAGTGGTTATATTTAGTGTGGTATTACAATGTCATTTAGTGTGGTGTTATTGCAGTGGTATTCAGTGTGGTGTTATTGCAATATATTTCAATTTAGTGTTATTGCAGTGGTAGTCAGTGTGGTGTTATTGCAATGGTATTCAGTGTGGTATTGCAAAATCATTCAGTGTGGTTATTGCAATGGTATTCAGTGTGGTATTGCAGTGGTAGTCAGTGTGGTGTTATTGCAATGGTATTCAGTGTGGTATTGCAAAATCATTCAGTGTGGTGTTATTGCAGTGGTATTCAGTGTGGTATTACAATGTCATTCAGTGTGGTGTTATTGCAATGGTATTCAGTATGGTATATTGCACGTGGTAGTATTACAGTATAGTATAGTATAGTATATTTATGATTTAACTGAGATGGTATATTGTAAAGTGACGGTGATTTTTACTATCATTTTAACATGTGGTATTTGGACAGTGAGTGATATATTACAGTAGGATATTTTTTATGTCGTCCTTTAATTCATCTCCTTCAGTATAATAACTATAATGCAAACGGAAGGGCCTGCAAACAGTTGACACTCCTGTTTGCCGATGACGTCTCTGATTCGTCCAGTCACCACATCCAGTAAACGCGTCTGTGATTGGTGGATACAAGTATTTATTCATTATAAATATAAGATCTACTATTTCTGCAGTAGTGGTGTAGTGGGTTAGAGTGTATGTGTGTGTGGAATGTTGTGGTTGGTGGGTTTGAGGCTCTGATAGGCACATATTTATTTTTAGTGGAAATTTCCTGGCATAGTGATTGCTCCTGACGTTGGGTCCGGTTAGGTTGTTAAGTTAATCTAGTCTAGGTTAGGTTTGGTAAGGTTAGGCTTAGTTAAGTTAGGCTAGGTTAGGCTTGGTTTGGTTAGGTTAGGTTAGGTTAGGTTAGGCTTCGTTAGGTTAGGTTAGGTTAGGGTGGAGAGAAGGGGGAAGGGAGATATAATGAACCAATCATAGACGCGGTTAGTTACTGGATGTGCTGACTGAACCAATCAGAAACGTCATCGGCAAACAGGAGCCAACTGTCTACAGGGACCTTCCTAATACAACACTGACCATTGACACCTCCACTCACTATCACCACGTCGTAGGCTGTGGTACAGTACTGTCTCTAAAATATTTTCTCTCCAACTCGATCCGTAATGTCAGAGTTAAGGTGGTAATACCTTTTTGGTACATAGGAGTGCCTTGATCCCTCCAAAGTATGCTAGGAAATAAGACCAGAAGAGCAAATATAATGGTGTTCTTGTTGCTTGGAATAGTTTGGAGGATTCAGTTGCTCCAGATTTACCAACACAAAACTTCCCCCTTAAACCGGTGCTCTCAGAGTCTTTCATTATGTACAACTGGACTGACTGGTCAACTACTTGGTTTGCATTATTAATTCCCTCATCTTTCTTTCACCCTTGCCTTACATTTACATAATACTTACTCTGTTAACGAATAGAGTTGATTAAACACAATATATCTACGGCAGCTATATACAGTAGTCACGAAACTTGAACACGATTTTGGACATCTCTAACAATTGTGTGTGTGTGTGTGTTTTTTTTTTTTTTTTTTTCTTTTTTTTTTTTTTTTACAGGTTGGGGACATTGATTAATTATAAACGAACTTCTACATTTTATCCCTCATCTTCGTCAGTATTAAAAAAAGAAAATGTGGCAATATACATATAACACAGTGTGGTAGTTAGTGGTTCTCCCTGCCTGGATTATAGAGTGTGGTGTAATAATTATTGTCGTGGTATCACAGATCGGTTGGTTAATTAAGAAGGACCCTGTGATTGTGTACGGGAATTGCATGGAGGCTTCTGATTCCTCTTGACCATGCCAGGAAACACGCTCCTTCCCTATAGGTGGTGTTTCGTGGTAATATTTGAAGGACTCATTTACCTCCAGTTTTCTGACTATATATATCACAGGTTCCCTTAACAACTCACACCAGCCAATCATGCATCTGACCCACATAGCCTAGCCTAGCCTAACCTAGCCTACTTTTCACGCCATCCTCACACTCAGGGATATTTTTAGCAGTACGAGCAAACTTTCCTCCGTTCTCAGGTCAGTTTGGATTGATCTGAGAATTAAAGAAGACTGTCCTAGCTTGGCCGGAAAGACCCTGTAGGACTATCGAAGGAGAATAAATTAAGGGGGTGCGGGAGTAGGGACAGGCTTGGGGGGTGCGGGAATAGGGGGACAGGCTTGGGGGGGGGGGTAGAAAGCCTGTCCCCTATTCCCGCACCCCCCTAACCCCCCCCCCCCCAAGCCTGTCCCCCTACTCCCGCACCCTCCAAAAACCCCCGCACCCCCCTAAACCCCCCCAAGCCTGTCCCCCTACTCCCGCACCCCCTTAAGGTAATAGAGAGATGCATTGGGACAGCTAGCCAGGACCAAGGAAATAAAACATGGCTACTATATAGGTTACCTCTGTTCTCCAGTATGAATTTCGATGTTACTACCACATGAGTTACCACAATATATCCACGAATCTAAACGGAGCCTAAGGATGGAGGAAGGAGAAGGGCTGGTATAGTGCGATAGAACCTTTAGGCTGCAGTAAAACCACAAATGGTGCGTTAAGTCGTAAGGGATAAGGTCAACTCTCAATCCTTTTAGAGTGCCATCAGGTGTTTCTCATTAGGTAAATTAAATTGCTTGAAGGTATAAACACAACTCAGTGTAAATTATTATGAAATGCTAAGACACTGATGTATTTTTTGAGACTGTGTAACTAACTGTTTAATTAATTAGTTACCGTACACCTCCAGGTACACTCTAAAATATTGTGTTTAGTTTATAACGACACTGGCACTCTGAACTTAAACATATTTACATAGACAGTATATGATTTTATTTTATTTTTTTATTATTTTATTTTATTTTTATTTTTTTATTTTTTGTCTGAGGGTTAAACTCGATCGTGACTTCCAATTGCAGGGTATGAATGTACAGTCAGCGGCAAAAGTCCTGTCATCTCACTTGCTTCACTGAGGCACGCGATGTTCATAGACTCGAGATTATTAGGTGTAAAAAAACGTGTGTATTTCTCGAGTTCATGAACACTGCTTGTCTCGGTGAAGCAGGTGAGGCTTGTATTGGCCTATCATGTAACATCTAACAAAAAGGCTCGTATTTCAATTCATGGTGTCCTCGGATTGTTACTAGATGATTAGGCCTTTATATAAAGAAATTAACCTGTTTACCTCATTTTTTTTTTTTCACTCATTTAAAAGGTAAAGTGGGTTGGCCCATATTATCAGCTTATTCTATAATATTATGGTCTAACTGAGCTTTGCCGCTGTGCTCATCTAGTACTAACTACAAAATTTGTGTATATACAGTATATATATATATGGTATAATAGGCAGAAGATTCTGTTGAGAGTAAATGGCATGGGTTGCATTATATATTTTCCTCAGTAGATTCTCTCTGTTACGTAGGATGGCTTTTGGTCTTTGAAAGGTCATTGATGACTTCGTAAAATCTTCTTCCTTCAATTGGATTGTTGTTGCCAGATCGCGATTTCCGGAGATGTAGATATGAGAGATGTAGATGAACATAATATATTCCTTCAAGTGTTTTTACGGCCTTTCTTTCTCGAGACAGGCACTTTCATCTTCTCAATTAGCTAACTACGTCTATCAGTTTTAATCCCTATTTTAATCCTTTTATTCCCCCAAGGCGTATATGTATTTCCTCTTCAGTTTTCCCAGCTCTACAGGTAGTAACACACACACACACACACACACAGAAAAAAATAAACAAACACAAACTTCCTTCATTATCACGGGGCGAGATGACAACGGATAACAAAAGATTACAACATATAAATATCTGCTTTTAATATCTTGGACAATGAAAAAAAAAAAACTCAAGGAAAAAAATAAAATAAAACTAAACTTAGAAGTAACTACAATAATCTGATTTCAACGTGTGGGTCGGATAGAGTAACAAATCATGAACATAACCAGACCAAAATATATATATAATGCCGTACTGTATATCTGACAAAGAGTTGAGATATGACCAAATGAGTCCTTGTTATTGTATTGTATTCTCTCTCTCTCTCTCTCACTCTCTCTCTCTCCTCAAAAATTACTTACTCCTTTCATCTCTCTCTCTCTCTCTCTCTCTCCTCTCTCCTCCTTCTCTCTCTCTCTCTCTCTCTCTCTCTCTCTCTCTCTCTCTCAAAATACTTATTCCTTTTCATCTTCCTTGTCTCGTTCTCTCTTCTCTCTCTTCTCTCTCTCTCTCTCTCTCTCTCTCTTCTCTCTCTCTCAAATACTACTCCTTCATCTTCTTCTCTCTCTCTCTCTCTCTCTCTCTCTCTCTCTCCCTCTCTCTCTCTCTCTCTCTCAATACATACACCTTTCAGTCTTCCTTGTCTTCTTTCCCTTCATGCTCTCTCTCTCTCTCTCTCTCTCTCTCTCTCTCTCTCTCTCTCTCTCAAATACTTACTCCTTTCATCTTCCTTGTCTCTCTCAAAAATACTGTTTATGTCCTTTCATCTTCCGTGCCTTCGTTTCCCTTCCTACCTCTCTCTCTCTCTCTCTCTCTCTCCTCTCTCTCTCTCTCTCTCTCTCTCTCTCTCTCTCCACTCGATACCATTGTTTTACCACTATCATTTGTCGACCCAAAGCTAAGACAGGCAATGGGTAAGTAGAGGTTAGCATGGTAGAATGAGAATAGACGTGATGGAAGGAGGAGGTAGGTGGTAGAATAAGAATGGAAGGGAGGGAAGGAGGAGGTAGGAAAGAAAGAGGAAGAGGGAGACGAGAAGAGAAGGAGGGAAGAAGGAGATTGGAAAGGAAAGGGAAGGAAGGGAGGAAGGAGGAAGGAAGGAAAGGAAGAGAAAGAGAGAAAAATTCAACACATTGGGAGGTGGGTAACAAGCCTAATAAATTTTATCCCCTTTCCTACGGTAGTTCCTCTAATTTTATTTATTTACTGTATCCTTTCTATTTATACCTGCCTACTATTAGTCATTCGTTTTTATAATTTATCCAACTTAACCACCTACCTATACCTACCTACCTACCTAACTACATAACCTTTGTTTATTATTGTTAAGGTGGTAATTCTTTTTTGTTACATTGGAGTGCCTTGATTCCTCCAAAGTATGCCAGGAAACAGACCCAGAAGAGCAAAAATAATGGTGTTCTGTTGCTTGGAGTAGGTTTGGAGGATTCGGTTGCTCCAGAATTTACCAACACAAAACTTCCCCCTTACCTCCTTACTTTCCTTCCTTCCTTCCTACTTGCCTACCTAACAACCAACCAACGTAAGTACACCCGCAATCTAAAATATGTATCCAGGCTTGCTTGGAATAGCCCGATCGAGTATTAACGAGCTCAAATAAATATGAAACAGGATATATAAGCGTTGTAATTGGTTCACTAGTATGTCAAATTATTCGAAACTTCAACAAGACCTGTGGATACAAATTTGGATTGCGAGTATACATACATTCATACATACATACATACATACATACATACCCACCCCACTAGGTTCTCTACAGGGTGGGGCCAAAAGTCAAGCTAACATCAATTTTATCAAGAAAATACACATGAAAAAGTGGGACTGCGAATATAAAATAGTTAGAGAACATAAATAGTAGATGTGATGAAATTACCATAATTATCTTTGCCTGCACAGTTCAACCAACCCACCAACCAACCAACCAATCCACAAACCAACCCACCCACCAACCCAACCAACCATTCAACCCACCAACCAACCCACAAACCAACCAACCAACCAACCCAACCCACCCACCCACCACCAATCCACCCCACCAACCAACCAAGTCAAGTGTGTGTCTATCTGTATGTATGTATGTATGTATGAGAGAACGATTTGGTTGTTGTTATCTTAGCCATACACTTCCATCCATTGCACCTTGTTTCGTCTCTGTTTCGTCTCTCTCATTCCAAATTTTTTCCACTTGGTCTGTCTGTTTTTTTTCTCTCATCTCTCTCTCTCTCTCTCTCTCTCTCTCTCTCTCTCTCCTCTCTCTCTCTCTCTCTCTTCTCCTCTCTCTCTCTCTCTCTCTCTCTCTCTCTCTCTCTCTCTCTCTCTCTCTCCCTTTTCATCTGTTTTTTGTTTTGTTTTGTCATCCCTGCCTTTCCCTCTTCTTCTTCTTTTCCTTCTTTTCTCCTTCTTCCCTCTCTTCTTCTTCCATTTCCTCTCCTCTCTCCTCTTCTTCCTCCTTTTCCTCTTCCTTCTCTCTCCTCTTCCCTTCCCTTCGTTCTCCTAACACCTGACTCGGTTCACTATTAGACACAACAAAGTGAAGTATCGTGCCCATTTTGCGTGCGTGCGTGAGTGCGTGCTTTAGGTGAGGGTGTGTGTGTTTGCGTGCTGTGAGTGTGTCTGCGTGCGTGAGTGCTTTAGTGTGTGTGTGTGTGTGTGCATTGTCATTATGTCTGTGCGTGCCTGCTTGTGTGTATGTGTGTGTATGAGTAAAGTTCCTGATCATTAATATTCATGTGCGTGTGATTGGATGTGTGCACGTATTTGAGTTTAAAGGTGTGTGTGTGTGTGTGTGTGTGTGTGTGTGTGTGGTGGTAAGTGGTGGGAGTATGAAGTTTGAGTCCATTGTTCCGTGTTCCGTTGTGCTCGTGTGTGTGTGTGTGTGTGTGTGTGTGTCTGCTTGAATGTGTTTTTGAGTGTGTGTGTGTGTGTGTGTGTGTCTGCTTGAATGTGTTTTTGAGTGTGTGTGTGTGTATGTGTGTTGTGTCTGCTTGAATGGGCTTTTGAGTGTGTGTGTGTGTGTGTGTGTGTTACAGCATATGACACTTTTTATAAACAGAAGTTTCGTCGTCGCCTTTCCTTCCTTTATTCCTTCCTTCCTTTCTACATTCATTCATTTCAATCTTCGCTCCTTCCTAAATTATTTCATTCCTCTTTCCTTCATTCATTCACATATCCTTCCTTTTCTGTCCTATATTATCCTATCTTTCCTCCCTCCCTTCCTTTTATTCTTTCACTTTTCTTTACTCTTTTCCTTCCTCCCTCCCTTCCTTTTTATCTTTTCTTTATTCCCCCCTTCCTCCTTTTCTGTCCTATATCATCCTATCTTCCTCCTCCTCCTTCTTCTTTCACTTTCTTTCACTTTTCTTTACACTTTCCTTCTTCCTCTCTTCCTTTTCATCTTTTCTTTATTCCCCCTTTCTCCTTTTCTGTCCTATATCACCCTATCTTCCTCCCTCCCTTCCTTTCGTTCTTTCCTTTACACTTTCCTTCCTCCCTTCCTTTTTATCTCTTCTTTATTCCCTTTCCTCCTTTTCTATCCTATCTTCCTCCCTCACTCCCTCTTCATCTTTCCTCCCTCCCTCCGTTCCTTTTTATCTTTTCTTTATTCCCCCCTTCCTCCTTGTCTTTCCTATGTCTTTCTTCGTGTCTCCATAAGTATATTGATAACATGTGTTTGAGTAGGATGGGTATAATTGCTTCAAGCCAGTGACCTATAATACAAACACCTATAGGCTTTTTCCCAGGGCTTAAAGATGAGAGAGAGAGAGAGAGAGAAAGAGAGAGAGAGAGAGAATGAATTTAGAAGTGAGGATATAGAGAATTAAAAGGAGAGAGAGAGAGAGAGAGAGAGAGAGAGAGGATGAGAGAGAGAGAGAGAGAGGAAAAATTAATATAGTGGTGGAGGAAGAAAAATGAACACAACTGGGAGGAGCTAAGGAACACACACAACCACACCACACACACCACACACACACACACACACACACACACACACACACCACACACACACACACACACACACACACACACACACACACACACAGTAATTTAACTAGCAATTACAAAACGAAAATATT
>JAWQEG010000582.1:5000-265000 GCA_033782935.1 Petrolisthes cinctipes
ACTGAAGCTAATAATTATTACTTATCAAACAGATATTTCATTATTACATAAATTATGAGTACAACGTTAATACTTCTTATTGGAGAGAGAGAGAGAGAGAGAGAGAGAGAGAGAGACGAGAGAGAGAAGAGAGAGAGAGAGAGAGAGAGAGAGAGAGAGAGAGAGAGAGAGAGAGAGAGAGAGAGAGAATCAGAATCAGAATTTTATTTCCATTAATACAATGGTTATTCTTTACATACAATATATACATTTATGCGAGTTAAAAAAAAAGGATAAAATTAGATGCAATTATTTTGGAGAATGTAGCTATGTAGCTCTTTCTTAAAAGTGGGTAGATGTCTGCTTATCCTTCAGAAATTGTGGTAAATTATTCCAGGCTTTTGGTCCTCTTATGATGAAAGACTTGGAACCCATATTATTGTTAGATTTTATATATGTAGGTTAGCTTGCTGTCTGGTGTTTACACTGTGAACAACACTCACAGTTGGGAGAGTGAATAACCAGTCTGGAATATTATTGTGAATTACTTTGAAGACCATGTTACATAATTCAAAAATACATTTTTGTTCAATGTTTAACCATCCTAGCTCATTAATTATTGGAGTAACATGGTCGAACTTTGGAGCACCACCTCTTGCTACTTTTGCTGCGAAAATTCTGGAGCCTTTGTACTCGTTGGATTTGTTCTTTAGTAGTAGGACCCCAAATTATCATAGAATAATTTATGATACTAAGGACAAGTGCTTGTACTACTAAAACTCGGGTGTCTTTTGTTAATGCATCTTGTATGCGAGTCAAGAAGATAAGTGTGCCCATAACTTTTTTTGTGATTTTGTTGGTGGGTGGTGAGTGTTGTAGCCACCAACTATAAGTCGTGCTGCTACCTAAAGAAGGACTCCTGTGTAAGGGCCACTGTCAGGGTTTCTCCACTACAACTTCTCACCTAAGGAGCTAGCGTCTATAACTCTCTTTAAGTAGAAGTGCTAGTGTCTATAACTCTCTTGTTGAAGGGCTCAAGGAAGAGAGAGATGCGGTGAATAGTTCCCAATGATTTAATGTCAAAACAAGTTAACACTATATACATTTTACTGCGGACCTGACGTTAACAAAGCTAAGAGTATTTGGTTATGGTATAAAATGTATAAGACATATATTGTATACAGGATATTTTGCAAGAGTATGCAGACAATGATATTGCACAAATTGGCAAAGAGAACATGCTGAAAGAAATTGCATAGGCTATCTGCATGAAGGAATGTAATGGTAAAAGAATCACAATACAGGGCAGGCAGATAATTAGAGAATGGTTACACTCAATAAAAGAAAATCGACCTATATTATGGTACACTACAATTTCATCGATATGTATGTTAAATAACATAAATCGGTCCATGAGTAGTCCTAGGTTTTTTACACTGTTACTTGGTGTGATGGATGCATTATCAAACATAATGACAGTGTGGCTTGGGATCCATGAAATATACTGATGAGATCCAATAAATATACATTGTGTTTTATTTACATTGAGCATTAAGCCGTTTTTAAGGAAATATTTGTTTGCTTTAGTTAGAGTGGTTTTCAGCTCTTCTAATTAAATTAGGCATATTATCTACTTTGCCCGAATGTATGAATTGAGTGTCATCAGCATATTGCACTATCTCACAATCATCTACTATCCTTGACATGTCATTAACAAAGATTGTAAATAAAATGGGGCTGGAGATGGAACCCTGTGGAACACCGTAATCTATTCTATACTTGAGGAAATTTTGTTGCCGATGCGGACAGATTGCGATCTACCAGACAGGTAGTTTGTGAACCAGAAAGGATTTATTTTTAGCTCGGATAATTTAGTAAGAATAATTTTATGGCTGACACTATCGAAAGCTTGGATAAGTCTATAAGAGATAATAAAGTTATATGTTTCTCATCCATGTTTTTATATATTGAGTTGGTGACTTTTAATAGGGCGGTCTCTGTAGATAATTTCGGCCTAAAACCATGCTGACTAGCAGACAGCAATCTGTTACATTCAAGATAATTTACGAGTTGTGTGGCAACAATTTTCTCATTATCTTAGATAATATACACAATAGAGATATAGGGCGATAATTGTTAATGTTTTCTTATCCCCACCTTTATGTACAGGTACAACTAGAGCATGTTTCCACAGTGTAGGTAAATTTCCAGTTACCAAGGAAGTATTGATAATGCATGTTAAGTATGAGGCAATTACATACAAGGAGTCCCTAATGAACTGAAGTGGAATACAGTCAGAGCCATATGATCTTGTGCTTCTTAAATGCTTAATGGTAAGAATTACAGTGTCAGTGTCTACTGGTTGGGGTCTAAACATGAGTTCATTTGGGGAGTTCTGGATTAATAGAGGTATTTACATTACTCATACCATCCATAGAAAGACACTGTTGAGTTTTTTCATAAGTATTTTTACAACATTTGCGAAGTGTATATTTAGATCGTCTATATTTTTAGTCAAAGTAAGATTGGTGTGGTCTGATTTGTCCTTGCTAGGTACAAGAGACTTTAAAATTTTCCATGTTCCAGCAGAATCACCTTTATGATCCCTGAGTTCTTTATGATAATATTCAATTTTAGCATTATTTTATAATTTCCTTAGATGTTTTTTTCTCGCTTTTATATTTTTGTTGCAGTAGGACATTAAACCTATCTAACTTTAGCTCTCTATGGGTAATGATTCCTAATTTGTATAGCATTGTTAATATCATCATTGAACCAGGGAGCATGTGACCTTCGTAGTTGTTTAGTTACAAATTGGTGCACATGAATTTAAACAATTATTAAAACATTCTGTAAAAACTTCTACTTGAGAGTTGACATCATCAGTGCGTAGTATACTATTTAACTTTATGGTTTCATTTAATAACAAGGCACAGAGAGTATCTGGATTATAGTTTTTCATCTGACGAAAAGTTTTTTACAGTAGGTTGTCTTTTAGGCTTAGTTATATTAACTGTGACTGATATAAGGTCATGATCAGCAAGTATCGAGGGAACAACATCTGTGTGAAGGACAATATCAGTATTATTAGTAATTATAACATCCAGTAGAGTAGCAGAATGAGATGTATGTCTTGTGGGCTTATCAATAATCTGAGTATATTTAGTATTATTTATAATTTTCTTCAGCTTGCTATTACAGGAAAGTAAATCGTCATTTAAATCTCCGAGCATGAAAATAGTTTTCTTCTTTAAAAGTAATACTCTAAAGACATCTTGTAAGTAGTTAAAAGAATCATTTGGAGCTTTTGGGTAACGATATACACATCCTATAATAACTGATGGCAGCTTACGACACTGTACTGAAACACATATATCTTCCACATTGTCATTTTTTTCAATATCCATATCTAAGAGAGAGAGAGAGAGAGGAGAGAGAGAGAGAGAGAGAGAGAGAGAGAGAGAGAGAGAGAGAGAGAGAGAGAGAGAGAGAGAGAGACCACACACAGAGACAGAGAGAGAGGGAAAGAGAGAGACACACACACACACAGACAGAGAGAGAGAGAGAGAGAGAGAGAGAGAGAGAGAGAGAGAGAGAGAGAGAGAGAGAGAGAGAGAGAGAGTGAGAGAGAGAGAGAGAGAGAGACACACACACAGACAGAGAGAGAGAGAGAGAGAGAGAGAGAGAGAGAGAGAGAGAGAGAGAGAGAGAGAGAGAGACACACACACACACACACACCAGAAAGAGAGAGAGAGAGACACACACACAGACAGAGAAAGAGAGAGAGAGAGACACACACACTGACAGAGAAAGAGAGAGAGAGACACACACACAGACAGAGAAAGAGAAAGAGACAGACACACAGACAGAGAAAGAGAGAGAGACAGACACACAGACAGAATGACAAGTGTTTCTACTGTTTGCTTCCTAAAATCAACAACAACCACTTCTTTTGTTATTCCACATTCAGCTCAAGATAATTTTCCTGCACCATATGGTAAAATAATTAACTTCCTCCCTGTAGTTTGTCTCTCGCTCTTTCTCTCTCTGTGTGTCTATCTCTTTCTCTGTGTGTCTATCTCTTTCTCTGTCTGTCTGTCTCTCTCTGTATGTCTGTTTCTCTCTCTTTCTCTGTCTGTGTGTATCTCTCTTTCTCTGTCTGTGTGTGTGTGTCTCTCTTTTTCTCTGTCTGTCTCTCTCTCTTTCTCTGTCTGTATGTCAGTCTCTCTCTCTCTTTCTCTATCTGTATGTCTCTCTTTTTCTCTCTCTCTGTATGTCTGTCTGTCTCTCTCTTTCTCTGTGTATGTCTCTCTTTCTCTGTGTATGTCTGTCTGTCTCTCTCTTTCTCTGGGTCGATTCACAGTGGTATTTGATTGTTAGCTTCCCAACCAACCACACTTGTAAGGCCTCATTATTTTCCAAACTCTGAGTATCCACATTCACAAAATCAATCAAACAATTAGATAATGATGATCACTGTATAGATTATTCACCAGATTCATTAAATAATTCACCCATAAGTCATTTACACGGCTAAGATTCTTTCGTTTGCATGCTTACAAACCACTACGAATGACTGTGGAATCGACCCTTTGACAAGTAAGGGGGTGCGGAAGTAGGGGACAGGCTTGGGGGGGGGGGGGGTTGGGGGGTGCGGGAGTAGGGCCACGTTGCCTATCTCCAACTACCTGATGGTGGCCATAGCGGTGTTGATGGCGAGTTGATCCCGTCGAAGTCGGAGAGGAGGTATGTTCGCCTCCACCTCCATCCTAGCTACACGTGTACACTTCAGAGCTCCCAAACACACACGTAAACATTTATTCTGGTACACATCCAATCTCCCTAGTGTTGTATCTGAAGCCGACCCATACACCTGTGAGCCATAGTCTAGCTTTGTACGAATAAGGGTCTTATACACCCAAAGAGGTTGTATAGGAGGAGGCGGCGCGGAGCGGAGAGACTGAAGTCGCCGCCGCCATGTTTGTAGGGGCAAGAGGGTGGCCCAGCCGGGATGCATATTTACACTCATTCACTCACGTTCTCTCTCTCTCTCTTCATAGTGAAATTAATTCGGCTGATTAATTTCTATTTCTATCATCTGAATAACCATTAAATAATGTAGAGAGAGAGAGAGAGAGAGAGAGAGAGAGAGAGAGAGAGAGAGAGAGGTCGCAATTATAGGCTAAGAGGAAATTATGTTGCACCTCCGCCCACGACCTAACTCAGACACACCCTTAAATGCCTTATTAAAGACTTAATTTTAAGGAGGTCACTGAATTGGAGGTTTCCTCTCCATTCAATCATTCACCAACATCACATTGTTCTGAGTGGACGTAGGCTACAGTACATACCTCTGCATTGGAGAAGCTGGATAAAAATGCCAGCTTCCTGTGCAGCATATGGCTGTACGGCAAGAAATAATAAGGAAAACGTCCCTAAAGTTACATTTCATAGGTAAGTAGAAATAGAGTAAACTAACAATACACAGGAATTACACACTACACTACCTTCATATACTAAATATCGTCAGTAAACAGATTCCGCCTATTATTATTTCTGCGTAACTGCCCACAAATGTGCCAGTATAGATTCGACGTAAGAATATGTTTGTGTGAATGTATTTCTTTTTTTTCACTCTTTCCTTCGTTTTCCCCAGTTTTCCTAAAGATGAGGAACTACGAAAAAAATGGCTTCACAACCTGCGACGCAAGAACTTCACCCCTACTAAGCATTCACGCTTGTGTTCAAAGCACTTCAAAGAAGAGGACATTGACCGAACATCTTTAGCCAGCGTTCGACTTCGACATGGTGCTGTCCCTTGCATCTTTGAGGCCTTCCCTGAACACCTGAGGCTAAAATCTAAAAATAAACGAAAACCACCAACAAAGCGAGTCGTGACTGCAGATAGCAATCAAAGTGAGTGTGAGCATGTATTAGCTAACTCTAACCATTCTTCTGAAACGGTATGTATGGCAAATGAGGCACTTAAAAGAAAGCTTGATAATGTTGCGAGTCAATTTGCTGTCGTAAAAAAGAAAATCAAAGTGCTACAACAATCAAAGAGACGCCTCGTGAAAAGAAACAGTGATTTAAAGAGTGTTGTAAATGAGCTCCAAAGAAAGCGTTTCATAAGTGAAGACAGTTTGGGAGTGCTAGAAAAATGTTCTGGTGGTGTGACAGATTTACTCAAGCGGCAAGTTGCAAAACATACTAATAACCAATCAGTGTCACTACCATATTCTCCTGAACTCAGACGATTTGCTTTGACTCTGCACTTTTATTCCCCACAAGCATATCGTTACGTGAGAAAAGTGTTTGATACCTGTTTGCCACATCCCAGAACAATTCAGAGATGGTATGAATGTGTTGATGGCAAACCAGGGTTTACGGAGGCTGCTTTTTCAGCATTAAAGTTGAGAGCTGATATGGCAGCAAAGACAGGAAAACCCTTGTTGTGCTCATTAGTAATGGACGAAATGGTTATAAGGCAACAAGTGGAGTGGGACGGAAAGAGGTATCATGGTTATATAGACATGGGTACTGAAATGGACGACGACAGTCTTCCAATAGCGAAGGAAGCACTTGTTTTCATGGTAGTCTCAATTAATGATGGGTGGAATTTGCCTGTTGGGTATTTCTTAATAGCAGGACTTGGTGCAAGTGAGAGAGGGAAAGTAGTTCAGCAGTGCTTAGAAAAACTTCATTCAGTGGGCGCTACAGTTTCATCTATTACCTTTGATGGAGCATCAGCAAATTTATCCATGATAAAACATTTTGGCTGCAATTTTGAGTATGAAACTGTAGAATCTGCTTTTCCCCATCCAGTAACAAAGGCTCCGGTATGTGTTATGTTAGATCCCTGTCATATGTTAAAGCTTGTGAGAAATTGTTTGGGGGATAAAAAATGCATGCTTGATCAGAATGGAAACTTTGTGAAATGGGAATACATTGAGCAGTTGCACAAACTTCAAGGCCGTGAAGAACTAAACCTGGGGAATAAACTGAGGTTTGCACACATAGCATGGCAAAAGAAAAAAATTAATGTAAAATTAGCTGCCCAATTATTAAGTGAGTCAGTGGCAAAGTCTCTGAGGTTCTGTCTCGATGAACAAATAGCAGAATTTAAAAGTTGTGAAGCCACAATAGAGTTCATTATAATCTTCAACACGTTGTTTGACATAATGAATACCAGGAACCTCAACGCAGGCAGCTACAAGTGTCCAATCCAACACAAGAATGCTAAGGAAATTAAAGATTTTTTGGTATCAGCTGAATCCCGACGGTCAGCGAGTTATTACATCTAATCGAAAGACTGGCTTTCTTGGGTTCCTCTTCTGCATACGTAGTTTGCAGTTTCTATATGACAGCTTAATTGCTTCACCAAAGCTCTCCTTAAGGTTCTTGATGACTTACAAATTAAGTCAGGACCATATTGAATTGTTGTTTGGGTTAATAAGAAGCAAGGGAGGGTGGAATAACAATCCTACAGTGAGGCAATTTTCTTCTGCTTACAAGAAGCTCTTTGTTCATAATGACTTAAGGGACACTACTCGAGGCAACTGCTTACCATTGGAGTCTGTTCCAATATTAACTGTATCTGGCAAGTGTAAGGTAAATGCTAAGATTAATTCTCTTCAGTTGATAAATGATTCTGTCCTGAAAAGAAATGTATTGGATGATGTGGGTAATGAGGAGACAGAGGATTATGTCTACGTTCCAAGCCATACCCACATCTCTAAGTGTGTAGACAAAATAGTTGTATACATTGCAGGATTTGTGGCTCATAAATTGATGAAGTCATTACATTGTGAGCCATGCATTGATGCCTTAAGCTCAGACCAAAGTGATAGCAACCATATACACTCACTTATCAAACTAAAGGATAAAGGAAACTTGGTGTATCCCTCTGATGATGTTATTGACATTTGCATTACGGCAGAAAAACTGTTTAGACAGAGAGGGTCATGTAGCAATTTCAAGAGGGTGGGTTTCTGTCAGTTAATAACATCAGTGCTAGAACAGTACACACACAAAAACAGATTCCCCACCTTAGCCAGACACATGTACGACACAGAGCCCATGGATAACCACTTGCATCTATTGATAAAGGCAGTAGCTGAAACATATTTGCAAGTGAGGTACAAATATGATGCAAAGCAGGTAACTCAAAAGCTGGGAGCTAACTGTAAGGTGAAGAGTCGCCAGGTATATACTAAGCTGATTCATTTCAGTGGTCAGTAAGGTTGAAATACTCCATTCCTTTTCTGCATAGTTTGCAGTATCTGTATAATGTATATACGACTTGTGTATCTACTTGTATACCGGATATCTTACCAACATACACTGTACAATTGAGAGGAAATTGACGTTTTACTGTACTTTTTACGACTGATTGTATGATAGAAAATGTGTTATTTATTCATATTTAGGACAGCAATAAGTTAATCTTTAATAAAAAGTGGCACAGTTCTTGCTGACTTTCAATAAAACTGTTGGTGAGGGACGTGGAGATGGTATATTTATGGTAAGGTTTGGTAGCGCGGTCAGTATTTTGCCCTCAATGGGCGTTGGCTCCTGCCACCAGACTGGGCTTCACTCCTCTCCGCGCTCTCCATAGCCCGCGTCGTCTCCTCCTATACAACCTCCTTGTATACACCATTAATAAAGATTTCCTGTCGGCTCCCCATGTGGTACCTGATAGGTACTTAAGGACATTTAAAGGTTTTTCACAACGAACAAGTAAATTATTAATATGATGTGTAAAATTTAATCTTTGGTCAAAATGGATTCCTAAAAATTTAACAGAATTGTGAAATGGTACCGGTTGGCCATCTAACGTTACGTTAATTTGAGGTTCTCTACGTTTACTAAAAATTACTCTGGTATACTTAGGAACGGAAAACTTAAAGCCCCACTGTAAGGCCCATTGGTGGACAGAAGCAAGCGCTGCTTGAATCCGTCCTACTGAAAATTGTGCATTACGTGACGAGTGCCACATTGCACAATCGTCAGCATACAACGAGTATTTAAGATTCCTGGGGACTAGAGCTGATGACAGAATATCATTGATCATGATGTTAAAAAGTGTAGGACTAAGCACGCTTCCTTGTGGCACCCCGTTCTCTTGGACAAAAATGTCCGATGTTACGTTACAAGGAAGGGTGATAGAAAAAGTTGTTGATGAAAATGGGCATATTGCCTCATAAACCATAACCGTGAAGCTTCATCAGAATACCGTTTCGCCATGTCATGTCATAGGCTTTATGGATGTCCAAGAACACTCCTACCATGAATTCTTTATTGGCAAATGCCTTTGAAATGCAATGCTCCAGGTTCATCAAGTGATCAACTGTGCTCCGGTGTCTCCGGAAGCCACACTGTCGATCACTCAATAAACCCTTTGCTTCTAAAACAAAAAGTAGCCCATTATTTATCATTCTTTCCATGACTTTACAGAGGCAAGAAATAAACGCAATAGGTCGAAATAAACTGGGATTCACAAGACGACCAGACTGTTTAGGTATCAGTATGACCCACGCAAAGTGCCATGAGTTTGGGAAGGTGTTAGATACCGAAATCTCAGTGTACACTGCTAGCAACCTGACCCGGTTATCCTGGCCAAGATGCTGGATCATACTGTACGTTATGGTGTCAGGTCCAGGACTGGTGTCTTTACAGTAACTTAGGGCAAGGATAAGTTCGTCTATCGTAAACTCCCAGTTGTATGGGTAGTCTATGTCTTCTGTGGCAAAGTCTATCTCTTGTAGTTCAGCCATACGTTTGTGATGTAGAAAACGTTGGTCGTAGTTGGCTGAACTACTTACGTTTTGAGAAACTCCTGGCAAGTACGTTTGCTACGTCCACGAGATCGTCGTAGATGTTGTTGTCCACTTGAAGAGTGGTGATGAGGGTATACGGGTGTTTGTTATTTAATATCTTTATAGTGGACCAGACTTTTGTAAGTGGAGTGAAGCGATTCACCAAGGACACAAACGACCGCCAAGAGTCCCTTTTAGCTCTATTAATTACTCTCCTTGCCTCAGCCCTCGCCCGTTTGTAAGCTATAAAGTTGTTCTGAGTGGGCTGTTTGTCAAAAATCATGTATCTCCTATTGCGTTTCCTTAATGCCTCTCGGCAAACCGTTGACCACCAATGTGCTTCACGCTTATTTCGAATTATAGAGGTTTTGGGAATAGCAACCTCAGCTGCGTGTAAAATGTTTTGTGTTAAATTTCGCATCTTTTCATCTATTGTCTCCCTAGATATATCTAAGTCAACGATACTCCCGAAAGACCCCCAATCTGCTCTCTTAAAATAAAATTTGGTACCAAAGGGGCCGAAGCAGTATGCAGTGAATAAGAGAGACAGATGGGAAAGTGGTCACTACCAAGGGAGTCGGAATCAGGATGCCAAGAAAAATCCTGGTGTATATCCGGGGAGGCCAAAGACAAATCGATTGACGAAAAATTTCCAGAACGATCGTCAACCCTGGTGGCTTGACCATCGTTCAGGAGGCAGAGGTTGGATTGTAGTATAATGTCTGCCATCTGCCCTCCACAAGCATCAGTTCATAAGCTTCCCCACTGACAGT
Organism: Petrolisthes cinctipes; assembly: GCA_033782935.1. Lineage (NCBI taxonomy): Eukaryota > Metazoa > Arthropoda > Malacostraca > Decapoda > Porcellanidae > Petrolisthes > Petrolisthes cinctipes. Next base: position 15,571 of record JAWQEG010000582.1, read on the forward strand.
GATGGGCATTAAAATCGCCCAGTACCAATTTTTTACCAGTGAGTTGACTAAACAAACTGTGTAACGAATCACTGTCAATGGGGCCGCCTGGCGGACAGTAAAGAGAGCAGATGGATATGTAGGTGTTGTGTAATTTCACTCTGCAAGCAACGGCTTCCAGAGTCGTGTTTAATGTTATTTGTGTCTGTAAGTGTGAGTATATTGCTACTCCGTGTCCATCGTTTCTCCTGTATGCGTTGTAGTGTTTAAATTGTGGTGGGTCAGAGTGATTCTCCAACCCTTTCTCCTGTAAACAGACGACGTCTGGCCTGTGTGTGTGTAATAATATTGATATGTTGTTCAATTTATTCCCAAGACTTCTACAATTCCACTTTAGTACAGTGAACATGGCGGTTTAAGAGTTACGGGGTCGGCCTGAGAGCTTAGTCTGGTGAGTGGCTACCGGGGGACCTTTCCCGGTTCTTGCGTCCGGAGACATCCATTGCTTCCTCATCAATGGTGAGTCTCCCAGACTCCACCGAAGAAGAGCTATCCCTTCTCTCCGCCGATGAACCCCCCCAACGGGAACCGCCTTGACGTGATGGGGGGGGGGGGGGGCTTGCGTGTCTCTGAGACCTGGCGAGCTAGACTAGAGGGGGCTCCGGCCCCAGCTCTGCCCCGATTTCGGGGAGAGGGGGCTTCCCATGCTAGTAAGGTCGCCAGCGAGAGACCAGACTAAATGGTTTCCATGCATTAGGCTGCCAGTACAGGCCTACAGTGCTGCCCTCCAGGGGCCGTCATATGTTGGATGGTTGGGTGTCTGGCCCGGGAGATGTTGGGGAAGGGGGTCTCAGCATCGTCGTGGGCAAACTTTCGAGCCATTGGGGCTGCTTTTTAAAGTGAGTGGCACCGTGGGGGAAGAGGTACCCCGCCCAAGGCGACCAGCGCTCGGTCCTCTCATCTGCCCGGTAGGTAGTAGGTAGGTCTTGGCTCCTGGGGCCAACAACACTAAACCAATGATATATGGATAAAGAAAAGCCCCAATCTCTTCCTCGAGCGGTGATCGACTATGCTCTCGAGACGTCACTCTCTGGTCATGGTAGTATGCAGAAAGCTGCAAATAAGAGTAGACCCAGCAGGTTGGGTGTTGTGTCGACGAACCCTGTTAGCGGTTTTGACACGTTAATGTTAACGAATGTCCTTGCATCCCTTTCCTATGGCGCTATCCACTCCATTTTTAAGTGTTTTGGAGTAGTTCTTCGAATCCAAATCACATATGACAGTGATTGTAGGTCTGATCGGTGCTATATTACTTTCAATACAAATGCTGCTGCCAAAGCAGCATTTAAGGCAAAAGATTCTCTGACTGTGGGGGATACTCACTGTAAAGCTCAGATGATGCCGTCCACCAATGTAGTTGACAGTGAAAATGAGTACTGCCCTAACATATTTGATAACTCTACAGAGCATGTCCCAAAGGAACGTCGGGTTCCTACACTCTTTTGGTTTGTGGCTTACTACAGGGAGGGACGTGGTAACCTTATCCATGCTTCCCGGTATCTGGAGAAAGAAATTGGATTATTACTAATGGGCCACATAAAGAAATATGGTAAGGGCGTTTTAATCAGAGCCAAAGATCTTACACAGGCCATGATGCTCCTCAATCTCCCCTGTCCTTCTGATAGCATGTTTGAATCTATTAAATCACATCGAACATTTAATTAATTATTGCAAGGAGCGTATAATATATAATGAGGACCTGTATGAATTCTCTGAAGAGGACATTCTCGCTATGTGCCCAGACAGTGTCCAACGAGTAACAAAGATGAAAGGCAGTAAACATATGATCATCCTCACCTTTTATGGCTCGCATATCCCAGATCGCATTAACATTAACCCCACCTCTTTTGAGGTGAAGCCTTTTGTTGAGCGTCCCCTACGGTGTTTCTGTTGTTATGAGTTTGGTCGTGGGAGGAGGAACTGCAACAACGGTGTGGTAATTGTTCTGCTCTTGACTCACATCTTACTTCTGAATGTCAGTCAGAGAATTACTGCTTTTACTGCAGAGATGCTCACCCCTTGCGTTCCCGCCAATGTAAGATGTACCTCCTTGAGCAGGATATCCTCCACTTGGTTAATACCCAATTCATTAGCATACGTAGTGTCAGACGGCAACTCAACTTCAGGCGACAGAAGGATGGTGGTGTGAAGACATACGCCTCCTCCCTTCGCCCTAAATCGGTTGCAGCACCCTCTCAACCCTCTCAAGAGGCAGCTGCTTTTTGCTCTAGTGAGAGCGTTTCTAAGGTTACTCTACATAATAGTTTCTCTGTCTTGGAAACTTTATCAAACACTCATTCTGGTGAACCTTCAACTGATGACAATTCTCAGACTTTAGCTACAGGTGTTCATGTGGTAGAGGTTCACGCTGCCACACGCTCTCCAAAAAGGAAACTTAAGTCACCTAATATGCCACAGAGACGCCTTCGTGGTTCCTCTGAGGCACTTGACTCTATAGATGTTCCTCCTTGTAAGACAACCATCTCTGTGGACTCATCTATAGTTTCCTCTCAATTTCACCAGAAGCGTTCTCGTGGCTCTGATGAATCTCTTGATTCAACAGAAGTTCCTCCTCACAAGCTTCCTTCGGGATCATCAGAGGGGCGTGAAGTTAATGTGGATGCCACGGATGTTGTGACTTCAAAAGATTCAGTTTCTCTTCCGCTGGAGCAGCAGTGATTCTACCACCTGTATTATGGATGTTGATGTATCTGCCTGTGGCAGTGATACCACTGCTGTACAGGACAATATCTATGTAATTGTTTCAAAGAATATCCCAGCTCATATACCTTCATCTTCTTCTAACATATCAGATGCTTCAGGGACTCGTCTACGGGTCCCAATTACTGCCCCAAGTACTACTCCTCGGGTTCGCTCTTCTTCTAGTGGCCCAGGATTAGACAATTCTTAATGTTTGAGTAAACCCTCAGGTCGAGGTGGTAGTGGGAAGTACCTCCGTGAGGCTTCCCAAAAATCAATACTAAAGTAACACCGTTCAAGGTCCTTCAGTGGAATTGCCGTGGCTTGTGTGCTTCTTGGGAGGAACTACGCATTCTTCTCTCTAGCTTCTCTCCTGCATGTGTTTCTCTCCAAGAGACAATGCTTGGGGACTACATTCCTGCCAGTCCTCCAGCATACTCTGCATTTTATTCCAATTCATTTAAAGGGCAGGGTCACCATGGTGGCTCTGCCATCCTAGTTCACCGAGATATTCCATGCACGAGCCTGGAGCTTGACACTCCGCTCCAGGCTGTTGCAGTTAAGGTTTTTATGGACCGCCCGTACACTGTGTGCAGTCTATACCTTCCTCCCTGAGTTACAGTTGAGAGGGGTGATCTCAACCGTCTTGTACGAGACCTTCCCTCTCCCTTTATTTTATTGGGTGATTTTAATGGTCGTCATTCTCTGTGGGGTGACAGTTCTGTCAACCGCAGGGGTGTTTTATTGGCTTCTTTTATTGAGGATGAGGGATTAGGGGTTTTAAATACGGGAGATGTGACACATTTTAATAGCCATACTGGGACTTAAGGTCAATGGAATTAAGATCATGGATGGTTTGACAGTGGCCCATACCATGGCGGAGGCTTTTGCAAGAGTCTCCAGCCGTGACTCTCGACCTCTGGCTGTCAGGCATGAGTTAAGAGCCAAGTAGCGCACTGTCCTGGATTTCTCAGGGAACGAGAATGAAAGTTATAACCATTTATTCACCCTGAGAGACCTGCATTCTGCTCTCTCTCTCTCTCTCTCTCTGCGGCCACACTTTTCCTGGGCCAGACAACATCCCATATGCAATATTGCGACACTTGGGTGAGGAGGCGATCTCATTTCTTTTAGCTTTATATAACAGAATCTGGCTGGAGGGTGCATTCCCTTCTGGGTGGAGGGTTGCTACCATCCTTCCTTTCCTCAAGCCAGGCAAGGACTCTGGTGTTGCCCTCAATTATCGACCAATTGCCTTGACCTCCTGTCTCTGTAACCTATTTGAAAAGATGGTGAATGTCAGACTGGTATACTTCTTGGAACGGGGTGATTTTCTGTCTCCGTCCCAGTCTGGCTTTCGTAAACACCGTTCCACTACAGATGCTCTGGTCAGGTTGGAAGCTGCTGCATGTGAGGCCTTTGCACGACATCAACACCTTGTCTGTGTATTCTTTGATTTGGAGAAAGCCTATGACATTACATGGCAATATGGCATCTTACAGCAACTCCATTTATATGGCCTGCCGGGTCGCCTTCCATGCTTTCTTAAGGAGTTTCTCAGTGGTCGCAGTTTTCTGTGAGGGTTGGTACAACCCACTCAGCATCTGTTGCACAGGAGGAGGGCGTCCCCCAGGGAAGCGTCCTCCATGTCACATTGTTTGCAGTAGCAATTAATGCCATTGCCTCATCCCTTCCAGACGGTATAGCTAACTCGATGTACGTTGACGACCTAGCAGTCTGGTTTGCTGCTTCCCGTATGTCAGTGGCGGAGCAGCGCATGCAGCTTGCCCTTGACAGGGTGTCATGTTGGACTGGTTCTCATGGGTTTCGATTTTCTCCTTCCAAGACAGTTGCTATGCACTTCTGCCGCATCCGAGGCGTCCACCCCGTTCCGGACTTATTCATGTATGGTCATCGAATACGTTGTGTCAAGGAGACTCGCTTTTTGGGTTTCCTTTTTGACAAACGTTTGACTTGGGTTCCCCACTTACATACACTTAAGGTCTCTTGCCTCAAGGCTCTTAACCTGTCGAGGGTCCTGGGCCATACGTCCTGGGGGGCTGATCGGGCCACCCTCCTCTGCCTATACCATGTTCTTATAAGGTCAAAACTCGACTATGGGTGTGAGGTGTACTCTTCTGCCACCAATGCCCGTCTCAGAGTTTTAGACCCTGTTCATCATGCTGGAGTACGTCTGGCGACTCGAGCCTTCAGGTCGTCACCAATCCCCAGTCTCCTGGTGGACGCTAATGAGCCACCTCTTGATATCCGTCGCCAGTCCTTGATGGTTCGTTGTTGGCATCGATTACATCGACTTCCTGACTCCCTTCCCTGCTTGGTGGTGTCATCTGATATCATGTCTCAGTACTGCTTTTTACATTCTCGTACACCATGGTCCTTTGGCTTCCGGGTCAGGAAGGCTATGGAGGAGATGGGCATTGATGACTTCCAGATTTGTCCTGTGCGGGTCCCCAGGGTGGCTCCATGGCTTCTTCCAGAAGTTTTCTTCTGCATCTGCTTTTCAGACAAGAAGGAATCTCTTCCTCCTCCAGTGGCTCGTTCCCTCATTTTAGAACATGCCTTCAATCACAAGGAGTCCCTCCCTGTGTACACTGATGGGTCAAAGTCTAATGCTGGAGTTGGCTTTCCTGACTTTTGCCGTGGCAGCAGGCTCCCTTCTGTCATGTCAATTTTTACTGTTGAGCTCTCGGCCATTTTACATGCCCTCCAAGTGATTTATACTCTCCCTCAGCCTTCGTTTACTATTTTTAGCGATTCCTGTAGTGCCTTGCAGGCCTTGGGCAATTTTAACTCTTCCCATCCCCTGGTGTTGGCCATTCTTGAGTGGCTTGTCCTCCTGGGTCATCGTGGCAGCAAAGTCACTTTTTGTTGGGTCCCGGCCCATGTGGGTGTCGATGGGATTGAGTGGGCTGACGCCATGGCTAAGGCTGCGTTCTCCAATTTTCGTCCTCCTGCCAGGCGTCATCCTGTTCCTGCAGTGGACCTTCGATCCTACATTGATGCTACCGTTCGTTCCTGCTGGCAGGACAGATGGGACGCCGTCGGGGCTAACAAGCTCCGCGACATCCGCCAGCGCCTTGGTTTGTGGAGCTACAGTGGCCTGTCCCGCCGGTGGGAGACGGCTCTTGTCCGTCTCCACATTGGCCACACATTATTGACTCATGGCTTTTTAATGGAGAGGGCTCACCCTCCCTACTGTGATGATTGTCAGGTCCCTTTGACAGTACGGCATCTTATTGTCGAGTGTCCCAGCCTTGGGGACCTTCGTTAAAGTTAAAGTTGCAGGGTTTCAGTTCTGGCACTATCTCTGATGAGATACTCTCCCGAACGTCAGCCAGGCAAGCCCAACTCCCCACCATGGTGCCCAGCCATGGCAGTAACCCCCCAGTAAACAGTTTTAAACTCTCGGACCTGGGCGAGGCTCGATCTGCCGACCTCACGGATGCGAGGCCAACGCGTTACCACTGTACTAGCCAGGGGCACCTCTCCGAGTACCGGGTGGGTGACGGTTCTTACAGTCTCTCCCAGGTGCTCGAGGAGGAGGCTTGTAGTGTGGGAGGGAACACCCTCTCCTATGTGGAGGAGGCTGGCCTTCTCCACAAAATATGATTTTATGATATTTATGGTTTTTAGATAGTTTGATTTTTTTTTTTTTTTTTTTTAATGTTGACGGGTTCTTTTATTACTAATGTGCTTTTTAGTTTGTGTGTCTTTTAATCATGGTGCCTATCCCTTTCGGGTGTTCATGTTTTATTAATTATGTAGATGACAATTTTATGTTGGGCAGTATATGACCTTAGCTGTTGTGCCGCCAGATGCTTAGTTGCATCAAAAATCAATCAATCAATCAATTTCCCGATGAAGTGGGAGTAGGGTGTGTGCAAGGAAGTGACTTGTTTGGTTTAAGGATGGCGTATTTTACTTTGTCATACTTGTCTGACTTTTTCTTTTGCTTCTCTGACTGCAAAGCAGCTGCAGCCTGAGAATAGGGTTTGGTAGATGGGGTAATAGTCTTAGAGGGGGTAATAATAGTGGGTGTAGAAATAGAGTGATAAGCCTGTTCGCTTAGCTCTGACTCAGTCTGAGTACTAATAGTACACATCACGGGTCGAGATATCACCGCCGATACATACGAGACATTGGGTGATGGAGTCGCTTGCTATCCCACCACCTCCTTCCTCGCATCATAATAGGAGATACCCCGCACTGCCTTCACCGAGCAGACCTCCTTCTCCAGCTTCCACTTGGGACAATCCCTCGAGGAAGTGGAGTGAGCACCCTTACAATGAAAGCAGGAGAGCTCCACTGATGTGCACTTTTCCTCAGCATGGCCAGGCGTCGCGCACCTGCCACACACTGGAGAAGAAGCCTTACAAGTTCGATTTCCGTGTCCATAAATCTGACAGTTCAAGCATCTAAGAGGGTTCGGGATAAAGGATCTTACTTTAACTACTTCATAACCAATTTTGACAGTTTCAGGAAGTGAAACTTTGCCAAAAGTCAAAATAACTGTTGCACTATTCTTCCTCATACCATCCTCAAAACGTGTAATAAATCTAGTATCAATTATGTCCTGGGTTCTCATTCCATCATCATTAAATCCCTACAGGTGATTACTCCCCTGCAGAAAATTCATGGCTTGAGGAATCTTGGCTTCAACTTCGGAATCATGGAATTGACGACATTTAAGCAAACTTGTTACCTGTTTAGAATTAAATGTTTTAACTAAAATGTCTCCAGATGCAAGTTTTTTAACAGATTCAACCTCACCAGCCCAGCCATCAATTACCTTCTTAATGATAAAAGGATTGAGGCCGGCTAGTGGGGTCGAACCAGTAGCATGGAACATAACAAATGAAGCATTCTTAATGTCTATGTCAAGGGGTGATCGAGTCTCGGTTCGTCCGTCGTTTCGTGGTGGTGGTCGGTCATGGCCGCCGGGGCTGGTAGGGAAGGCAACATAGTTACCACTTTCCCCAAGGTTGGGGGGAAGTGCCTACCTTGAACCACCTGCCCTCGCTATTCATACAGTCCAAGTTCCCGCCAACACGTGACGTTAAACAAATACTCCTCTTCTATTGGCAGAGGAGTAAAGATCCGATTGGTTGAAGCTTAAACTAGGGGATAATCTGCCTGACCATCTTGGTTCCTGGCTGGGTAGTTCGCTGCAAATGACCCAACGGGTCTAGTATTGAGGGGTCGTAACAATAAACATTCTGGGAAAATTAAATATAATAATAACTGTGATTCCTTTACTGTCCGTCAATAAAGTAAAAACAAATCCCGTGTGATTTACATTAAAAAAAAATGTAAATAAAATAAATGATCAAAATGTATATGCACTCACATTTAAATTGGCTATGCTACGATTAATGTGGCTCTTATTTTTCAGAGGATGTTCAGGCCAAGTTTGTGACTCTTAAGGGATCCTTTCAACGAGAGGTGAAGAAGATCCACAACACACCGAGTGGGTTTAGTGGGGGCGTACGGCCAAAGTGGGAATTTATTGATAGGACTGGGATACGAAGACCGTCTTGGGGACGCTTGGTATGGGCGGACAAAAACTGACATGGATACGTAATAAGTGTTTTTTTCGTCAAGCACGGGATTGGGAAGCTAAAAGGAAGTGAATACAATATCTGTGGTACTTGAAATGTTAAACACACATGCTTAATAGTCTAAATTTACAATGCAGTACAATAATTACCTTTCCCTTTATAAAGGTAGCGACGTTATAGAATTAGTCAGACCTAATTTAACCAAATCTGGACCGAGTCAAACCACCTCAAAACTATCAAAACTTAGATAAAGAACATATACCCTTAACGCCATTCGCTAAAGTTCTCATCAATTTTGATTCATATATGCCTCTTATGTATCACCCAGGCGAGCATAAATTTTGATAGGTGAGCATATGGAAAAGTAATATAAACCTACAACTTTGTTAATGTCACTTGTGTGCCTTCAGGAATGACCGTATAATGTACTCTAAACCTGCTCTTAAACTGCAATTAGTTTGATGGAAGCCTACTTTGTGCTGAACTGGCTTTATTTTACAGCTTGTTGCACTTAAAATTCATATATGTTCACTGTCTTCATATCCTTGTGATCCGCCATTTTGCATTATTTACATTTCCCAAGAACAGGCAAGCTGCCCCAATCACTGCTCTGGACTTTTCTTGCTTGGATACGAAGATGGTCTTGGTTTCAGCGGCTGTACGTATGGATCATCTTCGTATCCCTTTGGCCGACAAAAACTTGGTTTCTGTGGTACTGTGCACCAAATCTTGATTTCATCCAAGCATTCTTCATATCCGATGGACGACAGAAAGACGCCTCAGATTAGCATTTCCCAATACATGATATACCTCTGATAGGCAGGCACATGTGATTCTTTTGCTGTGATATTTATTAAATAGTACAACACTTGTGATACTATATATTAAACAGTATTTTCAAAACTTTTCTGTACTTTCCTTAACCATGTATTCTGTATTTAAGAAATTTCACTTATCACAATGAATACTTTATTAGATAATAGAAGTTAAGAAAATTCATACCAAGGCAAAATAAAATTTTGTATTGTATCTAACTAAGGCAAAACAATAATATATATAATATGTTCATATTTTAATTCTGTAAGTTGAAGACATGGACCAAAATACATTTTATGCAACAGAATAATAGGTCTGTGATGAAACATGTACATTTCAACCTAGAGGAGATGAATTAGAAATGGGAGTTTGACACACAAACATTTATTGATGGAGGTGAAAAATACAATATAGTGAATACAGTACTTCTGTAAATTTACCGCAAAATTTTCACTAGACACTAGTATTTTCACATGACATAGCATATTAAGTTAGATATAATAAAAGCAATGCAAAGCAATACAATGTTACAAATAATATGTACAGTATAAGTTTAGTACTATCACATATGAGTGATATCATTCCAATGTATTTTCTACTGGAGTTATAATCAGCCAGAATTGCCCAGTGTGCCGCCACCTTTAAGGTGCTACTTGCTTTTGCTACTTGCTTTGCTAGCAAAAACATGCTATCCGTCACACAGGTAATATCTTGCTAGCGACTTTGGCTAGCAGCTAGCGCCAGCAGCCAGCGAGAACGACAACAAAACATTCCCGTGTCCTACCAATCTTGCCAACTTTACAAAGTAATGTTGAAGTAAAAATAATGTAAACAAACAAATTTACTTTTATATCCAATTCTATCAAAGACATTAAAAATTGATTGAAACTCCAGTAGAAAACACAGTAGCCCTCCATTTTACCAAAAGGAGGTTCTCCCCTTAAGTTTAACGATACAACTGTACCACCTGGAACAAAATATATATTTTGTACCACGCTTATTAAACCAAATAAGGTATTATAAGTAAATTATTGATGTAATGTTGCATAACATTTACTTATATTATTTCATACTCCTAGGAGTGGCAAGGAACTATTACCCTGAACAATACAATACCTACTAATTTAGCTTAAGGGGGAAGTACAGTGTCGTAAATCAGGAGCGACGGATTCCTCTAACCTATTCCATGCAAGAGACCACCTTTATGTTTTTTTTAATTTGGTCATGTTTCCTGGCCTACTTCGGAGGAATGAAGGCGCTTTAATGTATCAAAAGTGTGCCCTCCCCTTAAGTAAAGAAAGTAATAACAATGGTAATGATAATCATGATAACAATAATACATATAATAATAGTATTTAACAGTACTATACAGTAATAATAATAATGCCGCCGATGCATTAAATTTTCACACATACACACACACCAGTAAGTAATCATTCACTCGCATAGTCATTGCCCGTCCAGCCATTTCTCTTTCGTTTCACATCTGCCAGATATCAAAGATAATTAATGTTGGATAATATTATGTCAATTGTTTGGCAGAATGCACGAAAAATTGACATGAGGATTAATGAAGACCGCCCAAGCCCTGAAAGACTCACTAGGACGAGGAGGAAGGTTGAACAGCAAGCATAAATGAAAGGAAGGACAGGTAGAAGGTGATAGACAGGTGGGACAGCAAGCACGATGGAAATAGGAAGGAAAGGAAAGGTGATAGAGAAATATAACTGCAGCATAATACAAGCATTAAATGGATGAGGGATGCTCATTTATTAATTTTATCAGAGATAATCGTGACCGTCCAGATATATAAATGTATTAAACTCATTTGTTTGGCAAGCTTATTCTGCTGCATCAACGTGAGGCCTGACCACACTCAATTCAAAGCTTCAGCTGCAAAAAAAGAAGCAGCAAAGCACAATAGTAGCAAAACATGCAGATCAATAAGAGGTTTAACAACTCCAAAAACGTTTTGTTGTATGCAGTATTAAGTTTTAACATAATATAAAATGATCAAGTAAAGCAATGGTGATTACTGGCCCAGTACGTGACCTAGTGTAAAGTTTTTGTTCGCAGTCATCTGTATTTCACTAATGTATGCTACTAATGAAGTAGAGGGGACGGGAACTCGACGTAAACAACCACACAGTTTCAGGAAAAAAGGTTGCTAGGCTCTTCATTTTTTGTGGAGGAAGAAAGAAGACCACTCTTTGTCCAGAAGGCCCTGTAAGACGAGGCAAACACAAATGAAATAGAGGAAAGGGGACATCGTGTGAACATGCCTTGGAGGACGCATGATAAATACACCCAGAATCATGGAGGTATCCCAGAATGAAAACATATGGCGTATTGATTATTCAAGATGCGTATATAGTATGAGCCATTTGATACATTCCATTCGTCCATTAGTAGAAGTTGATTTAGGTGACATTATTATGAAGAGGGATCTTCCAAATGTAATATATATATATATATATATATATATATATATATATATATATATATATATATATATATATATATATATATATATATTGCTTTGAGAGAACATTCTTAGGATTAAAAAAAAAAAAAAAAAACTAAACCCACGTATAAGAAATTATGTGGATATAAATAACACTTCCAACGAATAAGTATATATGGAAATTATAAAAGGGCGTTTGAACATCATTGTTGGTGTTGAAGATGGCTTGGTGCGGATAAGATGACTTCATATAGAGCCATCGTAACGGTTCCAAGCCATCTTCAACACCAGGGATATTTTTGCATACGATGGTGTGGTACCGGTGCAATGACTCCATAGACACACTACAAATTTACAGAGCCATTTTACCGGTACCACGCCTTCGTCAACACGACGGATATACTTGCAAAATGCCCAAAAGCTCCTCATACTTGGGAGATTAGTCCAAGATCTCCTCGAGAGAAGATACACACCAACTACGGCCTAATGTTTTGGGTGATCCAGGTTCTGTAGGCAGCCACTTGGGTGTAGACTGCTGGGAGGCCCTCCACCCCACACCGACTGTCCTTCCCGCGGGACACAACGCCAACCTGGACACATTATGAAGAACTCATTACGGTGGATACATGGACATGTTAGAATGGATATAAAAATAAAAGTCAAATTATGATAAAGACATGAAATGGGCACCAAGATGAACACTAGATAGATATATACTAGGATAGACTTTCGTAATGCTACTTTTATGCTCCATGCAGAATTTACTATAGTACATGTGTCAATTGTATTACTATTTTTCACGAGATTATTGATGGACTAGCCAATCCTTTGGTTATCTAGTCCAAGGCCAAGAGATATACTAGGTCAGGAAACTTGGGCTCTTCACTTCCCACCTGGGGGGTGAGTGAATCTGTGATGTCAGCAAAAGTGCAAAACAGCGTTTCTATAGAATACAAGGAAGATGCAAATGGATGTAGGGCGGTACTTCAAAATCATTAATAGAAATTAATTAATAGGATTTTCCTTTACCCTTTTCTTTCTTAAGGCGTGTCATTCTGCCTGCTTGATTCTCTTCTATTACAATTTTTACTTTTATTATTAATAGTAGTAGTATTAACAGACATTTGTTAATTCGCATATGACTTATATTGTTATAGTCTGCATGTATGAATTGTTTATATAATGTTTATGTGTCACTTTCTTCTAATGCCTCGCTAACTTCCTTTTCTCTCTCTCTCTCTCTCTCTGAATTCCAAAAATATAATTCTCTCTCTCAGCAGACTTCCTGGTAAATTTTTTTTTCGCTTTCCAATGTCTCCTTCAATCTCTCGTTTTCTTTGGATGGCCAGTGACGCGATGCAAAGGGCAGTAAGCTCCTCCCCCTGAAATTGATACCTGTAGTGGGGGGGTTATGGTCCTGACCTGGTATATCTCTTGGCCTTGTTCTAGTCCGTCCCCCCTTCCCTCTCGCCCGTCTTCCCCCCACCTCGCCCGCTCGCATGGAACTAAATCAGCTATCATTAGGAAATGCACGGAGGTCTGTTCAACCTTGGTTGACTCCCTCGCACCACGTCTTGAACAAATAATAGAGGCTGATGGGGGCTGGTCAAGATACTAATAAGGATAATACTTATGCACAGCAGGCGTATTAAGTATATATAAATAAATGAAAGGCATATGAGTGACACGTGTTTCATTCTACTTTAAGTATTCGTATACAAAGTGTGTAGCATTTTCATATAGCATGTTTACATACCCTACCATATCATAGGTAATACTTGGAAAATTAATATATGCTCAATCATACTGATATTATAACTGGAGTTACTATGTATCTATGAAGGGTTATGTAGACATCTATCATAAAAATTGGCACTGTGTGTGTGTGTGTGAGTGTGTGTGTGTGGTCGCGATTATGGTGCATACGGTTTTACAGAAACGAAAGTAACATGGTGTTATATGAGACTGCAATGTGATAACTTGTAATTGATCATTGGCGTTATAAAAATGGGGCGTGGCCTTTTGAGATTTTTTAAGTGAACAGTGGATCAATATTTAACTGTTATCCAGACACATTCTCTCATACAATCAAACACTCAAATATGACAATTGGTGAGGTGAGGTGTCATTGATTGTGGCCAGAAAGTCTTCTAAACAACTTACAGCTTGTTTAATGTAGGAGGGAGGGGGAACTGGTGGGTACTGGATGTGTTCGGACAGTGTGCTGTAAGCTGGCAGTGGCTTCTCACCATTGCCTGGTCAGAGACTATTTGCCGTGACTGTAACGTACTTTGTACGTAACAGGAGAATAATAATATATTTTATATACATTTATTGTGTTTTATGGAAACTCCCTTCATGACGTCATTATCCAGAGCTTGGTGCGTCGTGATTAGGTGCAATTCCTGGCCGCTGATTGTTTGGCTTTGGTATTGAGACGAGCACGTATACAATTCCAGTGTTCACAAACTACCAAAAGGTTGCGAGATTCACCAGATGAATTAATTCGTCGGGTAAACGGGTATCGACAAGAACCCAGTGCTTTCGATATAAAATGCTTCTTGTAGTAAATATAAGCAACTGAAGTCTATTTACCTCTTTAATATTTTGATAGATAGTTAAACTATATTTCGAAGTGAGACTTACTGCAATAAGGTGGTTTTCAAAGATTAATAAAGCCAAATACATACAGTAATCGAAACGGTCATAAATAATTTTATTTTCTGTTCAAACTACACATTTCTTGGAACTGAAATTCCAGTTGATGCATTACGAGCGAATGAATGTTTGGGCAGGTCACGAAACGATGTCATTGCCTAATATGCATACAATATTGAAAAAAATGGTCGCCGAATTTCCATTACACAGAAATTGACAACCGAGATTGATTGGAGAACAGAAATTTACAATATAAAGGCTGCACAGTTTGCCAGATACGAGACATACCTTACTTACTTTTTCTGTAGGCTTTTAGTCTATTTCTATATTCAAATTAGGCTGTATACCACGATTTTACCCGGTAAATTACTTGCTAATATTACTGAGCAAGTAATTTACTATTTGTGCAATGCTAAGCTAATACTTAAATATAATGTAACAGATTATTTGTTTCATTACCTGCAACTACAGAGACCTGGTATCACTGCTGCCAGAGTGAGTACACAACTCAAACTAAAACAGTGTACGAGTTCTTGTTTTACTATATATTTTTTCAAAATGCCTGTATATACATGTGCAGTGACAGATTGAGATCGTAACGCGTACGTATAAAATGTGGTTAGATGCGAGTCGTCGTCGTCGTCATCTGTATTTATGTTTACAGCCGATTTATCTACATTAAGTTCTTTTCAGTATTTATGCCTACATATCATTAAGTACAGCATTAAAAGTTTCTAAAAGAGTATTGAATATTTCTATGGCAAAAAGAAGGTATGCAACAACCAATTATTAGTATACCCATAAAAACTATGTCTAATTATTTCATCAGGTGAATCTGGAAAGGCTCCCTCCCCCTCCCTATCGCCTGCTTCGCGGGCTCAACCATTTACCACACCAACATCTCAACACCTTCACTACCCACTACACATCACCATTACCCCCACTTCACACTTCATATATATTCACTACCCAATACACATCACAATTACAACTTCATACATCTTCACCAGCCACTACACATCACCATTACCCCCACTCCACACATCTTTTACTACCCACTACCATTACCCCCACTTCTCAGTCTCACCCCAACCTTCCTGGAGTGAAGACGTGTTTCTGGCGCTCTGCCTGTGTTGTTGTTTGTCTTGTTTCAACGTTCTTGTTTGTGTGCTGTGTCTGTAGTGTTATAGGGGTTGTTTATATTTTCTATCTCGTTTTTTTTTGTGGTTTTGCTGTTTGTGGTATTGTGTTTGTGGTTTATTTGTTTTATTGTGGTTCTGTGTATGTATGTTCGTGTGTTCGTGTGTGTTCAGTTGTTCGCTTCCCATCTAGGCCTTGCCTGGCCTGATGGAGACCGCGGATTCGGATGTGGCTTCCTGCCTGGAGGCCGACTTGGCCATGTCGGAGGAGGATGAGTCTCCTATCGAGGATCACTGGCCTGAGCTGCCTTCTCGCAACCCTCTCCCCCTCTCCTCGGTCACTCCGCAGCTCAGGTTGCAGCCTTCCACCTCATCAACCTCTACCAAGCGACCCGTTGATGCCTTGTCCAACTCCTTGCAGGATTCCGATGGTGTGGACTGTTTGCCTCCGGCTGCCAAGACTGCCAAGGGTGCTTCAGCTGTGCATGACGTACCTTCTCTGCCTTAACGTGGTGTTTCTTCCTTGTATACCAACTCCTTGCCCTCGTCCAACCTTTCTGCTTTTGCCCCAAGAAATGCCTATGTCAAGCTCTCCTTCTCTGGGAACCCATCTACGGACACAAAGTTGCGTTGGTTGTCTGATGTCAACAGGGCCTTCCAGCTGCAGCGTGAACTGGCTGAAGTGAAGATGGCTGCTGTCACCTCCCGGTTTGTCTACATCTCTAGGAAGCCTTGTAAGTTCCCCAGCTACATCCTCACCCGTTTTCCTATTGATGTTGACCCGAAACTTGCTAAGGAATACCCTGGTGTGTACTTTGCCCGTCGTTTTTTCCAAGATGGTTCCCCCATAAGCCGTATTGTTGTTGTCTGGAGTCAACCTGATCCACCTCCAAATGAGATTTCCTTTGATTTTCTCCCTTGTCTTCCACCGTGTGAGGTGAGGAAACTTCATAATGACCAGCCTTGGTGCTACAGGTGCTGGGGTGTGGGGCATATCTCCCGGTACTGTTCTGCCAGGCCGAAGTGTGCATGGTGTGCTGCCGACCATGATTCCAAGACGTGTCCTGTCAGGGGCAAACCATCACGTCCTGCTGCCTCCACCTCTGAGCCTTCACCTCCTGAGGATACATCTCGATGGAAGTGTCCACGATGCCTTCAGCCAGGGGTTAACGTGTGGCATGGATGTACTCGACGTCAGGTCCAGGCTCGTGTCACTACTATTGCTCCGCCTCCGCCACCGCCACCACCACCACCTCCCCAGTCTGCTCCTCCTACCAGCCCTGCCTCACCTCCAGACATGGCCCTCCGCAAGTCTGTTGCTACCCTCATGGCACGATGTACGGCTCTCGAGAACCGCTTTTCTGCCCTTGAAGCCAGGATTGATGGGCTAGTTGCCGCGCAGGCTGCCAATGACTCCAAACTCTCCACCTTGGTCGAGGCTCAGCAGGCCATCATCTCAACTGTCACTACCCTTACCGAAAAGATGGATACTGTTGCATCTCGCCTTGAAAAGCTTTTCGAGTCAGTCCCTTCTCCTGGTCCATCTTCTTCTCCAGGTCGCTCATCTGCCCCCACTCACCGGACTTCTACCTCCAAATACAGAGTTCGCTAGTGAGTGCCGGCTGGATGTCATCTCCTGGAATGTATGTGGTATCACCAGTTATGCTAAGCTCACTCAACTCAAGGCCTATGTTTTTCGTCATCATCCCAGTGTTATTTTTCTCCAGGAAGCATTTCCAGGACGGCCGCTCACTGCTGGGCAAGCTCCATCTCTCTCAGGTTATGTGCCATATGTTCATCTGGTAAGGAATGGTCTCCTGACATACATACATAGCTCCTTGCCACATCGCCTTCTCCGTACCTCCACTGATCCTGACATGACCTTTCAGCTATTTGAGGTTCTACCTGGGAATGGAGTACTACAACTATGTAATGTCTATTCTGCCCCAGCTAGACTCACTCTTGAGGCTCTTCCTTCTCCAACAGTGCGTGGTATGGTTTTTATGGGAGATTTTAATGCTCGGCATTCTGATTTGGGTGATGGTTCTGGCTCTATTAATCGTAATGGTGTTCGTCTCCTTTCATACATCCGCAAGCATCATCTGACACGCTGGGACACTGGCGGTGCCACTCATTGCCGGGGAGGTACTCTGGATTACATCCTCTCGTCTGGCCTGATAGCATCTCGGGTCCTGTGCTCCTCCGTGCCAGACTTATTCTCTGATCACATCGCCCTTCGGTTTCATTATTCTCTAACTGCTGGGTCAAGTGCTTCAGCCACTCGTTTGCGTATTGCTGTGCCCCCTAAATATTGCCCGACTTACATCTTATTCATGGCCCATGTATTCCCTACATTTGACATATCATCAGCTGAACAGTTGTACTCTGATCTTGTATCTGCTACTCATGACTTTTATAGGCTATACGTCTCCCGGCCACACCTCCAGCATCGCCATACTGCCCACTCCTGGACGCTGGATGCACGTATACAAGAGGCAAAGGAGGAGGCTGAACGTGATGGCCTATTGTTTCAAGCCAACCCAACCCCTGACCTGCTCCATCGTTACCAGATATCTAGGGACGCTTTAGTTGCCCTGCAGGAGTGTGCTCACACTGAGTCTTGGCAGCGGTTCACGGACAGCATCAACCAGCAAACAAGTGTGGCTTCTATGTGGCACCTCATCCGTCGGGTTGTTAAAAAGACAACGGCCACTGCTCGTCATCACACTCCCGCCGACTATGCCCAACAACTTGTCGATGCCTGGTCAGAACAATCTACCTCAGCCAGTCTACACATCCACATACAAGATGCACTCACTTCCCGTGCTGCTGTCCATCGGCTACGTCTAATGTCTGCTCTGTTGCAAGATGATGACGATGATGCAGAGGTGATAACTGAGGAGGAGTTGCGACGTGCTCTCTCTCGCCTGGTGATGATGGTATTACTTATGCTGTGCTGCGCTTACTTCAACAAGTTCCTGGGAACCCTCTACTTCTACTGTACAATCTTTGTCTTCGTGATGGTTGTGTACCACGAGCCTGGACCAGCAGCACAATAATACCCATCCCTAAGCCCGGCACTGCGAAGTTCAGGCCTATTTCCCTGACTTCCTGTTTTTGTAAAGTTATGGAGAGAATCTTACTCAATCGTCTCATGTACAGACTGGAAGATCGCCTTTCTCCATGGCTGTTTGGTTTCCTTCCCCAACGGAGCACACACCACTGCCTAGTCGACCTGTACACTCGCCTTAACAGGGACAGTGTGGTGGCCTTCATTGACCTTCGAAGTGCCTTCGATGTTGCTAATAGAGACGTCATTTTGGATCAACTGGTTGACTTTGGGATAAAGGGTAATCTATTACGGTGGATTCGGGGCTACCTGAGTAACAGGACCTCCCGTGTGTTTTTCAGTGGTGCGCTCAGTCCTTTGCGCAGTTTTCATCTTGGTACGCCTCAAGGTGGTGTTCTCAGCCCATTGTTATTTAATATTCTGATGCATCGGCTGCTCACTTCTCTCCCTGATATACCTGGAACTACAATTACTTGCTATGCTGATGATATCTGTGTTCATTCTACCTCACCAAGGGATCTCCAGCGGTTTCTTGACTCCTTCTCTGTGTCCTCCTCTCACTGTGGCATTATTGTCTCCCCAGATAAGAGCAGAATATTCACCTGCCGCCTTCCTCAAGCTCGGCCAGTGTTCACCATTGGAGGGACTGTCATTCCCATGTGTTCCCAGTATCGCTACCTGGGCGCACCAGTCAATATTTGGCTAATTGTCCCTGCCAGACCTCAAGACCATCCCATTGTCCAGGACTTATTGGGTCGTCTCCAGCGCCGACTTATGCCACTTCAATGGCTCACCAACAACTCCTCGGGCATCTCCATCCCAGTAGCCAGGACTATCTATATTGCTTTTATCCGTTCAGTTGTTGATTACCTCTCCCCTGCTCTGATTCAACTTCCCAGGGCTACTCTTGAAACTTTAGAAAAATTTCAGAATAGAGCAATGAGAATAATTCTCGGTTGTCCAATGTCGACCAGGATAGTGAACATGCAGCGTGAGTTGCGTCTTCCCCCGTTAGTGGAGAGAATTTATTCTAATGTTACTTGCTTCACTGTCAAGTGCCTCCATTTCCCACATCTTTCACCCCATTACTCTCAGTTAGTCAGGACTTCTCTTAGACCAAACTACCCGGTCCCTCCCATACTGCCTGCTGGACGTACTCTTATAAGGTCTGTTTCCTCTATGCTCCGTAGTCTTAATATAGATATAATGGTGGCCGACGTCCCCCGAGGACCCCCTCCGTGGATGCTACCAACACCTGATGTGAGCTTCACACCTACTTCCAAGTCGGAGCTGCCTTCTCTACAGTGGCAGTTGGCTCTGGAACACATAGAAACAGTGACGTCCTCCATCACAGATCCATACTGCCTCTACACTGATGGCTCATTGCAATTGGATGGTGCAGCAGGTTGTGCCGTTTTCTCACCTGACATGGAGTCACCTCCAGGGGGCTGGGTTGGCCGTCGTCTCTGTAACCACTCTAGCTCAACATTGTGTGAACTGTATGCCATTCTGGATGCTGTTAGTGTTGTTTGTCAACGTGGAGTGAATGCTGCCATTTTTTGTGACTCCAGACCTGCCCTTCATTCTCTCTCTAGTGTTCAGCCCACACACTCTACTGTTGTTCAGCAGATTTTATCGTTTTTGTCCTTATTGCGTCATCGTAACTTGACTGTCAAATTTTTATGGGTGCCATCCCATGTAGGTTTACGTCACAATGGTACAGTTGACAGACTCGCAAAGGAAGACTGCCATCTGCCTCCTCGTGGTGTTGGACGTCCTCTCTCCCTGACATGTTACCTCTCTAAAGTCCGCTCCGCCGCTCTCCTCCCTGTACGGCGACGCAGGGATGCAGAGAGGCCCTTCAGCATCTCCATCACACATTACGAGTCTGTCTGCCATCACAAATATTCCTACCGTCGTCGAGGCCTCATGGTTCGGAGGCACAATGTAGTCTCTGCTCGTTTGAGGCTTGGCTACCGGCCACCGTGGCAGGTTGCTGGGATGCAGGGTGAGCCTCCCTTCACTGAGTGTCGCTTGTGTCGAGCACCTCGTGCTAATACTGTAGAGCACTATTGCCTGGCCTGCCCCACTGTCCGACACTTGCTGCCCCGGGGCCTGCCACTTGATGTGGTTTGTCGACACCTGCTGAACCACCAGGTTCTGGAGGAACTTCTGGTACGCCACCCTCATTTTTGTGGATTTAAATAGGTCATAGTGTAAATATTTGTCTGTATGCTTGTGCTCCATTCTGTTATGTTTTCGTGATGTGTGTGTGTGATGTGTGTGTGTGATGTGTGTGTGTGTGTGTGTGTGCGTGTGTATGTGTGGTTGTAGTCATTGTATTCTCATGGGTCCCACCTACCCGTATGTATTGTTGCCTGCCTGTTGATTGACGCTACGGTGCAATTAATTAAAAAAAAAAAAAAAAAAAAAAAAAAAAAAAAGATAGATGTGCTACATGTTATTAATTTTAGTACTGAATTCTCTAAAGGAATGTGCCACCTGCCATACATTGGGTTCCTGCATGAAGAGGGCTTGGGTATTCAGTTTCCGTCCTTGCAATGTGAATACATAACAGCCAATACATAGGATTTACTTATCCCGATTTATTTGAGGTAATCAGTAAAGGGACCAGATGATGGATAGTTCATGGTGCCTACGCTTGGATTATCTAATATTCCAGGCGCCGCAACAGCGAGGTCATATAGCGCCAGAAAACGGTGATAGAGAGGTGTGACAGCAAGCATGAAGGAAATAGGAAGATAGGAGGGACAGTTGAAGAAATATAAGCTAGTGGCGGGGGCCGAAGGGGCGCCAAAACCCTTAAAGTATTGCCCACATCATTACAGGCAATACTCCCCTACGGGGTAAGCACGAGGGATAAAAGGAATACAGGGATAGCTGTCTAATATCCAAAGGATAATATATATTCAGTAGTCTATCCCACTACGATGGTGAACAAAAGACAGTGACTTTATTTAAAGGATGTAATGTAACAGATATTCTAATTATGTTTGTTTGTTATTACTTTACAACTAATCACCTTCATTTTTCTTACCCTCTTCCCCCTCACCCTCGCCTCAAATCATCACATTTCTTCTCTTCTATATCCACCTACGTTAATGCAGTATGCACTTCTTTAAACCCGGGTTCTTCAAATTACGGGTCCCGAATTCCTCCAAACCTGGGCGCAGGCTCACAAAAATAAATACATGAATAAAATAGAATAATAATGTTCGTGACCATAAAATAAATATGAAGTTCATACTCATACGAATCCACCTAACATATTTTTATAATCTAATATTCATATATTTAATTATCAATAAAACAAAATAATTGCACAAATATTAGCCTTCTTGAGAGAGAGTGAGAGAGAGAGAGAGGGAGGGGTAGGTGAGGCAGTGCTTATAATTCTGTTTATAATTCTGGTTTGAATGCCTTTTTATCATAATTATTGCATTTCAGTTTCTGGCCTTGTATTTTCTTAGATTGATAATTCTGGTCATTTGTAAAAGATCTTTCTGTATGGGTCGCGAGAATATTGTCATATTAAAAACTGGGTCATGACTTAAAAAGTTTGAAGAACCCTGCTTTATACTATTGATGATTCGATACCGTTCACAGTGTATGCTTCATTCATTCCTCCTGACACATGTCTTCTCTACATTACCTCCTATATAGCCCCGCCCACATTTCTCTCCTCCTCTCCCACTAACATCCCCCCTCCCTCCACCTGCAACTGTTACCAGATCCGACGAGGAACAAACCAAGTCGCTGGTGGATGGGATGTGGACCCTTGATCTGTCCGGAGCTGTACCTCTTCCCCCACGGGGCCACTCGTTTAAAAAAGCAGCCCCAATGGCTCGAAAGTTTGCCCACGACGGTGCTGAGACCCCCTTCCCCAACATCTCCCGGCCCAGACACATAACCATCCAACGTAGGATGGCCACTAGAGGGCAGTCCCTCCGGAGGGCAGCTCTGTTGGCCCGTACTGGCAGCCTAGTGCATGGGAACCATTTAGTCTGGTCTCTCACTGGCGACCTTACTAGCATGGGAAGCCCCCTCTCTCCGAAATTGGGGCAGAGCAGGGGCTGTAGCCCCCTCTAGTCTAGCTCGCCAGGTCTCAGAGACTCGCAAGCCCCTCACGACGTCAAGGTGGTTCCCGTTGGGGGGGGGGGGCGTAAGACAAAGAAGAAGTTGTCGGGGCCTCATGGTTCGGAGGCACAATGTAGTCTGCTCATTTAAGGCTTGGCTACCGGCCACCGTGGCAGGTTGCTGGGATGCAAGGTGAGCCTCCCTTCACTGAGTGTCGCTTGTGTCGAGCGCTTCGTGCTAACAATATAGAACACTATTGTCTGGCCTGCCCCACTGTCCGACACTTGCTGCGCCTGGGCCTGCCGCTAGATGTGGTTTGTCGACACCTGCTGAACCACCAAGTTTTGGAGGAACTTCTGGTACGCCACCCTCGTTTTGGTGGATTTAAGTTGGTCATAATGTAAATATTTGTCTGTATTTTCGTGCTTTATTCTGTTATGTTTTCGTGATGTGTGTGTGTGTTTGTAGTCATTGGATTTTTATGGATCCCGCCTACCCTTATGTTTTGTTGTGTGTCTGTTGATTGACGCCACGGAGCAATGAATTAAAAAAAAAAAAAGTGGTTGCTAGTGATGATGTTCCCGAAGTATGCCAGGTGCCTTCCTTTCTGCGTGCCGATTTCGAAGGTGTTTTAATTCTGATGTGCGACGTTTAGTTTTCGTGTGGTGCTTGATCATGTGCACATACATACAAGCATACAAATCTACATACAACGCTTTTATATAGATAGAAGAAGCTACGAAGTGTTTGGTGCTGCATGTATGTTGCACTAGAGTGGATGGAGGGCAGTAGAGCTTCATGTTGGTTGCTTGTTTTCAGCTCCACTAGATGACTATATCTTATTTATTCAGGTCACAATCAGGAGAAAGCAGCTAGCTATACCATCACTCACATCTTGTTGATATGGTATAATTATTTACATTAAAATCCCCATACTTTCAGCCGTATTTTTCCTCTTATATTTTTACTGTGTAGTCACACCGTTCACATGTTGCGCTTGAGGAAATTAATGTCTTCTCAAAAATATGTTTCTGTTGTCCTTGCCAACGAAAGGAATGTTGCAGTCATAACAAATTAAATATATTGATTATAATTACTATGGTCCAATACACAACTTTTCAGTTATCTTTCTATCTGTGGATTATCATTAGCTGTTCTAGATATTAAGAATATTCAAAAGTTAGTGTCAGTGCATGTACAGTGTCTGTGCATGTACAGTGTCCGTGTATGTACAGATTTTAAAATACATATAGATAACCCACACAAATGACTAACTAATGTTTTCACTTTCATTATATGATATACTATTCTATTGAATAGTGGGTAGCTGCTTACAATAAATTAGATGGCACTAAGTCTTAACTTATCAATTGGAAATTTTCTCGGCTAGCGAACAGAGGGCAGCTGTCTAACGTTTACATGAGGTACTCCAGTATGGATGATTATTATTGCCCACGAGTGTACAGTCGGGGGCAAAAGTCTTGTCGCTACATCTATCAAGGCATGAAGTATATACAGTATGGAAATATAAGCTTCACAAGCTCTTGGATTGAAAAACTAGAAAAGTTTACTAATTTACCCCATGGATAATGTAATATAGTATGGTGCATGTGTTTGTTTGATGATAAGCCTTTGTATTATAATTCAAGAAGTGCTGAGGAAGGCGACACGACTTTTACCGCCGACTGTACCTACGTAGATCTTCCTCTATTACGCAATCATAAAATTTTTGTTTCCTTTATCCTTACCAAAATGTTGTTAATGTCTCGCAGCATAAGTGGGCCACCAGAATCTCCCTTGCAGGAGTCTTGTATCCCGCCTCCAAAGCATACCTGAGGAGAAGAAGGAGAGTTGGCAGAGTACATGAAAAATGTGAGAGAAAGGAAAAAAACGGGAATGAATGGAAGATGGAGGAGAGAGTGGAAGATGAGGTATTTGTGGTGACAAGAGTAAAGGGCAAAAACAAGCTTAGATGAAGAGGAGGAACTGTATTGAGAGAGCACAGACGACCTTCTCTCCTGTTTCTCCATGACAACAAAAATTATGGTAGTTGCATGCCAAACAAAAAAGTTTTCCTCAAAACATACATATTGATGTTATTGTTAACAACATTATCATCATCATCTTTATCAGGTAATATGCACAAAGCTGGGTACTGCCAGCTCAATCTGTGGTTAAATAATCTACCATGATTTAACCCATTAGCTGCGACAAGCCTAAATATAGGCTCTATTGAGCCAGTATCGCAAGCCACTATATGGCCACGTTACCTGCTGAACCAGGTGAGTTAATTAAAGGTCATGGAAATATTTGTCAACCCCTTCCATCTGTCAAATTGTTCATTCACGTTACTTTTGACGTTAGTCACCCTACTGACACCATGGAAAGCGGGAATAATGATTTACTGGACTCCGGATGCCAAGGTCACATCAGAGGCCCTCCCTTACTTATTCCTCCAGCAGTAGTGAAACAGATGATGAGGTAATCTATACAGAAAAAAAAGAAAAGGAAAGGAGAGCCAGAAAAGAAACGTACACTGCTGTTGCACGCTCACTAACTTCGATATTTTGTAACGAGAATCCTCCTCCTCCTCCTCCCCCTCCCCCTCCCTTACTCTGCCTGAGCAATCTACAAGCAGACAAGTACAGCTACACCATGTAACAACGAGACAAACAAATGAAAAAAAAAGAAGCCATTCAACTCTCATTCCTCCATCATCAATCACCACCACTGAAATCTGTGCCCACTCCTGCTGTCCCAGGTCCGAGTACTTCCCGTCATGCATCCACATCACGATCACAGCCACGTCAGCGTAACCTAACACCATAAAAATTTCTACCGGTTTTGTTTCTGGAGGATGAGGATAGTGCGAGTGAAACTGATAGGAGTGAATTTTATTTATTATTATTACTCTACTTTTGGAAGGTTAATATTTTATCAGTAACTTTTTTTTACAATATGAACATATACATGACTAATGGTCATTTCCACAAGGCGGGATATTTGGGGGCACAAAAAAAACGGTCTCGTAACGGACTTTGCTGATCTCGCTTATCCTCCTCTGTGGCAATATGTATAATGTTTTTGTGATGTGTGAGCGTGGTAATATGTATTAAATTGGTGATGGTTATGTATGAATAAAAACATGGTGCAATTGTTGAAGCAGTGAAGCAGTCTTCCAGAGTTTTGGTTCACAAACTCTGATACGATTCCGAGGTATAGTTTGCTCGGCCCTCAGCTAGTGTATTCAGTAAAAGATCACAGCTTGATCTGAGAGGTTCTCCTGATAACCTGTTCTGCTCTATATAATACAAGATTGAATCGACCTCTGCCTTTTACTCAAACCTACAAGCTATCTAGGCATGTCTGATCCTCCAAGTGACCCAACGGTGGATATACGGCTGATTCCTGAGTTTAGTGGATCTTCACATGGTGTGAGCGAATGGCTGGACAAGATGGAGCTGATTTGCAAACTTCGAGGAATTACTGGTCTACATAATATTGTCCCTCTACGGCTTACGAGCGGGGCATTTGCAGTCTTTCAACAGTTGAGCAGCTCTGACAAGCAAGACTACAAGAAAATTAAAGATGCCCTTCTCTCTGCATTCGCTGTCGACCAATTTTGTGCTTACGAACAGTTCATCAGTCGCAAGTTGGGTGATAGTGAACCGGTGGATGTGTACCTGGCAGATTTGCGTCGCCTGGCAGGACTGTTTGGTGGCCTACCTGACACTGGTCTTATCTGTGCATTCGTGGCAGGTTTACCTGAGTCTGTGCGACGTATGTTAAGAGCCGGTTCACGCATCGAGTCTATGGACATTAGCCAAATATTGAACCGGGCTCGGGCGATGTTGGTAGAAGAGGATGCAGGGACAGTTTTGGCAGGAGTGGAAGGTGCGACTAACGTGACTTGCCGGAAGTGTGGACAGCCTAACCACTATGCACGTGACTGTTTGATGAGGCCAGAATGGCGCAACGAAGGAAGCAGAGGCAGACGTGGCAGAGTAAGGTGTTTTCGTTGTGGGATCCGTGGCCATGTTGCTTCTTCGTGCACGGGAAACTTCGTGGGAGAGGGGGTATCAGCGCCAGCTTCCTCTCCAACTCCTCAGCAATAGGCGCACTGCCTCAAGTTCCGTTAGTGGTGAATGGTGTGGGTTGCAGAGCCCTGGTGGATACAGGTTGTACGAAGAGCATGGTGCATGTGTCGCTATGCTCCAGCTGGACACGGCAGAACATATGTGTGACGACTATGAGCGGTGAACGATATGTGTGCGACGGAACAGGTACTGTGAGTGTCCAACTAAAGTCGGGAGTTTCGTCACAAGTGGAAGTGTTAGTTCTGTCTGCACGACCCCTGAACTTTGACTTCATCCTTGGCATGAATGCCGTACTTATTTTTAAAGGAGTAATGGTTCGAACGCCAAATGACGTGAAGTTTGGTGTTGATGAAGTTGTGCAATGTGGAATGGTAGAAAGGCCATTAAACCCAGTCAGTGATAAATCAGTTCATTGTGGAATGGTGACAAGTCAATCAAACGTAGTAATTGATGAAAAAGATTTTTTAGTGAACTATGAGGCAAAATCTAGGAAATGGACTGTATCTTGGAAGTGGGGTAATAAAACAGAAAATCCATGCCTTGAGAATACCATGTCAGAATACCATATTCGACCTAACATACGTGAAAAATATGACGGTGAATTGTTACAGTGGATTGAGAATGGATGGTTAATCCCCTATGATGAGAAAATTCTAGGACCACCCAAAGGGACTATTCCGTTAATGGCTATTGTGCAACAAAACAAGGGGAATAAGGTGCGCCCTGTGCTCGACTTCCGTAAATTGAATTCTTACCTCAGCCCCCACACAGCTGACGCAGATGTCTGCTGTGAGAAAATACGCGAGTGGCGCCGCTGTGGGAAGGATGTTGCACTTGTAGACTTGCGGAAGGCCTATCTTCAAATTCATGTAGATAGTGCACTTTGGCCATACCAAACTGTGGTATTCAGAGGAACGAGATACTGTCTAACGAGATTGGGATTTGGGTTAAGCATTGCGCCTTCAGTGATGAAAAAAGTGCTAACAACTGCATTGAGCTGGGACGAAAGGATCCACCGAGCAACCTCCCCCTACTTGGACGACATACTAGTGGACCAGAGAATAGCGTCATCGGAGGATGTCGAAGCACACTTGCAGTGTTATGGCCTTGTGTGCAAGGCAGCTGAGCAAGTGTCGCAAGGAGCCAGAGTGCTGGGGATACGAGTATGGGGAGAGAATCAGTCTCTTTTTTGGCGACGTGATAATGAGGTTGGGGAAATTCCACCGAAACTGACAAGATGCTCTGTGTTTTCTCTATGTGGACGCCTTATAAGTCATCTGCCTGTTTGTGGGTGGGTACAGGTAGCCGCTTCTTACCTGAAACGGAGGGCTAACTCACTTTCCACTTCTTGGGATAGTGAGATAGAAAACGCAGAATTCAAGGCTATGCTCACCGAAACAATCCAGCGTGTGAAATGTACAGATCCAGCGCAAGGTCGTTGGGATGTCGACAGTGATGAAGCCATTGTGTGGGTGGATGCCAGTTCACTTGTGATTGGAGCTGTGCTCGAGGTGAATGGATACACGGTGGAGGATGCTTGTTGGCTACGACAAGAAGACTGCTGTCACATCAACCTGCTAATTAAGCATTATTCATGCCTGTTATTACTTACGATAATCTTACGTTAATTCCAATGATTAAGCAAGAAATAACACTGTAATTTAATTATTAGGTGCTTTTCTAGACCTTCCTACTCAATTACTTTAATTAATGTTCAAATTTAAACAAACACTTAGACTAGTTCGGAATATCTTAAACCAAAGATAGCTTCATGGACTTTAGTTAAAGACTGTCCTCACACCTGTTGTAATTTTCAATGTCTATTCACACTCTATCACTCGTAATTACGTACACTCGACAAGATTTCCACCTGGACCACCTCCTCACTTGGCTTGGCTAACGTGGCACCAGCGCTTCGCTTGTGTGAGCTCCTGTGCATATAAAAGACAACATTTCGAATCGGCAAAGCTTCATCTTCCGTATTCAGGTCGGAGAAAGGGGGAGGGGGGGGGAGACAGACGGCTTGGTGGGTGGAAGGAGGGGTGGTGGTGCAGAGAAGACGAGTCACATGTGCTAATGCAACATTACAGCCATTTTAATATATTTATCATCATATCAGTAATGTGTTATCCCCCAAGTAATACAAAATTTATTTACATTTATTTACTACACTCTTGGACACCAAACATAGTTTACTTCATCTCTCATTACGGACAACAAGCAACCTGCTCTAGCTCCTTGTTTCTCTCTCTCTCTCTCTTGCTTCTCAGTAAACACACACACTATCACTCTAGCACCTCGTTTTTTTCTCTCTCCCTCTCTTGCTATTCAGTATACACACACACTATCACTCTAGCAACTCGTATCTCTCTCTCTATCTCTTGCTTCTCAACCCCGTATTGCCTGCATGAATGATGCGGGCAATACTTCAAGGATTTTGGCGCCCCTTCGGCCCCAGCCACTAGCTTTTAGTTCTTCAACTGTCCTTCATTCTTTCTATTTCCTTCCTGCTTGCTGTCACACCTCTCTATCACCTTTTTCTGGCGCTATATGACCTCGCTGTTGCGGCGCCTAATATCAATCAATCAATCAATCTTGCTTCTCAGTACACTCACACACACATATTATCAGGTTTGGTATAGAGCCGTGACTTTGCATATTATCTGTTGTTATATATGCGTTTATCAAACATTGAAAACCATGTCAAAATATTATCATTATCACCTCATAATTATTTCGGTTTATGTCTGCCAGTAAGAATTCATATAAATAGAAAATTTATAGCAAGAGATAGAGAGAGAGAAACGAGGTGCGAGAGTGATAGTGTGTGTGTGTACTGAGAGAGAGAGAGAGAGAGCGAGCAGGTTGCTTATTGTCCGAAATGAGAGATGAAGTAAACTATGTTTGGTGTCCAAGAGTGTAGTCAGGTGTGTCTACAAAAATTAATATATGTAAATAAATTTTGCTTTACTTGGAGGATAACACATTACTGATGTGTTAATATATATATATATATATATATATATATATATATATTGCTTTGAACTCGCAGTGGCAACACCTTCAGGTTGCCAGTTAGTTATTAAGTGTATCGGTATATAAGGTGTCTCTCGGCAACCATTCTTCTACATTCTGTATTTCCCCTGAAGATGTGAATACACGAAAGCGCTTGGGACTCCGTGTTTATTTTTCCTTCCTTGTGGATTTACGCATATATATATATATATATATATATATATATATATATATATATTAAAATGGCTGTAATGTTGCATTAGCACATGTGACTCCTCTTCCCTGCACCACCACCCCTCCTTCCAGTCTCGCTCCAACACTACTGGAGTGTAGATGTTCCTCCTGGCGCTCTGCCTGAAATCTTGTTTGTGTTGTTTTTACGCTTTTGTTGGTGTGTTATTGTTTGCATTGTTGTGCATTCTTGTTTGTGTGTCGTTGTTTCTGTGGTGTTGCTGGTGTTGTTTGTCTGTTGTGGTTCTGTGTATTGTATTGTTGTGATTGTCTGTGTGTGTCCTTGGCTGATTGAGTGTTCAGCTGTTCGTGTTGTTGTTTGCTTACCATCTAGGCCTTGCCTGGCCAGATGGAGAGCGCGGATTCGGATGTGGCTTCCTGCCTGGAGGCCGACTTGGCCACGTCGGAGGAGGATGAGTCTCCTATCGAGGATCACTGGCCTGAGCTCCCTTCTCGCAACCCTCCCCCCCCTCCCCTCAGTCACTCCGCAGCTCAGGTTGCAGTCTTCCACCTCATCAACCTCTATCAAGCGACCCTTTGATGCCTCGTCCGACTCCTTGCAGGATTCCGATGTTGTGGACTGTTTGCCTCCGGCTGCCAAGACTGCCAAGGGTGCTTTAACTGTGCATGACTTACCTTCTTTGACTCACCCTGGTGTTTCTTCTTTGTATACCAACTCCTTGCCCTCGTCCAACCTTCCTGCTTTTGTCCCAAGAAATGCCTATGTCAAGCTCTCCTTCTCTGGGAACCCATCTACGGACACAAAGTTGCGTTGGTTGTCTGATATCAACAGGGCCTTCCAGCTGCAGCGTGAACTGGCTGAAGTGAAGATGGCTGCTGTCACCTCCCGGTTTGTCTACATCTCTTGGAAGCATCAGGACATCATTGATAATCAGAGTCAAGGCTGGTGAATTTTTGTCTCTGCCTCTCATTCTTGAAGACTCACCCGACAGGCCTCGTAAGTTCCCCAGCTACATCCTCACCCGTTTTCCTATTGATGTTGTCCCGAAACTTGCCAAGGGATACCCTGGTGTGTACTCTGCCCGTCGTTTTTTCCAAGATGGTTCCCACATTAGCCGTATTGTTGTTGTCTGGAGTCAACCCGATCCACCTCCAAATGAGATTTCCTTTGATTTCCTCCCCTATCTTCCCCCGTGTGAGGTGAGGAAACTTCATAATGACCAGCCTTGGTGCTACAGGTGCTGGGGAGTTGGGCATATCTCCCGGTACTGTTCTGCCAGGCCGAAGTATGCATTGTGTGCCGCCGACCATGATTCCCAAACGTGTCCTGTCAGGGGTGAACCATCACGTCCTGCTGCCTCCACCTCTGAGCCTTCACCTCATGAGGATACGTCTCGATGGAAGTGTCCACGATGCCTTCAGCCAGGGGTTAACATGTGGCATGGATGTACTCGACGTCAAGTCCAGGCTCGTGTCTCTACTATTGGTCCGCCTCCACCACCGCCACCAACACCTCCCCAGTCTGCTCCTCCTTCCAGCCCTGCCTCGCCTCCAGACCTGGCCCTCAGCAAGTCTGTTGCTACCATCATGGCACGATGTACGGCTCTCGAGAACCGCTTTTCTGCCCTTGAAGCCAGGATTGATGAGCTGGTTGCCCCTCAGGCTGCTAATGACTCCAAGCTCTCGACCTTGGTCGAGGCTCAGCAGGCCATCATCTCGACTGTCACTACCCTTACCGAAAAGATGGATACTGTTGCATTTCGCCTTGATAAGCATTTCGAGTCAGTCCCTTCTCCTGGTCCATCTTCTTTTCCAGGTCGCTTATCTGCCCCCACTCAACGGACTTCTACCTACAAATACAGAGTTCACTAGTGATAGCCGGCTGGATGTCATCTCCTGGAATGTAATGTATGTGGTATCACCAGTTATGCTAAGCTCACTCAACTCAAGGCCTATGTTTTTCATCATCATCCCAGTGTTATTTTTCTCCAGAAAGCATTTCCAGGATGGCCGCTCGCTGCTGGGCAAGCTCCTTCTCTCTCAGGTTATGTGCCATATGTTCATCTGGTAAGGAATGATCTCCTGACTTGCATACATAGCTCCTTGCTACATCGCCTTCTCCGTACCTCCACTGATCCTGACATGACCTTTCAGCTATTTGATGTTCTACCTAGGAATGGAGTACTCCAATTATGTAATGTCTATTCTGCCCTAGCTAGACTCACTCTTGAGGCTCTTCCTTCTCCAACAGTGCGTGGTATGGTGTATATGGGAGATTTTAATGCTCAGCATTCTGATTTGGGTGATGGTTCTGGCTCTATTAATCGTAATGGTGTTCGTCTCCTTTCATACATCTGCAAGCATCATCTGACACGCTGGGACACTAGCGGTGCCACTCATTGCCGGGGAGGTACTCTGGATTACATCCTCTCGTCTGGCCTGATAGCATCTTAGGTCCAGTGCTCCTCAGTGTCAGACTTATTCTCTGATCACATTGCTCTTTGGTTTCATTATTCTCTACCTGCTGGATCAAGTGCTTCAGCCACTTGTTTCCGTATTGCTGTGCCCCCTAAATATTGCCTGACTTACATCTTATTTATGGCCCATGTATTCCCTATGTTTGACATATCATCAGCTGAACAGTTGTACTCTGATCTTGTATCTGCTACTCATGACTTTTATAGGCTATACGTCTCCCGGGCACACCTCCAGCATCGCCATACTGCCCACTCCTGGATGCTGGATGCACGTATACAGGAGGCAAAAGAGGAGGGTGAACGTGAGGGCCTATTGTTTCAAGCCAACCCAACCCCTGACCTGCTCCATCGTTACCAGTTGTCTAAGGACGCTTTAGTTGCACTGCAGAAGTGTGCTCACACTGAGTCTTGGCAGCGGTTCACGGGTCAGCATCAACCAGCAAACAAGTATGGCTTCTATGTGGCACCTCATCCGTCGGGTTGTTAAAAAGACATCGGCTACTGCTCGTCATCACACTCCCGCCGACTATGCCCAACAACTTGTCGATGCCTGGTCAGAACAATCTACCCCAGCCAGTCTACCCATCCACATACAAGATGCACTCGCTTCCCGTGCTGCTGTCCATCAGCTATGTCTAATGTCTGCTCTGTTACAAGATGATGACGATGATGCAGAAAAGATAACTGAGGAGGAGTTGTGCCATGCTCTCTCTCGGGGTAGAGCTTCTTCCCCTGGTGATGATGGTATTACTTATGCTGTACTGCGCCTACTTCAACAAGTTCCTGGGAACCCTCTACTTCGACTGTACAATCTTTGTCTTCGTGACGGTTGTGTACCACGAGCCTGGACCAGCACCACAATAATACCCATCCCTAAGCCCGGCACTGCGAAGTTCAGGCCTGTTTCCCTTACTTCCTGTTCTTGTAAGGTTATGAAGAGAATCTTACTCAATCGTCTCATGTACAGACTGCAGGATCGTCAGCCTCCATAACTGTTTGGTTTCCTTCCTCAGCGGAGCACACACCACTGCCTAGTCGACCTGTACTCTCGCCTTTCCGGGGACAGTGTGGTGGCCTTCATTGACCTTCGAAGTGCCTTCGATGTTGCTAATAGAGATGTCATTTTGGATCAACTGGTTGACTTTGGGATAAAGGGTAATCTACTACGGTGGATTCGGGGCTACCTGAATAACAGGACCTCCCGTGTGTTTTTCAGTGGTGCACTCAGTCCTTTGCGCAGCTTTCATCTTGGTACGCCTCAAGGGGGTGTTCTCAGCCCATTGTTATTTACTATTCTGTTGCTCACTTCTCTCCCTAATATTCCTGGAACTATGTGCTATACTGATGATATCTGTGTTTATTCTACCTCACCAAGGGATCTCCAGCGGTTTCTTGACTCCTTCTCTGTGGCCTCCTCTCACTGTGGCATTACTGTCTCCCCTGATAAGAGCAGAATATTCACCTGCCGCCTTCCTCAAGCTCGGCCAGTGTTCACCATTGGAGGGACTGTCATTCCTATGTGTTCCCAGTACCGCTACCTTGGTGCGCCAGTCAATATTTGGCCGATTGTCCCTGCCAGACCTCAAGACCATCCCATTGTCCAGGACTTATTGGGTCGTCTCCAGCGGCGACTTACGCCACTTCAATGGCTCTCTAACAACTTCTCGGGCATCTCCATATCAGTAACCAGAATCATCTATATTGCTTCTATCCATTCAGTTGTTCATTAACTCTCCCATGCTTTGATTCAACTTCCTAGGGCTACTCTGGAAACATTAGAAAATTTTCAGAATAGAGCAATGAGAATATTTCTCGGCTGTCCAATCTCGACCAGGATAGTAAACATGCAGCGTGAGTTCCCATTAATCGAGAGAATTTATTACCTGCTGGATGTACTCTTATAAGGTCTGTTTCTTTTATGCTCCGTAGTCTTAATATAGATATAATGGTTGCAGACATCCCCCCAGGGCCCCCTCCATGGATGCTACCAACACCTGATGTGAGCTTCACACCTACTTCCAAGTCGGAACTGCCTTCTCTACAGCAGCAGTTGGCTCTGGAACACATAGAAAGTGACGTCCTCCATCACAGATCCATAATGCCTCTACACTGATGGCTCATTGCAAGTGGATGGTACAACAGGTTGTGCCGTTTTCTCTCCTGACATGGAGTCACCTCCAGGGTGCTGGGTTGGCCGTCGTCTCTGTAACCACTCTAGCTCAACATTGTGTGAACTGTATGCCATTCTGGATGCTGTTAGTCTTGTTTGTCAATGTGGAGTGAATGCTGCCATTTTTTGTGACTCCAAACCTGCCCTTCATTCCCTCTCTAGTGTTCACCCCACACACTCTACTGTTGTTCAGCAGATTTTGTCGTTTTTGGCCTTATTGCGTCATCGTAACTTGACTGTCAAATTTTTATGCGTGCCATCCCATGTAGTTTTACGTCACAATGGTACATTTGACAAACTCGCAAAGGAAGCCTGCCATCTGCCTCCTCGTGGTGCTGGACGTCCTCTCTCCCTGACATGTTACCTTTCTAGAGTTCGCTCCGCCGCTCTCCTCCCTGTATGGCGACGCAGGGATGCAGAGAGGCCCTTCAGCATCTCCATCATCCACTACGAGTCTGTCTGCCATCACAAATATTCCTTCTGTCGTCGAGGCCTCGTCTTTCGGAGGCACAATGTAGTCTCTGCTCGTTTGAGGCTTGGCTACCGGCCACCGTGGCAGGTTGCTGGGATGCAGGGTGAGCCTCCCTTCACTGAGTGTCGCTTGTGTCTAGCCCCTCTTGCTAACACTATAGAGCACTATTGCCTGGCCTGCTCCACTGTCCGACACTTGCTGCCCCGGGGCCTGCCACTTGATGTGGTTTGTCGACACCTGCTGAACCATCAGGTTCTGGAGGAACTTCTGGTACGCCACCCTCGTTTTGGTGGATTTCAGTTGGTCATAATGGAAATATTTGTCTGTATGCTTGTGCTTCATTCTCTTATGTTTTCGTGATGCGTGTGTGTGTGTGTGTGTGCGTGTGTGTGCATGTGTGGTTGTAGTCATTGGATTCTCATGAGTCCCGCCTACCCTTGTGTATTGTTGTCTGCCTGTTGACTGACGCTAAGGCGCAATGAATTAAAAAAAAAATAAAACCCTCCTTACACCTACCAAGCCGTCTGTCCCCCCCCTCTCTCCCTTTCTCCGACCCGAATACGGTAGATGAAGTTTTGCCGATTCGAAATGTTGTCTTATATATGCACAAGAGCTCACACAAGCGAAGCGCTGTTGCCACGTTAGCCAAGCCAAGTGAGGGGGTGGTCCAGGTGGAAATCTTGTAGAGTGTACCTCAGTTCTCGGTAGATCCAAGGCAGCCTCTACCAGCCTCGACGGAAGCCGGCTACCTCTTCCCTACTTTATTTCAACCAATAGCCTGTTGCAACTGGTTAATAAATAACCTT
Source organism: Petrolisthes cinctipes (assembly GCA_033782935.1). Lineage (NCBI taxonomy): Eukaryota > Metazoa > Arthropoda > Malacostraca > Decapoda > Porcellanidae > Petrolisthes > Petrolisthes cinctipes. The sequence goes on from JAWQEG010000582.1 coordinate 51,363, forward strand.
GAAGCCTTGTGAATACTGGTATAGATTACCGAGCTTATTCGACTTCGGGTTATCACTTTGTCAGCGAGACAGAGTGTACACCTACCAAAGACCATTAAACAGGAGGTAGATGATGATCAGATTAACATGGACGACTACGCTGAACGACAGCGAATTGCATTTCAACAAATTGATCATGATATACAGTCGCGGCAAATAGTCCTTGACCAATCAGTGATGGATAGCCGTGACCAACATGGGAGCGTCCGAAAACTCGAAACATTTATACCCATACTATTATCAGGCAGCTGACTGAAGCAACGAATCCAGATGTTCACAGTTCGAAGCAGCTGGCCGCACCTTTCCATCACAGGCTGGTCAAGGACTATTTGCCGCGACTGTACAAAACAAATTACAAGCTAGCCAAAATAAAATACGTATAAGGCAGCATAATAAAGCAAAAACGCAAACGTTCACTCCACGTGATCAAGTAATGTTACAGGTACCCGATTGAACATCGAAACTTCTGCCCCGGTTCACGGGACCTTACACAGTCATATCTATAGTACGCAATAAAATTGTAATAAAGAATAATTTTACTCAGGCGGATGATACCGGTATTGTTTATGTAGACAGAATAAAGAAATTGGTAAAATGCGCACAAACGCAACATCCAAATAACCAAGCAGAATCTCTGGAACATCAACAATTTTCTCTTTCTAGTAATATTATCTCTACTACTGATGATAATAACATAAACAATTACAAACAAAAACTCCGATTGGCAAACAAGTAAAAGATTATAATTCGTCTTACAGATGGGGCTAAAATCAACATATATTATGGTTTTCATAGCCATACTCGAGGCAACCAAAGGTAACGCCGACGAGGGGGAGGCGGTGGCATAGTGGATAAAGAGACGGACTGCAAATGTCAAGGACCCTGGTTCGAATCCACGAGAAAACGTCTGGGATTTTTCAGAGGTGAACTGGGTCAAATTGTTCGTCAATTATCATGGCTACGCCGACACGTCAAGAAAATACCCCCTACATCGTCGTCAACTCACAACATAGAAGATAGACCATATACCAAGATGCTGTGAGTGACAGTGTAGCTGCTCTCCACTGATAGTGACGTCACCGACTCACGTGTATAAACAAGGTGTCGTCATCTAATGGGGCAGAAGAGAAGCAACGGTACCAACATCACCACCAAGCTCCACTGTCTCATCTGGGGCGACACCCAGTAATCTCAGGGCCTCGCATGAGTCACGGGCTACTGATAACCTACAGCCCCGAGGTTGAGGTATAGAAAAAAAATACGCTGTCCCTAAGGATGATGTGCTTATTCCGGGAGCGCTCGTCCAACAGTTTGGTAAAGTATTGGTGACAGAGGATGTGATCACTATTTCTTACTCATTACAGGATATATCTGACTTATTTTCCAAATTTATTTACATTGAGCAATCGTGACAGACACTTAATAATACAATAGTTTTACCTGACATATTACAAACACCTGAATTTACCAATTTAAAGGCATTATATTTTGTGATGTCCTTTAAAGTTCAACGCACTATGAAGGAATTCAGCGACCGTAGTAACATTGCTCGCTTATTACATAAAAATCCAATTGCTAAGAGCCATCACCACCGCCAAAAGCGTGGTTAAGTTAATTTTTTAGGAGAAATATCCAAAGCACTGTTTGGTACTGCAATGGATAGTGATGATCAAGCATTATCCCAAAAATTAAATGTTGTGGGACAGGCAGTTGCAAATCAAGGCAAGATAGTCAGGCAAGTATATAATAGTGTTCAAATAATTGAACAGAAATTTAATTCAGTTATTGAAACGTTAAATGACCAAAAAACAATTAGCTGCAAATGAAGAACAAGCGCTTCACTTTATTAAGCTTATACTTATTTCTGTAAGTATAAACTGAAACTCAAGTACAAGGACTTCGAGAGGCATGTCAAACACTAATTAAAGATGTAAATACTGCAGGGTTAGGTAAGGTCAATTATTACCGATCCAACAACTACAGGATGCACTTGAAATAGCAGTAATGAACTACCATCTTACTCCTATCTTTCATGCACCTACTCGAGAATATTATTATACAGTGATGAATAGTATTTTAACACAAGACCATTATAGTAATTACTATTCCAATGATAAGTAAAATGTCTTTCAAAGGTTACTCAGTTCAACCATCTACGATGAAAATGGAAAATAATCTTTTAATGTTAGATTCCCAGCCAATAAATATTGTACTTAGTGATGATTATTCTCTTGTTGATGTCATCAGTGACACACAACTCCTCAATTGCCATTCTGTATATCTTCATTTATGTTTGTCCTGCATATTTGTTTGCATTTAAATTTCCAAATGACACACCATGTCCAATTGCTTTGAGTCAAAGAACCATTCATCAAACACTATCTACATGTACATTCAGATCTGTTACTAATCAAACTATCTTTCATCGTCATTTTTTATATTTCCACTATCTATACTTCCCTGATGATACACAATTAACACTGACCTGCCCTAATGACACTACCCATGGTATAGTTAAAGGCAACTATAAAGCTGCAGATTCATTTAAGTATGATCCAAAAGAATCGTTACATTACCTAGTAAACATAATTCGCTTTAAAACATGACACTCCCCTCCACCTTTCAACATATATCATATAATGTCGACTTGTTTAACATCGCCCATTTATCAGTTGTTTCAAAAAAAGTGAAACTATTAAGTTGACTTAATGATACTGTAATTCAAACATCCGCATCTGATAATTTGATCCCTCCATATCTTGATCACGAAATCTTGCTACCTACATTTTTAATTCCATGTCTTATCCTTCTGGCATGTACTGTGATTTTTTTATATTGCATAAGAAAGGTCTATCGACGTTATACTGTGTTATCTCGTCTTGAAAAGAATACTTTAATTGCTCCTTCACAGCCTCAACATAGTAACAAGGCTTACCTCTCATTAAAGTGTGAATCATCAGCATAGGTTTAGCTTAAAATATATTATACACACACATACAAGCACCTAGCTCAACACATTAATTTTAAGTTGATTTCTTTATGTTCCCATGTATTGTTGTTCATTTATGTAGACTGTGTGCCAATATCTTGATGTCCATTTTTTGTGTTAATATTTAAGAAATTATTGTTCATTTCCTAGTTCCTCTATAAATATACCGAGTATTGAAAATCTGTTGCCCACAATAAAGGTGATATCTGGGGACAGATAAAATCGGTAGTGGATTGAGCGATGTACGCCTACCAAAAAAAGGAGGTAGAAGACGATCAGAATACAGAGATACCCAGCTAGGGTCAGAGAGACTCTCAAAATACCTTCCCAATCTGTTTACATCTTTCCCTTAGCTACCTGATGCAGCTGGAGTCATAAACCATACCCTAGAACACCTGCAGATACAAACTCTCCCAATCTAGGTCATCTCTTCAAACACCATTAACCATGTCACAAATACCTTTCCTTAACTTATTTTCATCTCTCCAAACTCAGATGATCCCATCTGGGGTCATAAAAAGACATTAACTTTTCCTATCTCTTTCTACTTTCCCTTTCACAGGAAGGAAGAGAGAGAGAGACAGAAAGAGAATAAGAATAAGATCAGGAGAGAGAGAAGGGACTGGGTCTAGTTGACCCAAATTGACCCTTAAGACTAGTAAATAAGAAAACTCAATAAGACAGTAATATTTGATCCAGACACTGATGGCATTTCAGGTAGAGAGTGAATATAAACCGACCAAGAACACAGTTAGTCAGGACAGTTCTGAACTTAGAACAACACAAGGCATATACTCTGGGCTCAACAAGACAAGGCACAAAATTCCCATACAGTTAAATATAATAAATTAAGTCTATTTTATATAATGAAGTTTCTTTTTACCTCAATTGAACACCAACCACGCCTGCTTCGCTACCAACTACACACTCAAGAACAAGGTACCAGATTCTTCGAAGAGACAAGCTAAGGACTAGTACAAAAGGACTAGATAAAGGAGAGAGACCCGAGGTCAAGCAATACGTATGTGTTCACTCGCGAAGATCTGAGGCCGAACTAACTCTCTATGGCTGTACGTCTAGCACTAGCTGGCTGGAGTTACATGGCATGGCGCCACCCTCCGCATCACCAACATACACACACACACACACACTAGTTCGAATGCCCCGACGCTAACTATCTTAACATCCTATATAATTATACATATCAGTCATACATGCAATTCTAATTAACGATGTATATATATATATATATATTTTCCTACAATTATTCCACTTCATGATATCATATTGTAAGACAGCAATCAACCCTTCTTCGGTACGATTCACCCCCCCAGCAACAACATCGCAAGGACTTATAAACAAGTCGACAGTTGAAAGGGACGCTCGGTGTGCTTTCAAATTTGCACTGCCTTCTACCGCCGATACAGTACCGCGGGAGGCGGATGCACGAAGGACCTTAGCGGCTGTTAAGCTACCTTAGCCACCATTTTTGCCCTTAACTCACTAAGGTGGTATGCACGAAACACCTTAGCGGCAATTGTGGCGGCCATCTTTAACCTTACGGCTAAGTTATATTAAACTATAAAAGAGGAAAATCACATAGGTTAAAAATGCGTTTATTGTTATTATTTTTTAATTATACCCTTGAAGAGATGCTCTTTTCTTACCATAATTATTTATTTTGTATGTTACAACACTGTATTGGTCTACTACAACTACCACCATTGTCCTACCACAACAACAAACATTACACAGGGAATGGTAAGTTTGGAAAATCATCTAAACGGGAATCATCACCACCACATTCACTACTACCACAACTACAACCTTCACATAAATAGAGAACAAGTAGACAGTAAGAGAGGAATTAAGTTGGTCAGCAGAAATCTCGGCATACTCTGGTTGTAATAGCTAGGCTTCCCTGTAATGAAGTCGGCAAATTCAAAGTTTCTCAATCCTCCAAACTATGCTAGGAAACAAATGATCCTATTGCCTACATACTACAGTAAATCAACCCGTATTCTGGTGTGATGTGGACGAATGGTAGCCACCAGAAAATGTGTTCTCTTTTTTTCCATTCAGTTATCATAATCATGAGTTCTTCATCAGCTGCAGTATAATTTGCACGTCTTGCGCGCTTAGTAGGAGGCTCTTCTCCCATATTAAGCAATTAAATGCCAAAATAAACACAGTCATTTGTTTGTTTTCTGTGATAAGCTGTCATCCCAACTGACTTCTGATTGGCTTATGTTGCCTAACGTGTCTATGAAGCTGCCCTCTCATTGGCCCAGAGAATGTCAGCTGGTGGTCCATAGTCGGAAGGGAATGGAACGAAACAAACATGGCCGACTGCTACGATCACCTAAGGGAACACTAAGGTTGATGTTAAGGCCAATAGAGCATACAACCATAGTAGCAACCTTACCATCCCCTTAGTGAAACTGCCTAACGTTACATTAACGATCACTCTGCTAAGGTCTTTCGTGCATCCGGCCCCGCCGCTAACTAGCTAAACATAACCAGTGGAAAATACGACTCTGTCTGGCTTAATTAAGCCCAACTCTCTATGCTGCGAATATTATTATTATTATGCTACGAGCATTTTTCAAGAGGAGGGAGTGGTTCATTGCTTCAAAATGGGCCTGAAACACTTGACGAGGCCAATAATGCAAAATACAAACAAGTACGAACTCTTTGACTGGTCTGAATAGCCAAAGCAATCCACACCCTCACTGTGTTTACCACAAAGTGGAAGTAATAACGAAACAAACCTTTAATAACTGGGTCTTTTCTTATTACAATTCGAAAAAAAAAAAAAAATGGCTTTCACTACTGAACCTTATGAAATTATCAGATACAGCACAGACCTGAACACTATAGTTAATCTAACCATTCTTCATAAATAGAGACATACACACCTGTTCTGGAAGGAGTTCATTGTCGAAGTGTGGATTGCATGTGGCCTTGCTGACGAAGGGTAAGCTGGCCTTCTGCAGAACATTTGTCCTACCGACATGAGTGAACCCCCAGCCGGCCACCTCGGCACTGTTATCGCTGTCCAACACCTCCTCAATACCCGCACCAGCAGGAGGCAGGCATAGGAGGCGGACGTAGGCTGGAGAAATGGAGCGAAAATGTACCAATTTAACCACTCATTCACTTTCTCATTCACTCACCCGTGCACCCTCATCCCTACATTTTACTTACGGTTCAACTCTGCCTTCCTGTCCAGTCTGATAAGAGCAATATCGTCGCTGACTTGACCTCGGGTGTCGAAGTCCGGGTGGAGTATGACCTCTGCTGGGGCGAAGTCCTGAGGAAGTGGGGAGCAGATCCGGGTGATGTTGTTGTCGCAGTCCATGTCTGTCTCCAGATTGAGTTCTCCCAGTCTCACTACCATTCTGGAGGAGAGTGGCATGACTATGAGGTACAGCTGCCCACACAAATTCACGGTACACTCAGCATTGTCAATCTGGTGTCTGCCAGGGGCTCAAGGGAAAGAGAAGTAATGGAGACTGTGTGAGTCAAGGGCCAATTACACTGCTCCCACATCCCTCCCTCATCCTATCACTCCTCCCACCTTCCTTCTCCCGAACGTACTTCGATGCTGTAAAACTCTGAACCTGAAATAGACACCGTATTGATAAAGCTGAATGTACAGTACAGCCATGGCTGATAGTGGTGAACCAGCAGGGTCCAAGGAGTGTTGGAAAGCAACTGAACAGAGTTCGGAAAAGTGAGTCTTCTAAACTTCTCAACGTTGAGAATGGTTTGAAAAATTCATTTGTTCGAACTCTGTTCAGTTGCTCTCCAGCACTCCTTGGGCCATGGCCCACCACTATCAGTCATGGCTGTACACTCTACAAGATTACCACCTGGAACGCCCCCTCACTTGGCAAGGCTAACGTGGCAACAGCGCTTCGCTTGTGTGAGCTCATGTGAATATACAGGACGCTATTTCGAATTAGCAAAGCTACATCTACCATAGTTTCATATTGATAATTATTATGGGTATTCCACTCAGTATGAAATTATAACTGAGAAGTAATTTCATGTATTCCTACAATAAGTAGCCCGTATTTCGTTAGTCATAGTTACATGCTTATCTCTGTACGGTGTTTCACATTCCACCTTCAAACCATATCATATGACTTACAATTACGCATGCTAAATATCATAAAACATATTAATGAAAATAATATAGGTGTGCACTAAAATGTTACAAACAAATAACATAGTAGTCACGGACGTATTCTGAATTAACTGAATTCTCTTTTATTCGGCACTTCCAATTTAAAAATAATGCCATTTTGTTATTACGAACTGTTGTATAAATAGTTCATTTGCTGTTCCCACTGTTAACCTGGAAATAAATGTCATTAAAAGGAATTAAGGATAGTTTTTTTTTTTTATTATTATTAATTGCGCCGTAGCGTCAATCAACAGGCAGGCAACAATACATACGGGTAGGCAGGACCCATGAGAATCCAATGACTACAACCACACATACACACGCACACACACACACACCACACACACACATCACGAAAACATAACAGAATGGAGCAAAAGCATACAGACAAATATTTACATTATGACCCATTTAAATCCACCAAAACGAGGGTGGCGTACCAGAAGTTCCTCCAGAACCTGATGGTTCAGCAGGTGTCGACAAACCACATCAAGTGGCAGGCCCCGGGGCAGCAAGTGTCGGACAGTGGGGCAGGCCAGGCAATAGTGCTCTATAGTGTTAGCACGAGGCACTCGACACAAGCGACACTCAGTGAAGGGAGGCTCACCCAGCATCCCAGCAACCTGCCACGGTGGACGGTAGCCAAGCCTCAAACGAGCAGAGACTACATTGTGCCTCCGAACCATGAGGCCTCGACGACGGTAGGAATATTTGTGATGGCAGACAGACTTGTAATGTGTGATGGAGATGCTGAAGGGCCTCTCTGCATCCCTGCGTCGCCGTACAGGGAGGAGAGCGGCGGAGCGGACTTTAGAGAGGTAACATGTCAGGGAGAGAGTACGTCCAACACCACGAGGAGGCAGATGACAGGCTTCCTTTGCGAGTCTGTCAACTGTACCATTGTGACGTAAACCTACATGGGATGGCACGCATAAAAATTTGACAGTCAAGTTACGATGACGCAATAAGGCCAAAAACGACAAAATCTGCTGAACAACAGTAGAGTGTGTGGGGTGAACACTAGAGAGGGAATGAAGGGCAGGTTTGGAGTCACAAAAAATGGCAGCATTCACTCCACATTGACAAACAAGACTAACAGCATCCAGAATGGCATACAGTTCACACAATGTTGAGCTAGAGTGGTTACAGAGACGACGGCAAATCCAGCCCCCTGGAAGTGACTCCATGTCAGGTGAGAAGACAGCACAACCTGCTGTACTATCCACTTGCAATGAGCCATCAGTGTAGAGGCAGTATGGATCTGTGATGGAGGACGTCACTGTTTCTATGTGTTCCAGAGCCAACTGCCGCTGTAGAGAAGGTAGTTCCGACTTGGAAGTAGGTGTAAAGCTCACATCAGGTGTTGGTAGCATCCACGGAGGGGGCCCTGGGGGGACGTCGGCCACCATTATATCTATATTAAGACTACGGAGCATAGAGGAAACAGACCTTATAAGAGTACGTCCAGCAGGCAGTATGGGTAGCTTGGTCTAAGAGAAGTCCTGACTAACTGAGAGTAATGGGGTGAAAGATGTGGGAAATGGAGGCACTTGACAGTGAAGCAAGTAACACTAGAATAAATTCTCTCCACTAACGGGGGAAGACGCAACTCACGCTGCATGTTCACTATCCTGGTCGACATTGGACAACCGAGAATTATTCTCATTGCTCTATTCTGAAATTTTTCTAAAGTTTCAAGAGTAGCCCTGGGAAGTTGAATCAGAGCAGGGGAGAGGTAATCAACAACTGAACGGATAAAAGCAATATAGATAGTCCTGGCTACTGGGATGGAGATGCCCGAGGAGTTGTTAGTGAGCCATTGAAGTGATGTAAGTCGGCGCTGGAGACGACCCAATAAGTCCTGGACAATGGGAAGGTCTTGAGGTCTGGCAGGGATAATCGGCCAAATATTGACTGGCGCGCCCAGGTAGCGATACTGGGAACACATGAGAATGACAGTCCCTCCAATGGTGAACACTGGCCGAGCTTGAGGAAGGCGGCAGGTGAATATTCTGCTCTTATCAGGGGAGACAATAATACCACAGTGAGAGGAGGACACAGAGAAGGAGTCAAGAAACCGCTGGAGATCCCTTGGTGAGGTAGAATGAACACAGATATCATCAGCATAGCAAGTAATTGTAGTTCCAGGTATATCAGTGAGAGAAGTGAGCAGCCGATGCATGAGAATATTAAATAACAATGTGCTGAGAACACCCCCTTGAGGCGTACCAAGATGAAAACTGCGCAAAGGACTGAGCGCACCACTGAAAAACACACGGGTGGTCCTGTTACTCAAATAGCCCCGAATCCACCGTAATAGATTACCCTTTATCTCAAAGTCAACCAGTTGATCCAAAATGACGTCTCTATTAGCAACATCGAAGGCACTTTGAAGGTCAATGAAGGCCACCACACTGTCCCTGTTAAGGCGAGAGTACAGGTCGACTAGGCAGTGGTGTGTGCTCCGCTGGGGAAGGAAACCAAACAGCTATGGAGAAAGGCGATCCTGCAGTCTGTACACAACTCTCGCGTTCCCGAACTTAACTCTTCTAAATATACACCCTCTGGGTTCGGATTACCTGTTACTCTCAGACTAAATACATCCAAATACTATCCAAAATGCAATACATCCAAATACTATCCAAAATTATTTGACAATCTTACTTCAAAAGTGGAACACATTCTATCCCCCTCTCCTTTCTCAAAATGCTCTATTTTAGGTGATGTCAGTGTTCACCACTGCCTTTGGCTTTCATCTTCCTTCACTGTACCAAATTGTAAACTAGACTTCACCTTTTCATTACTCAAAAACCTAGTGTAACTAGTTCTTCACCCTAACCGTAATTTAGACCGCCTTGGAGATCAGTCCAATCTTTTTTCAGTTTCCTGTCCTATCACTACTGTAAGACCTTTAGACTTTTCTAAGAGGTGGTTTATATGGCACTACAGTGCTGCCAACTGCAGGGATCTGGATCTGAGGCAGTACTTTCAATATTTCCCATGAAATTACTTTGGGTCCATGGTCAGATCCTTCTGAGTGTGCTGAACGTATTATGAAGGTGATTTTTTCGACCATGCAGGCATTCATTCCATATTTGTTCTCTCTAACGCAAAAACTCTTGGTTTCATCTCTCACCCTAATTTTTAACATTCTATAGATGTTAAAAATTAGGATGAAGTTTACAAATAGTACAAACGCCCTTCAGCTGATGAATTTCGCATCTTGTATAATACTTCCCAGAATTGTGCCAAATCTGTTCTTCGACTAGCCAAAAAGGTCTTTCATCTGTGCCAAGTGCAATGACTTTCCATTACTCCTATCATTTGTTCTTTCTAGTACTCTGATGTTAATGTTGTTATCTCTTCACAAATTTCAATCTCATATCATTGCCTCTAACTCCACTGTGGACGATTACCCCCGTATTCCTCTTACTTACTCATGGCTGCATTAAAATATCTTCAAATAAATTATTTTCTGACCTGTCTGGCCTTAACACTTGTAAGGCATATAGTTCTGATTGGAAAGAAGTGTGGTTTCGTTCTCATTCCCTTCTAAGAATTTTTTTTTGTTTTTCCATTTATTTATATGTCTGTCATCTAATGCTTTTCCTTCCTGTTAGAAGTTTGCCATGTTCGAAAGAAAGGTGGCCGCTCCCAACCCTCCAACCATTGCCCATTGCTCTGATCACCTGTCTATCTTAAGACTTTGAATATGTTTACAAATGCAAATTTCAAAATTACCTTCCTCGTCACAACCTTTTTTCCGATTGTCAATATTCCTTCCGTACGAGGTGCTCTACTGGCGAATTTATATCCTTCCTTTCTGATCTAACCAGAACTTCTGTGAAACTTTATATGTCGTGCTAGACATATCAAAAGCTTTTGATTGAGTCTGACACAAAGTATTATTATCATTTGGTTTCTGTCTTTCCCCTGTGTCCTTATCTGTGATTTTCTTTTTGGCTATTCTATAGTTGTTATAAATGGTCGCTGTTCTTTCTCTAAGAGACAGTGGCATTCCTCATAGTTCTGTCCTATCACTTACTCTCTTTCACCTTTTCATCAATGATCATTATAGCTGACCTTCTTACCCTATCCACTCATATCCTAATAATTCTACTTTACACTACTCCACTCGCCCATTCCCACAACACTACTCTACATGGCACATCTGATTTCTGACCTTATCCTCATCTCCGATTGGGGTAGAGAAAACACAGTTTCTTCACCTTTTTAGCTTGCACTTATCTTCCAAACTACTATACCCTCTTCTTCAGTGACACACGGCTTGATCTTTCCTCTTCTTAATACATCCTTGGAGTTTCATTTTCTCTTGGATATATCACATTATCTCTCGCTAAAACTGCCTTAACCATCTAAGCGCTGGCCTTCTCGAGCATGGTCATTCTCTCGCCTCGCCTCTTTTCCGCCTCGCGTAAGCAACACATTTTACTTTTGACGACTAATAGCTTGTTAGCCACTTAAATAATACATAATATTGAAATACAAACCTTTAGCTGTCTCCTGATGTACAGTTGCCCAACGTTCTACATGCGAGAGGTGAGTAACGTTGATGGCAACAGTGTATATGTTTGTTCGTGTGGACGTGCTCGACGAAAGTTCGTATCATCAACACTTTTCTTCTGTAGTTAACCTCAGCTAAAGCCTAAGTTCATCCGATAAATGGTGGGGTCATAACTTGACATTATAAACGGTATAAGTTATATTATTAATTTTTAATTATTCGCATATAAATGTGTCTGACTACTCTTTTGACATTTCGCCTGTCTTGGACCGTCTCTGTTAAACCTAACGAAATATCATTCTTGATCCGGGACGCATAAAAACACACTCCAATCTGGTACATGCACTCCCCACTTACTGCTGGGCCAAAATCATAGTGGTTGGAAGAAGAATAGCGCTTGGGTTATAACGATAAAACCAACCATGGGATCAAATTGGAAATAGTCTCATTCTCTTTCCCAGCTAATTTTACGCGCTTGAACCCCAACTTTACCTAGCCAAACCTAACCTAACTAAACCAGGACCTAACCTAACCTAACCGAGTTCGTGCATGTACTGGGTTGGAGAGTGATTCTATGCATCCGGGACAGTTATGGAATTCCAAAATTCCTTACAGGATAACTCTTCGGACGGATGTAAATTCAAACTAATTAGAAAAAAATAGTACATGAAGATATTGGAGGTCGAAAATGGTTCGTCTTGACAGAGCGCAGCCTCTTCATTAACTATATATATATATATATATTTTTTTTCAGCTGACGGCCTTGTATCGTATATGTGGCAACTACTCAATTGTGTTGACTGTTCTAAATGTTCTAAGTCTCACAAATTCTCACAATTGCAGGTCTGCAGTTGTGAAATTCAGAATAGAGTTTTTTTTAATATGTTCCGACACTGGACCGTGGCCCAGGTTAACTGCTACTCACACACACACACACACACACCTCCTGATATCCTAACTAGTACCCAGCCACAGAGGGAGGAAAGTGAGGGTAATTCCTAAATACTGCAGCTGTTATGGTACCAGCGAGGGTGTTTTACGACGTTTAGTGGCCTTATAGTTAGTGCCTGAAACTCAAATCGGAAGAATAAATATTCTCAGGCCCTCACCCGAGAGGAATCGATCTCCTGACCTATAGCTTATGAGTCAAGAACTCTACCCACTCGGCCACCTCCCCTAACCACTGAGTGGGATCAAACAAGCTCATTTAGCGCAAGTATCACATCTATGAAACGAGACCACCAGCTTAAAAAAAAAAAAAAAAAAAAAATCGACTATATTACTGTGATGAAAGGAGGAGGAATTTGTATTTGTTTTAACTTACCCGGCAGGTTTGCTCAATGACTAGGGACGGTTGGTCGGCGTACCGGTGTCTGGATATTTATCTGCTCTTCTTCCACTCACACAATACTTAATATTACAGTTATGTAGGGGTTCCCGTCTGTATATGCATTAATAGTAGTTATACTAGTTACGTAAGTCACACAAAGACTAATTACGTTACTGTCCTATATTTATTATCAATTAAGACCAACAATAATTAATTTAATATTAATAAATAAATAATATACAAGTGCATACATTCACACACGTAATTTAAATAGCTAGCTAGCTAATAACGCTAAGGTTCGAGTTACGGTACTACTTTTCTGTAACGACTTTCCTAGTGACGACTTCGCTTACGACACTGAATTAAATATATATATATATATATATATATATATATATATATATATATATATATATAAATTCACTGAGCACCGTTTCAAGCCTGTTCAACAACCTGCTAACCTTACATTAAATTATGCCAAGAGTAAAGCTAACACTTTAATTTAGGTGCTAAATTCAAACACTTTTCTGTGGTCTCCTAACCTTACGTTACTTTACAAAGGAATTAGGCAAAAGTTAACACTTCACTTGATTAGGTGCTATTCCAGGACCTTCCCTACCCAGTTACATTAACTTGATAATTATTAAATCAAAGCTAACACTCGATATCTTTCTAAATAGTTTCCTAGACTAGTAAAGATATTTTTCTCCACCAGCTGACAATTTCCAACAGCTTCTCGCACTGTAACACCCGTAATTTTCTTATCTTATCAAGATCATTACATAGGCTCGTAAGGAAGAATGGCCAGTTGCAGATACAAGCCAGCTAATCCACTCTCTATTACTCGTAATATCTGGTCAGCGAGCTGTGACCACAACCAGCTGAAATAATCAACAATGGTTTGCAATATTCAGGCATGAGCCGTGAAATTCACCATCTGATTATACTCTCGTCACGCATAGACTAGGCAGATTTTCTCAAATGATGTTTATTTAACATGTATGAAGTATTTTGGGGTAATGGTGGATAAATGTTTTTTTTTTTTTTTAAGGATCTGGGTATGCTGAACACGGCCCATATAATTATCCTGCCATCATCAGCCTAATTAGGTCAATTAGCAGAGGTCAAAGGTCAATGAGTGCAAATCAGTAAAAAATCCCATATTTGTATTTTTTTTTTCAGACTATGCATATTTAGGCATACATATCAAGCTTTGTTTAATGATTTGAGTTTTCAAAAAGTGTTTTTGTTGTTAGGGTAGTTATCCGCCGCCTAATTGGGTCTAATTAGGTCAATTAGGGGGGTCAAAAGTCATTGAATATATTTTTCCGAAAAAAATTGAAATCATACACTATCTGCTTGCTTTGCCTATAGCTAAAGGAAAAAGCCGGACCTGCTATAATAAGGGAGTATTGGTGATTTCAAAATATGAATTTAATGGAAAACCTGAAGAAAAAAGGCATTCTTTCAGTTATGGATGGAAGTTGTAAACATATGCCAGGGAAGACATTATTACGTATGATATACAAAGATTGACATTGAATGTACTATTGCCGGGTACACCATCAGCTGAAGACATAATTATATACAGCTGTGAGTCCAACTAACCATGGAGAGGGAAGTTGTGGGACCACCAGGAATATGGCCCTTAATAATGGGGCTAATACACTTTTGGTACGGTAATTGAAGTGCCTTGAATCCTTCAAAGTATGCCAGGAAACAGTTGCCCTCAATGGTACTAAAATTTGGGGATCTGTTTCAAGGCATCGTTTGAAGGAATCAGTGACCTTCCAATTTACCACCCATCAAAAGAATGTCTCTTTAAGGAGGTACTATACTTATGGTACATTGGAGTGTCTTGATTCCTCCAAAGTATGCCAGGAAACAGCACTAAATGATGAGCAAACATCACAGTGTCCTGTTGCTTCAAATAGTTTGGAGGAATCAGCTGTTCCAGATTTACCAACATTGTAATATGGCCCTTAATCTCGTGTTTGCTGAGAGGATCGATGGGACGAAAGAGTTACGAGCGAGTCGAGAGTGGGACAAGTCGAGTGGAGCTGCATGGTGTGGTATCGGGAGAATCCTCTGGGCAAGTGCACAGAAGTAGCACTCTACCTCCCTTTTATTGCGTTCGTGGCATATTTTGAAAAATCCTCGCTTCCCCATTGGTTACTCAATTTTGATTTACTAGAGCACGATTGGACGAGAGTGACGTCATGAGTTCAGGACCCTGCCTCTCCTAACTTCTACTTCCTAGCTATAATAATACATCACTGTTATATATGCAATTATTATTTCACGATATATATATAATTTCCATACCTGACCACTTCATGATAAAACATGCCGGAATCGAAGGATTTACTCTGTTCGATGAGTTATTACTCTCGTCAATAAGATAAGAGAGTGCGACGAGTTGATAGGTTAGTTGTAATGTAACATGCCGCTCCTAGAGAGATACAATGCGGATTTCAAACTATTTCTGGTCTTGGTGGACACAGATGAGATAATTAATTTATTACATGACACGAGCATAAACTCGTGACAAATACTGGATGTTACATATTTATGAATTTAGTCATATAATTGTTGGCTTTGATCAGTGTGACCAGTGGCACACAACAAAAATTTTCTGTGCGACCGTATTCATGTAGGTGGCTAAGGCAATGGGATAGTCATCTTACTCCTGAAACATGTATCTCGCCACCTAGACACAAATTAGGAAGTCCAGTGTAGAAACTTTCAGCCATACTGACGACCTAATGTTTCATTGCCGTTATCGCTTTATTTAGTGACTTTTACCCTCGTAAACTAATAAAATAAATCTGTGATAAACTCGAAAAACATTAATTCTGTTATTCAGATGGTCATTGACAGAGACATTAAATATTTCTAAAGTTGTTAAGCTGCACCCAACTCCATATTACCCTGACATAGATGGGATGAACTCAGGCTGTAACTGAGGTTCAATTCAGAAGAAAAGTGTTGATAATTTGAACTTTTACCGAGCATGAACACACGAACAACCATAAATACTTTTGCCATCACAGTTACCCACCTCTGGCAGCAGCGTGGCCCAGGCGGAACGTTGGCCAACTGTACTTGTGAAAATTAAATGAACATCTGTAGGTTGGGTAGCCAGCTCAGAATGACCACAACTCAAAATTATTCACTTCTACACTCTCCATACATTATCTAAGTACGTTTTCAGGCTCTGATTTCATCATAAAATGTGTCAGAATCACATTAGTCAACATAACCATATGAAATATAACGTCACTCGTTTTTACAGACATACTCTATATGGTAATTAGCGCAAAAGTTGAGTGCTGAAATTACATCCTCACACGCTTACAGCCATTCCTTTACTGGCTGTCAGTGGCTGGAGTGACTTGGGGTACTCCCTATGCACACACACCCTCTGTTGTGAGCCTGATCGAGCATTTGAAAACAACACGGTCTACTTATTTTGTCACCCTCGGTTACTCACACTTGTTGATGATGTCGTCACCCGTGGTTAAAGCAGTTGGGTGTGCTGCCCAGGATCCGTGAATACTTCAACGTTCACAACACTCCTGGGCGGGGTGGAATCAAATGCCTTTCGTCTCATCAACTCTCTCCTTTCACTACAGCTTCTCTCTCTTCACCGCAAAGTTGTATAACTCTTTCTATTTTATCACTATTTCACTGGCCATTGTTCTTCTGAATTCTCTCATTATATGCTTCCTCCCCTCAGGAGAGCGTGCAACATTTGGCAAGCCACTCAATTTCACCCACTTTCTATTCAATTCCATAAAGCAAGAGATGACCTGCACCCTCAATCTTTTATGTATGCTACACAATTGGCCATCTTTGGCACGCTATACCTCCATCCATCTTTCCCCCTTACTATGATATATGCTTCTTCAAATGCAAGGTTTCTAAGCATCTCGAGCGAAATTAGACATGAATTTAAACATAATTCTTGTATTTCCCAGGCAAGGACAGTGAGTCAGTCAGTCTTTGGTCATCATCTTCCTTAATATGGAAAAAGAAACACAGACTACTTCAATATACGAGGAATGGAAGATTTGTTTGTAGCCATAATTGGAGGAAACAGTATCCATCTAGTCTGACTACACGAGACAACCCCTTGCAGTTCACATATATTCTGTTCGTGTATATGTTCGGTCAATATTAAGCAGCCGTTCCTACAGGAGTGACAATAACACATACTGTACAAGTATACTCACAGTGAGGCTCCTCTAGTATAGGTGGAGTGGATGCAGTGGGCTGCTGTGAGGACGTATTGCTCTGTGATTAGTGTCCCACCGCAGCCCCAGAAGGGATCTGTGGTGGCTGTTAGGAAGATAAAGATGAATAATATTGGTCAAGAGGTTTTCAGGGCTTACATATCTTACTTCGTATAACTGTGAGATGAATTTCGAATTTTTCTGTAGTTTCTTTTCGTAACTTTCACGAACGAAAACATTACTGCTAACCGGTAGTGAAACCAAGAACGATAATTTCTGTTTAGAAACCAATTCAAAGCCACTAGCAACAATAAAACCATACAAATGGCTTGGGAGAATATGAGAGTTATGCAATGATACCTGAGTAGTTGATAAATATATTTCTTGTTTTAAACAAATTAATTAATAGAAAGTCAAACTGAAAAATATTTAGTTTATACAGATGAATAAACCGAAAAAAACTACATGTTTTTACGTTTTGCGATTTCTACTTACCAAAACAATTTCATGACAGAGAACATACTGTAGGCCTACAGTGTTCATCTATGTATATGACCAACATTTCAAGTTATGATACTCATGTTTGAATTCTCATAAAACCACCTTTAATTTATATTGACCAACTTTTTAAAAATATCATATTGCCCGTATGATATTTCAGATATTAATTAAGCATCTGCTCTTGTGACAATTATTTAACTTTCCGACTATGCAAAAAATAATAGATACTCACAGTCATATCCAAGAACGGCTATCCAAGGAAGCTCTCCCACACTGGCCTGCGCACCGTTATACACACGCTCCGAGAACCCCTCAGGACCTTTGCACACGGTAGGTAGCAAACTTTCACCCACACTAGGATCCTGAGTGGGTTTAGTAGGCGTAGTGGTGGGTGTGGTGGTTATGGTAAACGTGGTGGGGAGATTTATGTAGGTTTGTTGGCAACATACCTGAAATAAATAATAATATTACTTTCGGCTAAGTTTACATGTACATAGTAAAAATATAACGCATGTAATATGGCCCTAATCTCGTGAAACTCCGTGCGTACAGTCGGCCACAGTGCTGGATGTTATAGTCAGCGTTACAAACTTTATCTCTGATATTCGCAAACATGGTTTTTCGAATTATGGCTTCGAAGCGTCTCAATCGTGAGGAAATGAGATAGTGTAGGTGAGGGAAGGGAGAGAGAGGTAAGGGGGAGGAGAGGGTAAAATAGCATACAGCGAACCAATCAAGATATAGCTTATGTATAAGAGTTATGAAGTGCAATTAATATAATTATTGACATGGAGATATCACATGAAATTCAAAACAACCAGTGTTTTGTAAAGTTTCCTGTAACAAACTTAATATTTTTTTTTATACCAGGCCTTCATCTCCACGCGTTAGGTAACACTTTGCTAGGGAAATCTTACAGAGGAGGGGTTCCCCATGCCCCCCTCTCCGCGGCTATTGCACTGAAACGGGCGAAGGCTGCCCAAGTAGGAAGGCCTCAGACAGCTGACTCAAACCCCCACCCCCCGTTGTGAGTGCTAACCTCTTTTTTTTTCTTTTTTTTTTAAATTAATTGCGCCGTAGCGTCAATCAACAGGCAGGCAACAATACATACTGGTAGGCGGGACCCATGTTAATACAATGACTACAACCACACATACACACGCACACACACACACACACCACACACACACATCACGAAAACATAACAGAATGGAGCACAAGCATACAGACAAATATTTACATTATGACCCATTTAAATCCACCAAAACGAGGGTGGCATACCAGAAGTTCCTCCAGAACCTGATGGTTCAGCAGGTGTCGACAAACCACATCAAGTGGCAGGCCCCGGGGCAGCAAGTGTCGGACAGTGGGGCAGGCCAGGCAATAGTGCTCCACAGTGTTAGCACGAGGCGCTCGACACAAGCGACACTTAGTGAAGGGAGGCTCACCCTGCATCCCAGCAACCTGCCACGGTGGACGGTAGCCAAGCCTCAAACAAGCAGAGACTACATTGTGCATCCGAGCCAAGAGGCCTCGACGACGGTAGGAATATTTGTGACGGCAGACAGACTCATAATGTGTGATGGAGAAGCTGAAGGGCCTCTCTGCATCCCTGCGTCGCCGTACAGGGAGGAGAGCGGCGGAGCGGACTTTAGAGAGGTAACATGTCAGGGAGAGAGGACGTCCAACACCACGAGGAGGCAGATGGCAGGCTTCCTTTGCGAGTCTGTCAACTGTACCATTGTGGCGTAAACCTACATGGGATGGCACCCATAAAAATTTGACAGTCAAGTTATGATGACGCAATAAGGACAAAAACGATAAAATCTGCTGAACAACAGTAGAGTGTGTGGGCTGAACACTAGAGAGAGAATGAAGGGCAGGTCTGGAGTCACAAAAAATGGCAGCATTCACTCCACGTTGACAAACAAGACTAACAGCATCCAGAATGGCATACAGTTCACACAATGTTGAGCTAGAGTGGTTACAGAGACGACGGCCAACCCAGCCCCCTGGAGGTGACTCCATGTCAGGTGAGAAAACGGCACAACCTGCTGCACCATCCACTTGCAATGAGCCATCAGTGTAGAGGCAGTATGGATCTGTGATGGAAGACGTCACTGTTTCTATGTGTTCCAGAGCCAACTGCCACTGTAGAGAAGGCAGTTCCGACTTGGAAGTAGGTGTGAAGCTCACATCAGGTGTTGGTAGCATCCACGGAGGGGGTCCTGGGGGGACGTCGGCCACCATTATATCTATATTAAGACTACGGAGCATAGAGGAAACAGACCTTATAAGAGTACATCTAGCAGGCAGTATGGGAGGGACCGGGTAGTTTGGTCTAAGAGAAGTCCTGACTAACTGAGAGTAATAAGGTGAAAGATGTGGGAAATGGAGGCACTTGACAGTGAAGAAAGTAACATTAGAATAAATTCTCTCCACTAACGGGGGAAGACGCAACTCACGCTGCATGTTCACTATCCTGGTCGACATTGGACAACCGAGAATTATTCTCATTGCTCTATTCTGAAATTTTTCTAAAGTTTCAAGAGTAGCCCTGGGAAGTTGAATCAGAGCAGGGGAGAGGTAATCAACAACTGAACGGATAAAAGCAATATAGATAGTCCTGGCTACTGGGATGGAGATGCCCGAGGAGTTGCTAGTGAGCCATTGAAGTGGCGTAAGTCGGCGCTGGAGACGACCCAACAAGTCCGGGACAATGGGATGGTCTTGAGGTCTGGCAGGGACAATTGGCCAAATATTGACTGGTGCGCCCAGGTAGCGATACTGGGAACACATGGGAATGACAGTCCCTCCAATGGTGAACACTGGCCGAGCTTGAGGAAGGCGGCAGGTGAATATTCTGCTCTTATCTGGGGAGACAATAATGCCACAGTGAGAGGAAGACACAGAGAAAGAGTCAAGAAACCGCTGGAGATCCCTTGGTGAGGTAGAATGAACACAGATATCATCAGCATAGCACGTAATTGTAGTTCCAGGTATATCAGGGAGAGAAGTGAGCAGCCGATGCATGAGAATATTAAATAACAATGGGCTGAGAACACCCCCTTGAGGCGTACCAAGATGAAAACTGCGCAAAGGACTGAGAGCACCACTGAAAAACACACGGGAGGTCCTGTTACTCAGGTAGCCCCGAATCCACCGTAATAGATTACCCTTTATCCCAAAGTCAACCAGTTGATCCAAAATGACGTCTCTATTAGCAACATCGAAGGCACTTCGAAGGTCAATGAAGGCCACCACACTGTCCCTGTTAAGGCGAGTGTACAGGTCGACTAGGTAGTAGTGTGTGCTCCGCTGGGGAAGGAAACCAAACAGCCATGGAGAAAGGCGATCTTGCAGTCTGTACATGAGACGATTGAGTAAGATTCTCTCCATAACTTTACAAAAACAGGAAGTCAGGGAAATAGGCCTGAACTTCGCAGTGCCGGGCTTAGAGATGGGTATTATTGTGCTGCTGGTCCAGGCTCGTGGTACACAACCATCACGAAGACAAAGATTGTACAGTAGAAGTAGAGGGTTCCCAGGAACTTGTTGAAGTAGGCGCAGCACAGCATAAGTAATACCATCATCACCAGGGGAAGAAGCTCTACCCCGAGTGAGAGCACGTCTCAACTCCTCCTCAGTTATCTCCTCTGCATCATCGTCATCATCTTGCAACAGAGCAGACATTAGACGTAGCTGATGGACAGCAGCACGGGAAGTGAGTGCATCTTGTATGTGGATGGGTAGACTGGCTGAGGTAGATTGTTCTGACCAGGCATCGACAAGTTGTTGGGCATAGTCGGCGGGAGTGTGATGACGAGCAGTGGCTGGTGTCTTTTTAACAACCCGACGGATGAGGTGCCACATAGAAGCCACACTTGTTTGCTGGTTGATGCTGTCCATGAACCGCTGCCAAGACTCAGTGTGAGCACACTCCTGCAGGGTAACTAAAGCGTCCCTAGACATCTGGTAACGATGGAGCAGGTCTGGGGTTGGGTTGGCTTGAAACAATAGGCCATCACGTTCAGCCTCCTCTTTTGCCTCCTGTATACGTGCATCCAGCGTCCAGGAGTGGGCAGTATGGCGATGCTGGAGGTGTGGCCGGGAGACATATAGCCTATAAAAGTCATGAGTAGCAGATACAAGATTAGAGTACAACTGTTCAGCTGATGATATGTCAAATGTAGGGAATACATGGACCATGAATACGATGTAAGTCGGGCAATATTTAGGGGGCACAGCAATACGCAAGTGAGTGGCTGAAGCACTTGACCCAGCAGTTAGAGAATAATGAAACCGAAGAGCGATGTGATCAGAGAATAAGTCTGGCACGGAGGAGCACAGGACCCGAGATGCTATCAGGCCAGACGAGAGGATGTAATCCAGAGTACCTCCCCGGCAATGAGTGGCACCTCCAGTGTCCCAGCGTGTCAGATGATGCTTGCGGATGTATGAAAGGAGACGAACACCATTACGATTAATAGAGCCAGAACCATCACCCAAATGCTAACCTATGGCAACAGTGAGAGATTTTTCTGTGTCCCGAGCAGGACTCGAACACTAGACCACAGAAACTGCAGCCGCGCATTCTACCACTGTGGTAGCCAGGGGCTACACAGGCTACACTTAATACTAATATAATTAATAAATCATAACGAACAGAGACTACATTGGAGAAATGGCATGCTTGTTCTCGTTCATTGTTTGCCAATATGGGTCAGACAATATATGAATCTCAGTTAAAGTTATTTATACTATAACATCAATAATCAGGTATAGTTGAGCAATTAATCTATACCCCTAATCTTTCTACAACACAATTTTTTTTGAACAGTTATATAAACACCATTTGATCGTAGTTTGGGTGAGTTCACCTCTCTGGTCATCATGTTTTCATGTCACTAATTACGTTATTTGCACTTAATAACTTTTATACAAAATCTTTATCTTACTGTACATTGGTTCGCTGTATGCAATTTTATCCTCCTCTGTTTCTTCCCCCCTCTCCTCCACCTTACCATTCTCTCCCAACCTTCACCTACATCGTCTCCCTGCCTCACGATTGAGATGCTTCGAGGCCATAATTCGAAAAAAAAATAAAAAACAGGTTTGCGAACATCAGAGAACTGGAGTTTGTAACGCTGATTGTAACAGCCAGCACTGTGGCCGACTGTACGTGTGCGGGTGTTTATAAGTGTGTATATATATATATATATATATATATATATATATATATATATATATATATATATATATATATATATATATATATATATATATATATATATATATATATATATATATTTGTGTGTGTGTTTAAATGTTTTCTACTCATTTATGTATTTACGTTTTTGTATCATTGTGTTTGTCTCATCGTGTAAGTCTTTGTGGACTTGTGTATGTACTTATGCGTGTGACTTCTTACAGGGTTCTCTGTGAATAGTATCATGATAAGTCCAACAATAATAATATTAACGGTATGTAAGAGAAACAGGTGACACATTTCGAGCTCTAGAACGAGCTCAAATTTTCAAACACAGCACTACCCCATGAACAATATTATATATCAAGGAACTCCTGAGACACTCACCTTAAAGTTCCTACGCTCCATATTACAAGTTGCCTGACGAATCCTACGATACATGTCAGACGTAGGGTTGGTGAAGATGTCGCTGAAGGTGCTACAGGAACGTAAGGGCGTACATGACTCCCCAGGACCACATTTAGACACTGTAGATGGAAGTGAGTTAAGTCAGGGATACTCTCCTTCACACATACACACATACACCCATACATACACGTACAGCTCCGGACAGATCAAGCGACAACACCCCATCCATCAATGATTTGGTTTGGGCCTCATCGGATCTGGCAACAGTTGCAGGTGGATGGAGGGGGGATGTTAGTGGGAGAGGAGGAGGTAATGTGGGAGGGTAACGAATGATCAGGTAGAAGAGACGTGTGTCAGGAGGAATGAATGAAGCATACAATGTGAACAGTGTCGAATCACCAATAGTTTAAAGCAGGGTTCTTCAAACTTTTTCAGTCGTGACCCAGTTTTTACTATGACATCATTCTCGCAACCCATACAGAAATATCTTTTACAAATGACCAGAATTATCAACCCAAGAAAATACAAGGCCAGAAACTGAAACGCAATAATTGTGATAAATATAAACAGAATTATAAACACTGCCTCACCTATCCCTCCCTTTCTCTATCTCTTCTCTCTCATGAAGGCTAATATTTGTGCAATGATTTTGTTTTATTGATAATGGAATATATAAGTACTTGAATATTAAAATATTTTAGATGGATTCATGTATGAACTTCATAATTAATTTATTTTCACGAACATTATTATTTTATTATATTCATGTATTTATTTATATAAGTCTGTGACCCAGTTTGGAGGAATTGGCGACCCAGTAATAGGTCGGGACCCGTAGTTTGAAGAACCCTGGTTTAAAGAAGTGCATACTGCATTAACGTAGGTAGATATAGGAGAGAAAAATGTGATGATTTGAGGCGAGGGTGAGGGGGAAGAGAGTCAGACAAATGAAGGTGATTAGTTGAAAAGTAATAACAAACAAATATTAATTAGAATATCTGTTACATTTTATCCTTTAAATAAAGGCACTGTCATTTGTTCACCATCGCAGTGGGATAGACTACTGATTATTATCCCTTGGATATTAGAAAACAAATAAAGGTGTTTGCCGACCTTTCGGACCCGAACATTTCCGCTTTCTCTCTTCAGCTATCTCTGTATTCCTTTCATCCCTCGTGCTTGCCCCGTAGGGGGGGATTGCCTGGAATGATGTGGGCAATACTTTAAGGGTTTGGGCGCCCTTTCGGCCCCAGCCACTAGCTTTCAGTTCTTCAACTGTCCCTCCTTTCTTCCTATTTCCTTCTTGCTTGCTGTCACACCTTTCAATCACCTTTTTCTGGTGCTATATGACCTCGCTGTTGCGGTACCTAATATCAATCAATCAAATCCCTCGTTCTTGTAGTCACCTTCTCCCAAGGCCAGCTGTATTTTTTTTATTTTTTTCGGCAGAAGACGGTTTAATTTTCTAACTTTTTTAATAATCATATTTGTCAACAAATTCATTAATCTATTTACCAGGTATATTCTTCTAAATATGCATTTCCTTAAATATAATAGATGTTAAACTTAAATAGGCTCTGCTATATGGCGTTTTCAATAAACTTGGCCAAATTTTATGCATAGGCTATATATATTACAGTATCTCTCAAGTAACTGGCAACCTTACACATCCTCTTTACTGTCTTATCCCTCTCTCGCTTGCCCTTCCCTCCTTTCTTACTGTTTATCTTTTATTTTTCATATTTTTAACCTTCTCATTCGTTCTTAAAAAGTTTTAATGACATAGGCCTTTCTCCCTTATCACCTATAGTCCAAATATATGAGGAGAAAAACTGCGGCTGAGACTATGTTGTTGATACCATTTTGGTCTCAATATGTAGTGGTTGATTGATTGATTGATATTAGGCGTCGCAACAGCGAGGTCATATAGCGCCAGAAAACGGTGTTAGAGAGGTGAGACAGCAAGCAGAAAGGAAATAGAAAGAAAAGAGGGACAGTTGAAGAACTAACTGTTGCCAGATCCGACGAGGCCCAAACCAAGTCGCTGATGGATGAGATTGTAGTGGCACCATGTGCTTGTGCACCACTCCTTAGTCATTTGTTCACTCCTCGTTCTGATTCATCCCACGGTCTGGCGGATAAGCTAATCCCTTCCCCTGTCGTGGCTTAATCTCCTCTCAGGACTCCATCCGCCAGACTCCACTCCTTGTCCCAGGAATGAATCATCTGAGTATAGCACACCTGTGGATGCGCTGGGTTACGTGACGAAGCTACATCCAGGGCCGTATATATCTAAATAAAAGGGCCGCACTGCGGCCAGATGAGAGACTCCCCTGCTATAGCTCCAGTACAGGAAGGACCAGCCCTGCTTTCGTCATCGTCGCACACCTGCCTACTCACGTGTTCCTGCTTCGATCACACATGGTGTTCCTGCCCTACACAACTGCAGACGCTCCACTGCAACTACAGACTCTCCACGACGCTACACGACAGGCTGGCCTACAATATACTTACGTGTACTGCATTACTTGTATTACCAACAAACTGTACCGTGTGTTATGGAGTCTGTTCACCCGGGTAGAAACATAATGGCTTCCTTACTGTTTTAGGGTGTTGTAGCTTGGTCTGTCCGGAGCTGTACACTACAATGACACACACACACACACACTTACCCTGTCTCATGATTCTCCCAGCTTCAGTAGTCACAAAAATCGTCATGATCGTCAGCAGTGCCATCATCTTCCCTCTGTTTTCCATCATCATCTGTCGGAAAATAAAAATTTCCTGTTAGGTTTAATTAAGGGAATCCTTTGTTATGGGTAAATTGGAAAACTACTGATTCCTCCAAGCCATGTCAGAATATAGACTCTCTCAGTATACAGGTAGAGTACGTACCATTGCCAACACATGAACCTAGGCACTCCTTGTGTCTGGGTGGTGGTTCCTGGCAACTCCGACGTAGTAAACGGTGATTTTCTATGAATGTAATACTCTTAAGATAAATCTATTTTCTCTTGAAGAACAGAGAATGATATAAATCAACCAATCACAATCACCGTTTCAAACGTGGAGTATTTCATTCATAGAAAATCACCGTTTACTACGTCGGAGTTGCCAGGAAGCACCACCCAGACACAAGGAGTGCCTAGGTTCATGTGTTGGCAATGGTACAGTCATACAGCCTGCCGAATATATTCCCGGAGCTTCGACAGGTGTAGGGTATAGGTACGGGTCTGGTAATGGTGGGAAAACCTCACTGCCAGACGTGCAAAAAATCGTAGCTGTTGCCTACCGTACTATGAGTACGAGGTGCTTAACTAAGCAGAACTCCCTCACACGTTTAAAAGGTGAATAATTCTCTGAAAAAGAGAAAGTCCTTGGTGTGTTATTAAATTCTTAATTCTGTTATTATTATTACTGATTTTTTTCCTGTTTTTGTTATTGTGTTAGGTATTATTCTGTCGACAAGTAAAACGCAGTAAAATCCCTGTAACGTCAGGAGGTCGTTACTACCCAGGGGTTATAGTAGACTCCAAGACTAGGCACGGGTTTATTCACAGAGTAGAACACAAGTACAATAATGGGAGTGAACCAAGCACAGGTTGATGACTTCCGCTTGCCTGCTTGCCAGAGTTGCTTGTAGAAGATAGTTGCATTGCTTGAAGGAGGTGGTAGAGTTGCTTGTAGGAGGTAATTGTAGGGTGCACCAGGGAGACCATAGGGAAGCATGTAGGTAAGTGAAGAGAGCGGGCAGGGAAAGGCAGCGACAAGTCTCGGTTCAAGGCCCAATCGCTAGACAGCAGGAGAAGACTCGCTACACGACAGGCGAGTGCGGGAATGTGTAGTTGTAACATAGAGAATGGGAAAACATAGAGAATAGGAAAACCTAGTGCTTGGGTCACTACAGTATCCCCCCTCCCCCAAGAAACAAGAAGAGAGGTAGGGGTAAGTTACATAAAATACAATAATTAAAATATACAATATACAAAAAAATTATTACATACATATGAAAATACATCAACACATTGAATACATACATGGTCAAAATATATGATAGAGAGTGTGTGTCTGTGTTGGTTATGGAGGCGGTGTATTTGGCCAAACGGAGAACAGTGCATCCCGACCGAGAAGTGAGTCCCTCAAGTACCAAAGCCGGCTAAAGGGACGAGAAGGCATGGCAGGTATTACGTGGATGACAGGAGGCTGGTCCTGAGGGATACTGGAAGGGATTAATACAATCGAGGCATGTTGAGGTGAAGGTTGGTCAGAGAGAGGTAACGGTTCAGGTAGGGTGAGGTCAGGTAGCGGGTTGGGGGTGGGAATGTGGTCAGGTAATGGTGAAGGGTCGGGAGAAGGAATGGCAGGAATAGGCGCGGGATCGGCCTGTAGGGGAGGAGAAGGGTCGGAGGTAGATGGAGTAGGTATGTCAGGAAGGTTTGGAGGGGTAGGTGGGTCGGGTAGAGGAGTGTGGATGGCGCAGGGCTCGGGTGGGGAAGGAATGAGAGGAGCGGGTAGGTGTGGTGGAATAGGCAATGTCGGGGATAGGAAAGGGGTTGGGAGAAGGGGGAGGAAGTAGAGGTTCCGTATGAATGGGGTGTGACGAGGACGGGGGAGTAGGGTTGGTTAGAAGGATGGGGTGAGGGTAAGGTAGGGTAGGTAGGGGAAAGGCAAGGGAGGGGTGTGGTGTTGGTAGGAGTGGTGGACGGTGCAGTGTGCGTGGTGTAGGGTGTGTGTGTGGCGGTTGAGGTGTGTGTGTCGTGGTGTGTGTCGGTGTGTGAGTTGATGGGTGGGTATTTAGTGGTGTGATGTGAGGATGTTCGTGTGTAGCGCGGGCCAGTTTGACCCTCTCCCAGGACGTGACGTACGGCTTGTCGTGAATACGTAGGGTGACAGTAGCTTCTTTCCTGGTGAGCACGGGGTAAGGGCCAGTGTATAGTTGCTGGAGCAGTGTACAGTGCGAATCCATCCTGAGTAGCAGCGAGGGTGCGGTGTGGAGACCGGGAGGCGTGTAGGTAGGCCTGGAGTGCTGGCGTGTAGGCGTTGGTGCGGCATGTGTGATGGTGCTCTTGAGTGCTGGTAGGAAGGAGATGCTGGTTGTATTGACATCAGGAGATGTTATCTGGCCTGGGAGGCGGAGATCTTCACAGTAAACAAGCTCTGCCGGAGAGTGGTTAAGGTCCTCCATCTTCGTCCGGATGGTGAGGAGGATGAATGGTAGTGTGTCTGTCCATTGGTCTGGTTGAAGGGCGCAGAAAGCGTCTTTGAGGCAGCGGTGAAACCTCTCAACCATCCCGTTGCTGCAGGGGTGGTAGGCGGTGGTGCATTGATGTCATGTACCCAGAACCGCTAACATGTTGCTCCATGCTTCTGATTCAAATTGCATACCCTGGTCGGTGACATTAACTGCCGGAGGCCGAAAGTTTGCCACCCAGTTGCTCAGGAAGTGTTGGGCAGTGCCTTTTGCAGTAATGTCCGATATAGGAATAGCGGTACACCATCGAGTTGTCCTGTCAACACACATCAGCAGGTAACGGTATCCACACGAAGAGAGTAGTGGGCCCACGATATCAACGTGGACTGTATGGAACCTACTGGACGGAACGGTGTAGTCATGGAAGGGAGGGCGTGTTCGGCGTCCCACCTTAGCACGCTGGCAGGGTAGACATGACGTCACTCAGTCACTAATCTGACGTCTCATCCCTGGCCATAATGCGTGGCGGCTGAGGTGGAGTGTTCTCGCTACCCCTGGGTGGTTGAGAGAGTAGTAGTGTAGGAATACTGCCTCCCGAAACTGCTCGGGGATGTAGGGGCGTGGTACGCCGCAGGAGGTGTCACATCAGAGGTGCGTGGTAGAATCAGGGGCTGTCAGGTATTCCAGGCGCAGTCCCGTTTCACCTGCGATGAGGTGTTTTAGGTATGCGTCATCCAGCTGAGCGTATGCCAGGAAGTCCAAGGGCAGGATGTGCTGGATGCTGGAGATAGCAGGTTTTGTTGGTGGTGCTCTGGAGAGGGCGTCGGCTACGGCATTGTCTTCCCCTCGGATGTGGTGTATATCTGTTGTGAATTCAGAAATAAAAGCCAAGTGGCACGTAACTCGTGGGGACCAGTTTGCACCTAGCTGCTGCATGGCTGTTGTGAGAGGCTTGTGGTCCGTACGGATGTGGAAGGTCCTACCTTTGAGGAAGTGGTGGAAGTGCTTCACAGCGTTGTGGATGGCGATCAGCTCTTTGTTGAAGGCACTATACTTGCGCTGAGGCGGCTCCAGGCGTTTACTGTAGAAGGCGATAGGCTTGAGAATCCCGTCCACTTCCTGTTGTAGGACTGCTCCGATCGCTGCATTTGAAGCGTCCGTGTAGATAGATATGAGCGTGTGGGGTGTAGGATACACCAGAAGTGCCTCAGCTGTAGGTGGCCAGACAAGTTTCTTCTGGGATGATTTCTTCAGCCCTTTTAGAAGGTTTTGGAGTGGTGCGAGGGTGGAAGCGGCGTGTGGAATAAATTGGTGGTAATAGTTCACCACGCCTAGGAATTCCCTGAGTTTTCTCGCTGTGGTGGGTAGGAAGAAATTCCTAACAGCCTCCACCTTCTGCGGCAGGAGTGTGATGTCTTGTGGTGTGAAGCGGTGTCCGAGGAAGTCCAGGTGGTCCACCCCGATGCCACACTTGGATAAGTGGATCTTGAGTCCGGACTGCTGCAGGTGAGAGAAGACCTCCCGCAGGTGCTACTGGTGTTGTTCATGGTCATGGGAAGCGACGAGTATGTCATCAGTGTAAACCACGACATAATCTAGTCAACGCAGCACTTTGTCCATGAACCTCTGGAACGTTTGTGCAGCATTCCGTAATTCGAAGTTTATGGCTGGGAACTCAAACAATCTCACAGATGTAGTAATGGCGGTCTTCCTCAGCAACAGGAATCTGGTGGAAGGCACGGACAAGGTCGATTTTGGAGAACACTGCACATCCTTGGAGTTTGGAGTGGATATCCAGGACGTGCGGGATCGGATACCTGTTGGGAATAGTGGCCGCATTGAGAGCTCTATAATCTCTGCATGCCCTCCACTCTCTTTCCTGCTGCTTCGGGACCATATGAAGAGGCGACGCTCATGCACAGCCCGAGGGTCTGGCCATGCCCGGCTGAATCATTACGTGGAACTCTCGCTTGGCAGCTTCGAGACGTTCCAGGAGTATCCTGCGGGATTTGGCGAACACAAGCGGGCCCGTAGTGGTGATGGTGTGTCGTATCTCTGGGTCGTAGGTGTGGTGTGAAGGTTCTGAAGAGAGTAGGTATGGAAAGTCCTCCAGGATGTGTTGGTATGTGTTGGCATGTGAAATGTGTGTCATGGTAGGGGTAGTGTGACGACAGTGTTTAGTGGGAATGGTGGCTCATGTAGGTTGGTGTATCAGGCAGTGTCGTTTGGCATCGATAAGGAGGTCGTGTGCCATCAGGAAATCCAGACTAAGGATGGGTGCCTGGACGTCCACCATGATGAAAGGCCAAACAAGGTACTCCTCCCTGAGTAGGGTCACCGCCCTGCTTCTAGTGCCATAGGTAGCGATAGGTGACTTGTTCGTAACGAGGAGATCGTAAGCTGTGGAGGCTTATCTGTGTTTGTCCTTTTCTCGTGGAGGCACGACACTCACCTTGGAACCAGAGTCACCAAGGTAATTGTCACAAAACACGATGTCCTCTACCCACAGGAGAGTGCAGGTGGTGTGGTGTGGTGGCGTGTGGATAGTGGCCGGGAGTCGCTTTAAAAGTGAGGCAGGCGTGGTAGCGAGATTGGCAGACGTTATGATGTCGTTGGCTGGTGTAGAGGAGTGGTGTAGGGAAGTGTAGTCATCCGGGTGTGCAGGATGCGTGGTGGCGTTGGAGTTGCCTATGCAGCGTAGCGAGGCGTGCATGGCCGTGTGGTGCGAGGAGGTGAGATGATATGAGGTGTGGCAGCGTTGGTGGCGTGTGTGTAGCGTAGCGAAGTAGGCGTGGCCGTGTGCTGAGAGGTTGTGTGGTGGCGCGGTGGCTCGAGCATGGTGGTAGCATTGCTGGCGTGTGTGCAGTGTGGCGAGGCAGGTGCGGCCGTGTGCTATAGAGGTGCATGGTGGTGCGAGGGCTCGAGTGGCGTGATATTGCTGGTGGCGCGTGCATAGAGTGGCGAGGTAGGCGTGGCAGTGTGGCGAGCGTGGGAGTGTTGAGAGAAGTTACGTTGATGTTCGTGTGCCCCGAGTGGTGTGTAGTGGTGTGGGCGGTAGCGTGGTGGGCGTGTTCTTGCCACCGCCTTATTCGTTTCCCTGCATGGGGCGGGACGTCTGGCAGTTGGTAGAGGAAACCCACTAACACGTCCGTCGGCAGTTGTGAGCGTTGGTGCCGAAGCGTTAAGGCGTCTTCTATTTATGCCACTCGATCATCCCGGGTTGGCAACCTGTGTTGCTCCGAAAGTCCCGGGTTGTATGGTGTAAATAGAACACGCCGACCACCAACCCGGGTTGATATTCCTTTGTTTGTAAACATTGAAGATGGCATCACAAGACTCAGCAGAGCAGTTTTTCCCAGTATTATGCTCGGTACTCTCAGAATTTGATGACAAATCGAGTATTTCCCTACCTGCATATATTATGTTGATAGTGTAGTTATGGGCTTCACAAGTGGAAATGTGACTGATGCCAGCCATTGGCCATATGTTAGCTTCATTAAAAAGCTACTCTCAGATTGTTCAGGGATCTGTGCAGCAGACCATACTTTGCAAGGAGTATAATTTGTGGCTGCAACTAGGACAGTAACCATTCCCAACAAATTGGAGAAACTTATGTTTTTTTCATACTAGAGTCAATAAGAAAATCTGTAAATATTGAATGAATTACCGTTATTGCGTAAGGGTTTTCTACCTTTCTTACCCACTTATTTAGACCATTCTAATACTATTTTCTTCTATGGCATTTCCTCCGCATTTCCAAGATAGGGCATATTCAAATGGGGCATATTGAAATTAGCCTGACTTTACCTAACCTAATCTAGACCGCATCAGACTACCGAGACCTAACCTGGGCAAACTACCGGGAAATAACCGTGGTAAAGTACAGGAAATGACCGGGGCAAAATACTAGGACCTAGCCGGATCTGGCAACACTGCTACAAAACTGTAATTCTTTCAATAAATACCAGAAAAACTTGAGCATGCTTACAAGTATGATTATTAACCCAATCAATAGTGAATGTACTAATGTAAATAATGATTTAGGTTCAACTGTTGATTTCATTTATGGCAAACATGGTTCCGTAAAAGTAGGTTAAAATTAAATACATGATTGTTATTATTATTATGTGTATATTTAATCTCTGGGACTGTGGGAAGCCAAATGGTAAATGGAGTTCAGGGTAGATAGGGAAAGCATAACAGGAAACCGGTTATTTAAAGGAAAATTAAAAAATAACAAAATTTATTCTGAAAG
This sequence comes from Petrolisthes cinctipes, assembly GCA_033782935.1. Lineage (NCBI taxonomy): Eukaryota > Metazoa > Arthropoda > Malacostraca > Decapoda > Porcellanidae > Petrolisthes > Petrolisthes cinctipes. Next base: position 84,237 of record JAWQEG010000582.1, read on the forward strand.
TTATGAGAAAAGAAAAGGAAATCACTTGAAAATTAAAAAGACCCTGAACAAACAATAAATTACTACAAGAATGGGGATCTGTTGAAAAGGATATCCCCTGCCCTAACATTTGATCTCTAGACAAATATAATATCATTAGGTTTACCAGGTTCCCTACTCCAGTCCAACACACACCCACACTTCACTACATAAAACTGAATCAATTTAATAACTTAAAATTCTAGATACAGTATTCTCTTGTGACAATAAACCAGCAACTAAGGCCAGTATAAACCAATACAGTACATAAAAATACAACACAAACTAGGGCCATTCAGAATAAACTAGTATATATACATATTGCATCAAGGATGTTCTTTATTCACTGTCCGACTCATGTTGCCTCGTTTTCTGCTTTGATCTTAATCGTGAGTTTGATTTTTCATAATTTTCATTAAATCTTTGCAGTTCATTTATAAGTTCCTTCCTATGGTCTGCCCTGCTGGCTTCACGATCTTTGACCACTTGAATATTTTCTTTAAGTAGGTCTACATCTTAAGTGAGTAGCTTTCTCACTTCAGTATTATGGGATGGTGGAAGTTAACCTCCACCTACTACCCGCAGTTGATGTGATGGCACAGTCCCTTGTTGTGAAGTACCAGCGGAAGCACTTGCTTCTGTTGTTGGGGGAATTGGAGCTGTTGTAGGTGGCTGTATATTCACTGATGATGGTACAGCAGGTGATGGTATGGGAGGTAATGGCACACCAGGGTCCAAATCGGGTTTTTGATATGCTGGTTCCAACACACATGTTCCTATTGCAGCATAGCTATTGTGGCTGGAACCAGCTTCATAAGAACAACCCTATGGGTAATATATAGGGTTTTAAAAATTTAACACAGAAACACCTCAAAAGTACTACTTTAAGTAGAGCAAAAGATAAGGAATATATAATTTTACCGAAACAATTTTGGACATTTAAATAATCCCAGGGTCTACGTGTTTGAAGTTTGATGGGTAATATTGGTAAGCAATCCATAAACTATTTAATATGTTTCTGTTCTTGAATCAGCCAGACTTAACCCAAGCTAACTGAACTGGACTTGACCAAATTACTGGGACATAACCTGGGTAAATTACCAAGATCTAACAAAGGCAGACTACTGGGACTTAACTTGGACAAACAACAGTGTGTGGAGCCTTTTAAATTAAGTTAGTTGGTCAAGCATGGTCAAAATGCACTGGTACCCTTTAATTTCATCATAAAAATAATGGAATACAAATCAGAGATATAAAAAAGCGGCACATCTTTCAATAATATTTCCTGGTTACTCTATCCACACTTTGGTGTCCAGTATTTCAATCAACAATTTCTATAACATGTCAGGCTGATATTTGCGAGGAAAAACTGCAGTCACAGGACTCTTCTGTACTTCAGTCCAGCACCATCCTGTTGAGTTGGCTGGTTTTACAAAATAATAGACATTTCCCTCAAATGCTACTGATTAGGGTACTCATGCCACTTCAAAATCATATTTTCTTTATGTATTTCGAAGATAACGTCTCATATTATGCTAAAATGCCATATATATTTCTGTTAGAGGCCTTACTCGTGATTGTTTATGTAGCATCAGCTGATGAGCAACCCATAAAAGTTGCCAGATACCGCCACGTAACCCTGCTATCGAGATGGGTTGCTCCGGGTTGCCCTCCGACCAACCCGGGTTGGGGTGACCAGGGTTGCCTGGCGTAAATAGAAGATGCGAAATCGACGACTCGAGCAACCGGGTTGCCTGACCAGTGTTGCTCTGGCATAAATAGAAGACGCCTTTAGTGATATAAGCAGAGTTGAAGGTGTGACGTGGTAGTAGGTTGATGTTGGAGGGGTGGTAGAATCCGTGTTGTAGTGTTGTTGGTGTGTTGTTTGGAGTGGTGGTGTAGGGTACTGTTGCTGTTGTGGTACAGGCGGTGTGGTTGGTGGTGTGGTGTGTTGTTGTGGCAGATATCGGGGTTGTTGTTGTTGTTGTAAAGTAAGAGTAGGTTGTGAGGTAGGAAAAGAGTGTTGTTGTGGGTAATGGAGGGTGTGTTGTTGGGGTTGTGTGGGTGGTATGGTGTTGAAGTGTTGTGGGTGTGTGGGGTTATGAAGTACGGTTGTAGGAACGTTCTGTGTTTGTGGTACGTGTTGGTAATTATAGGTTGGTGTGTGATGAGTAACGGTAGCGTGTTGTGACGGATAGGGGTTGTGTTGTATGGCGGTATGTGGGTGTTGTGGTTGTGGAGCGTGTTGGTAGTGGTATGTTAGTGTGAGTGGTAGGCGTTGTTGTGTGTGTGGTAATGGAGCCGGTGGTGTGGCGTGTGTGTGGCGTGTTAATGTTGGCAGTTACGTGTTGGGGTTGCCATGCGAACTCGTTACGTGGTGTATGTTGACATAAGGGCCGGAGTCTGCCAGCTTGATGTATGATTGGAGAGGGAGATATTGTAGTGATTGTAGATGTAGTTGTATTGTCGAAGGTAGTAGTTTGGCGTGGCGGCTTCTCAGGACAGACTCAGTGAAGGGGCTGGCCGCCTTTCCATTCAGCTGCTGCATATGCCGAAGGAGTTCAGACAGGCGGTGCCCCTCCAACTGCACGTCCTCGAGCGCGCCGAGGTACTCTTGCTCAGACATTCCGTGGGAGGCGAGGATGGAGTCCTTGATGGAGGTGTAATTTGGTTGTTGTGTGGGTGCAGGTGGAATAGCGTCGAAGACGTCAGCAGGGAGTGCACGGAGTACAGTGTTGAATTTCTGTTCCGATGTGAAGTTAGAAGAGTTCCATAGCGTTTCCATATGTCTGAACCAAGAATGTACGTTCAGAGAGAATGGGGGAACATACGGTGTCTGTGGCGAGGGTGTAGGTGCGGTAGTAATGGTGTTAGTGGCAGTGGAGGGGTTGTTAGGTAGAGAGTGTAGAGACATGTTTGGTGAAGATGGGTTGGTATTGTCGGGAGTGGCGGTGGCCATGTTAGGTAGTGTGTATACGGTGGTGTGTACGATAGGTGGAGAGAGTGGGAGTACAAGTGCTGGAACGCGTATGGCGTGTCCTGTGGGGTTAGTATTAGTGTGTAGCAGCGGTACTGGTGTGTGTGTGTCGCTGGGTGGATATGAGAATGTGGAGACTCGGTGGTGATGTGTGAGGGCGAGAGTTGGTGTGGCTAACATGTGGTTAGGGTGGTAATGTGGTAGTGGGCAATTCGTAGGCGATCGAGTAGGCAACAAGGATACGGGAAAGGAGAACACCTAGGACATGTAGGTCGACGTGGTAGAGTAGGCAGGCAGGTTAGGTAAGTTGCGACTACTACTGGCGAGAAAGAAAACGGAAGAAGGCTAGGGGGAACTGAGTATTGTATGGGAGCGGGTAGCGCATATGGGGTGGAGAGAATCAAGGTTAAAACCCGTAGTTTAAAAAAATTTAAGGGTCCTTACTGAAGCTCTATGAATTCTCCAAACTACTCCGGGCAACAGATTCCCTATTAGAAATACTGAAGGGTTCTGTGGCCTGGATTATTTTGGAGGATTCATAGAGCTCCAGTGAGGGCCCTTAATTAATAGAAAAAAAAAAAAAAAAAAACGGGAGAAAGTAGTGGGGGACTGAGTTAGAGTGGACAGCGCAGGGAGAGGGTGAGAGGGGATAGGTGAGGAATATAGAGAACGGAAGTCCCCAGGGAGTAACCGAGGTAGTGTGGTAAGAGCGGGCGGCGGTTACAAAGGGAGGGGGAGGAAGGGATATACGGTGGCCTCAAGGTACTCCTTTACCCCCTCCTTTGTGTGTGGAGTAGATGTGGCAGAGTAACAATACTAAAGTAACATTTATGAATGAGATCAATTCCCCTGTTGAATCATATATACGGATAACACAATGAATCACTGTATCTGAATTTTCAATGTAAATAATGTATAAGATGTGATATTATACTGTATAAGATGTGATATTATACTGTATTAAATGTGATCCGAACATGTCCAACGATGCCACATGCACTTCACAGCCAACGCAGGGGGTAAAGAAATACCTTGAGGCAACTGTACAAAGGGTTGATGGAGGTAGGGTGGAAAGGTGGTAATGGATCACAAAGGGCAGCAAGCGCGGGGACGAAAATAGAAATGCAGGAGGAAGGGGGTAGATAGGAGAGAGAAAGTGGGACCCAAGGGAAAGGGAGAGGGTGGATGAGGTACGGGGTGGGTAGGAAGGGCAAGGGTTGGCGGGCAGCATTATTCCACTTTGTATACTGGCTCGTCACCACAGCTCCCAGGCAGCCAATCAGCTGCCTGATCGCACAGCCAGTGCTGACGTCGCCCATCACTTGGCTATGACATCATGAAGTGTTGCCAAGTAAAATATATATATTAAATATTTATATTTGTTCCTCTTTATTGCTGCCAGTGTAATTGCCAATAAACATAGAGAATGGGAAAACATAGAGAATAGGAAAACTTTGTGTTTGGGTCACTACCTCGCCTACTTTGATGAGGCCTATATACAGCCGTGCTTTTAAGTATTTTCATCCATCTTCATTTCCCATTGACTGAAGCTGTCATGATTCTGCTTGACAACCCACAATTTTGAAGGAGGATAGCTGTGAGGAGAGAAGTTGGAGAGAGGTCGTCTTTCGTCAGAGAATCCAGGAGATCATATACAGGGTTATTCAAAACTACATTTACAAAATGACAGGGTAAATTCCTGACATGATGTTAAACATAGTTCCATATATATTTTTCAAAAATGTAAAAAGTTAATTACACACATGAAAGCCAAATCCATTGCCGTGGGCGAACGATCGAACGCCTTAAAATTAACTCCTCGCCCCACCTCATCCCCTGCTCTCTCTTAAGCGGACGAGGCAAGTTTTAAAACGTATGCAGCAATGAAACCCTTATCGATCATGGGATTCAAACAGATCCGTTGACTTTTAATCGATCCCAAGGCTTCGTGTTTCTTGTAATGTCAGATAAGTTACTATCCGTTTCAGCGCCGGACAGACGCTGTTTTTCGCAAATATCTCCTAAACGAATCGTTGTATCAATATAATATTTCAACACAGTATCTTTAACACCCGGGCGTAATTTATGGCTAACATACCATATTCCTATATGTGTTATGCGAGGAGTTTACTCGTGAAAAATAGCACAAAACTGGCCAGTCATATTGACGCATTCGAAGGAAAGTGTGGCCCCCCCAACACCCTCCCAAACCATTCCTAACCACAACTACATCCCCCCCTTCTCACCCCTCCCTCCTCCTCTTCTCCCCCTAGCTCCTCGCCTCCGTCATCACTCGAGTCCCTCCTTATTTCTTCCATCACTGTATTATATATTAGAATGTTATGTAGATGTATATGTATAGATATGATTATTAACTAAGAGTATGGTGCAGTACAATTCTATAGAGGCAAGACGTATTTCACTTTGATAATTACTGTACAACAGCATGTTTACATACATGTAGTATGTAGAAGGTCCATGTTTGCAGTCCTTATGGTCAACCATGCAAGTGAACACGATGTACTGGCATTACCTGTGGTCTGGACCTTCTAGGAAAAGTTATTAGATACTGTGTACCTATTCATTATAAAATGTCAACTTGGTCCAGTTAATATAATGTTATTTTGTTGACTTGTCCCTTTTATATTTATATTATCACCAAATTACATACATACACATATATATATATATATATATATATATATATATATATATATATATATATATATATATATATATATATATATATATATATATATATATATATATATATATATATATATATATATATATATATATATATATATATAATAGTGTAGGATTTAATGATGCAAACATGATCAAACAAAATTTATTCACAATCACTGTCAAGGAAAACGTCATCGTCTTCATCATCACTGGCTTTCACATTTGTACAATGTGGCAAGACGAAGAACAAACTCTGTCCTGCATCCACGGGGGCAAATAGACAACATTGTTGCTAATAGGTGCGCCTCGGCAGTCAATGATTTCTACCCTGTCACTACTTGAGTCATAGCCTCGGACTGGGGGGTACCTCATACCTCAGAGAGAGGGGGAGGGGATACGGGAGACTGTGAATATTCAATTAAGGCATAAATTGGTTATTTAAAAAGGTAAAGAACACATGAAGCAACCATGAACGATTATATTTGGTTGCCCAAAACCAAAATTAATCATTTTTCTGGTCGCCTTAAACACGTGGGTTATTATCCGGCTATACGTCTCGCTCCAGAACAGGTGGAGTGTGGACGTACTCGTGGCGCTCTGCCTCCATTCTCGTTTGTGTTGTTGTTTGTGTTGTTTTGGAGCTCTTGTTTGTGTTTTTTGTGTTGTTTGTGAGTTCTTGTTTGTGTGTTGTTGTTTCTGTGGTGTTGCTGGTGTTGTTTGTCTGTTGTGGTTCTGTGTATAGTTTTGTTGTGATTGTCTGTGTGTGTGTGGGTGTGTGTGTGTGTGTGTGTGTCCCTGGCTGATTGAGTGTTTAGTTGTTTGTGTTGTTGTTTGCTTTCCATCTAGGCCTTGCCTGGCCTTATGGAGAGTGCGGATTCCTGCTTGGAGGCCGACTTGGCAATGTCGGAGGAAGACGAGTCTCCAATTAAGGATCACTGGCCTGAGCTGCCTTCTCGCAACCCTCCCCCCCTCTCCTCGGTCACTCCGCAGCTCAGGTTGCAGCCGTCCACCTCATCAACCTCTACCAAGCGACCTGTTGATGCCTCGTCCGACTCCTCGCAGGATTCCGATGGTGTGGACTGTTTGCCTCCAGCTGCCAAGACTGCCAAGGGTGCTTCAGCTGTGCACGACGTACCTTCTCTGCCTCACCCTGGTGTTTCTTCTTTGTATACCAACTCCTTGCCCTCGTCCAACCTTCCTGCTTTTGCCCCGAGAGATGCCTATGTCAAACTCTCCTTCTCTGGAAACCCATCTACGGACACAAAGCTGCGTTGGTTGTCTGATGTCAACAGGGCCTTCCAGTTGCAGCGTGAACTGGCTGAAGTCAAGATGGCTGCTGTCACCTCCCGGTTTGTCTACATCTCTAGGAAGCGTCAGGACATCATTGATAGAGTGAAGGCTGGTGAATTTTTATCTCTGCCTCTCATTCTTGAAGACTCACCTGAGAGGCCTCGTAAGTTCCCCAGCTACATCCTTACCCGTTTCCCTATTGATGTTGACCCGAAACTTGCCAAAGGATACCCTGGTGTGTACTTTGCCCGTCGTTTTTTCCAAGATGGTTCCCCCATTAGCCGTATTGTTGTTGTCTGGAGTCAACCCGATCCACCTCCAAATGAGATTTCCTTTGATTTCCTCCCTTGTCTTCCACCGTGTGAGGTGAGAAAACTTCATAATGACCAGCCTTGGTGCTACAGGTGCTGGGGAGTTGGGCATATCTCCCGGTACTGTTCTGCCAGGCCGAAGTATGCATTGTGTGCCGCCGACCATGATTCCAAGACGTGCCCTGTCAGGGGTGAACCATCACGTCCTGCTGCCTCCACCTCTGAGCCTTCACCTCCTGAAGATACGTCTCGATGGAAGTGTCCACGATGCCTTCAGCCAGGGGTTAACGTGTGGCATGGATGTACTCGACGTAAGGTCCAGGATCGTGTCTCTACTATTGCTCCGCCTCCACCACCACCACCACCACCACCACCTCCCCAGTCTGCTCCTCCTACCAGCCCTGCCTCACCTCCAGACCTGGCCCTCCGCAAGTCTGTTGCTACCCTCATGGCACGATGTACTGCTTTCGAAAACCGCTTTTCTGCCCTTGAAGCCAGGATTGATGGGCTGGTTGCCGCTCAGGCTGCCAATGACTCCAAACTCTCCACCTTGGTCGAGGCTCAGCAGGCCATCATCTCAACTGTCACTACCCTTACCGAAAAAATGGATACTGTTGCATCTCGCCTTGAAAAGCTTTTCGAGTCAGTCCCTTCTAAAACATATCAGAATGAAACACGAGAATAAAGACAAACATTTTTATTATGACCTACTTAAATCCACCAAAACGAGGGTGGCGTACCAGAAGTTCCTCTAAACCCTGGTGGCTCAGCAGGTGTCGACAAACCACATCAAGCAGCAGGCCCCGAGGCAGCAAGTGTCGGACAGTGGGGCAGGCCAGACAATAGTGTTCTATAGTGTTAGCACGAGGCACTCGACACAAGCGACACTTAGTAAAGGGAGGCCCACCCTGCATCCCAGCAACCTACCATGGTGGCCAGTAGCCAAGCCTCAAACGAGCAGGCTACATTGTGCCTCCGAACCATGAGGCCCCGACGACAGTAGGAGTATTTGTGACGGCAGACAGACTCGTAGTTCGTGATGGAGATGCTGAAGGACCTCTCTGCATCCCTGTGTCCCAGTACAGGGAGGAGAGCGGCGGAGCGGACTCTAGAGAGGTAGCATGTCAGGGAGAGAGGACGTCCAACATCACGAGGAGGCAGAAAGCAGGCCTCCTTCACGAGTCTGTCAACTGTACCATTGTGTCGTAAACCTACATGGGATGGCACCCATAAAAATTTGACAGTCAAGTTACTATGATGCAATAAGTCCAAAAACGACAAAATCTGCTGAACAACAGTAGAGTGTGTGGGCTGAACACTAAAGAGAGAATGAAGGGCAGGTCTGGAGTCACAAAAAATGGCAGCATTCACTCCACGTTGACAAACAACACTAACAGCATCCAGAATGGCATACAGTTCACACAATGTTGAGCTAGAGTGGTTACAGAGACGACGGCCAACCCAGCCCCCTGGAGGTGACTCCATGTCAGGTGAGAAAACGGCACAACCTGCTACACCATCCACTTGCAATGAGCCATCAGTGTAGAGGCAGTATGGATCTGTGATGGAGGACGTCACTGTTTCTATGTGTTCCAGAGCCAACTGCCGCTGTAGGGAAGGCAGTTCCGACTTGGGAGTAAGTGTGAAGCTCACATCAGGTGTTGGTAGCATCCACGGAGGGGGTCCTGGGGGGACGTCGGCCACCATTATATCTATATTAAGACTACGGAGCATAGAGGAAACAGACCTTATAAGAGTACGTCCAGCAGGCAGTATGGGAGGGACCGGGTAGTTTGGTCTAAGAGAAGTCCTGACTAACTGAGAGTAATGGGGTGAAAGATGTGGGAAATGGAGGCACTTGACAGTGAAGCAAGTAACATTAGAATAAATTCTCTCCACTAACGGGGGAAGACGCAACTCACGCTGCATGTTCACTATCCTGGTCGACATTGGACAACCGAGAATTATTCTCATTGCTCTATTCTGAAATTTTTCTAAAGTTTCAAGAGTAGCCCTGGGAAGTTGAATCAGAGCAGGGGAGAGGTAATCAACAACTGAACGGATAAAAGCAATATAGATAGTCCTGGCTACTGGGATGGAGATGCCCGAGGAGTTGTTAGTGAGCCATTGAAGTGGCGTAAGTCGCCGCTGGAGACGACCCAATAAGTCCTGGACAATGGGATGGTCTTGAGGTCTGGCAGGGACAATTGGCCAAATATTGACTGGTGCGCCCAGGTAGCGATACTGGGAACACATGGGAATGACAGTCCCTCCAATGGTGAACACTGGCCGAGCTTGAGGAAGGCGGCAGGTGAATATTCTGCTCTTATCTGGGGAGACAATAATGCCACAGTGAGAGGAGGACACAGAGGAGTCAAGAAACCGCTGGAGATCCCTTGGTGAGGTAGAATGAACACAGATATCATCAGCATAGCACGTAATTGTAGTTCCAGGAATATCAGGGAGAGACGTGAGCAGCCGATGCATCAGAATATTAAATAACAATGGGCTGAGAACACCCCCTTGAGGCGTACCAAGATGAAAACTGCGCAAAGGACTGAGCGCACCACTGAAAAACACACGGGAGGTCCTGTTACTCAGGTAGCCCCGAATCCACCGTAATAGATTACCCTTTATCCCAAAGTCAACCAGTTGATCCCAAATGACGTCTCTATTAGCAACATCGAAGGCACTTCGAAGGTCAATGAAGGCCACCACACTGTCCCTGTTAAGGCGAGTGTACAGGTCGACTAGGCAGTGGTGTGTGCTCCGCTGGGGAAGGAAACCAAACAGCCATGGAGAAAGGCGATCTTGCAGTCTGTACATGAGACGATTGAGTAAGATTCTCTCCATAACTTTACAAAAACAGGAAGTCAGGGAAATAGGCCTGAACTTCGCAGTGCCGGGCTTAGGGATGGGTATCATTGTGCTGCTGGTCCAGGCTCGTGGTACACAACCATCACGAAGACAAAGATTGTACAGTAGAAGTAGAGGGTTCCCAGGAACTTGTTGAAGTAGGCGCAGCACAGCATAAGTAATACCATCATCACTAGGGGAAGAAGCTCTACCCCGAGAGAGAGCACGTCACAACTCCTCCTCAGTTATCACCTCTGCATCATCGTCATCATCTTGCAACAGAGCAGACATTAGACGTAGCCGAAAAACTCGAGTTGTGGCGTCACTGGCTTGGTAAACAGCATGTTCGGTACGTAGTTTGGTGCTGCGATATGGACTCTATGCATTTTTAATGCTTTACCAGCAGAAGAACAGTACATTGCAGACTGTTGAAAAGATGGACTAATTATTCAACTGTTTTAATAGTGGATCCCGTACCAGTGCTGCTAAAATGAGACATGCATTTAGTGTAAATTCAGGTCACAAGGAATTTCTATCTGGCTGCTTGACATGGTTCGCTAATACTAAATCATTGGGTCCTCGTAAACTGCCTTGTTTCCTTGGTTGGCAGATGAACATAAACGGTCTGATACAGTTGTGGGATGAGCTTCAGCGTACAAGTTGTCATATTTGCTAACCAATAGACTCAATCAGGATTGCTTGGAGTATTTATTTTCAGTACCGTGTTAGTTGTGCTTGTTGTGGTTGTACTGGTGGTAGTTGTAGTGGTGGTGGTCGTGCTTGTACTGGTGGTAGTGGTAGTTGTGCTTGTTGTGGATGTGGTGGTTGTACTGGTGGTAGTTGTGCTTGTTGTGATAGTACTGGTGGTAATGGTAGTTGTAGTGGTGGTAGTTGTGGTTGTATTGGTGGTAGTTGTAGTGGTGGTTGTACTGATGGTAGTGGTAGTTATGAGACTGCCATAGGCCTATCTGAATGACAGTGGATTTGATGTGTTTGTGTGTATGTGAGTGTGCTGAGCATTACGGTGTGTTAGAGAATAAAGTAATTGTATAAATTGGGACTTTTTAATAGCCTTTTATGCCATGTAAAGACACTGGGGAAGTATTCTTGGACTCCTCAGGGTATGGTGTAACACAGGATTACAGCAGTAGGGACGTGAGCGTGTCAAATGTCAGTGGCGAGTTAAAATGTAGGCTACTTTTAAAAAAATATCTGGAAATTACTAAGGAAGCGCTACAGGTAAGTACATCGATATATGTATGTGCATATTGTAAATTGAAAAGTATTTTTCTAATCTTCATGAGCGATAACAACAAGACGAGTAGCGTTGGGCATTGATGTTGACGTATAGTTTACAGCGCGTGCGTCGGGCGGCGCCACTGTTACATTCTCCCCATAGGGGCGGTCGCGAGTGTCCCCTCTTTACCTTACCTAGTCTTTCATTCTACCTCTCCGAGTTAATTTGTCGTGAAGTCTGTTCATTTGGGGTGCTGAATGCTGATATAGTTCCTGCTGCTGCTGACTTTATGGAGTCCCTGTTACTTTGCCACCAAACCATGAAGGTCATACCTTCATAACTCGATTTCGAAGTTGGTATGGACAATGCAGTGTCAACTATGATTTGAAACCGAAGCGATGACCCTCGATGTGGGAAGAGTTTGAGTTAGCTGTCAGGGCATACAAGTGAGTTTGCATATGACGATTAGAAAAGTTCTTATGGGTGATAAGGCTGTTCCTAATACCTGAAATACGTTGATATCAGTGCGCACTGTAGATAAAATTAACACTGATATTAGCATCACAATAATATCTGTCTGCTACCAATCAAAACCCATCAGTTACTCGTATTATATTCAGAATACAGTTGTATGCAACTGTTTCCGTGTTTCTCTTCGCTTTATATATAATAAGGGTTTTGGCGACCCTTCGATCCCCAGCCACCCTCTTTTATTTTTATTTATTTATTCTTATTTTTTTCTGTTTCTCCGTTCAACTAAGCTATTCCCTTCGTGCTTGCTGTTCCACCTCTCTATCACCTTCCCACCTATACAGTCTTACAGACATAGGTCGATTTTTCTTTATTCTCATCAATCAATCTCTCCTTCACTTGTAGCTGCAATAAGTAAAAAAGTTCGTATGGAAGTATTTTGTGTTATTAAACTAACCTTTACCATAAAACATTCAGTAAGGTATTTATATATAAATTATAATTTTTCATGCACATCACAGTACGAAAACTACGACAGACTAGCCTATGTGAAAATGTACTACTTTTATCAGGACAACGATTGTTTGCTATTAAGATTCTCATCCTTGTCTTGCTTTGCGTCCTAAATAGATCTTACTGCAATAAGTAAGATAGTATTTTATTAGACAAAAGCCCAAATGTTATAAACCTCGCATACACGGCGTCTCATACTGTACAGTGTTACCAGATTTCCACCTAATAAAGGCTATCTAAGACACTCCGCGAACTTATTCGGCAGGCTGTACACCTTAGGAATATTTTTTTTTTTTTTTTTTTTTTTTTTTTTTTTTAAAGGAATCAGTAGCCCTCATATTGACTAAACTAACGACCAAGTTAACAGGTCTAAAATTTTGCGACATCTGTGTTCCTCGATGTTGAAAAAGCCGTCACTAGTATCTAATAATTCTATTCATGCTTTAGGTTTCGAAGCCATTTGGTACGGTCATTCCATTACATTTCTGGTGATTGCTGGGGATGTTCCGCGGTAGGAGGGAACAAATTATTCTCTTCTACTGAAGAGGGAATTTTAAGGGAATAGTACAGAATTAGTCAATCTGAAGGAACTGATTCCTGCAAACTTTTTTAAGCAACAGACCACTATTATTTGTTGTTAATCTGGCACTCTTTCTTGGAATATTTTTAAGGAATCAAGGAAGGCACTCCAATGAACCTAAAGTATATGATCTCTTTAAACAAAACAATATTAGAGCGCTCAAGGTGACCATGACGGGTTTTCCGATATCCACGTCCGCTGTACGAGATAACATCTTGAGTTGATAGCATTAGTCAGTATTAAACTTTACTAAGCAGTAACGTTACTTTGTCAATGGAGAATCATATATAGCCTTGTTTATGATCATTGCCTGTTACGTGGCTTTACATAATTAGGAAATAATCATCTAAGCTTGATAAACGAACTTATTTTCTGATCAGTATCTATAATCACTAAAGTATGAAATGTTTAAGTAAGCAGTAGCAAGAATTTGTCCATAAGCTCCATTACTATTTTGTTCATTGCCGTATGCCTTTCGTGTAGTTTTCCACAATAAAATCATAGTATCACTTACTTTTAAAATTCACTATCCCTTTCAACAGGTGTTCCTCAACGATGATTCTACAAGACTTTGTGGTGCTGTTAAGACCAGGTGTGTGTTAATGTACCAAACAGGTAGAGGTTTTCCATATGTCACTAGTGAAGCTAATCCATGATGCCATAAGTATAAAGTGTTTGCCTGTCATTGTTCGGTAGCTAAAAGAAGAAGGATTATGAAGTTCAACCGAGGACTGAAGGTTCGGAAATTTACATTAACTTCATAAAGCAATCAAAATATAAATAATTATTTCTATCGAGAATCAAGTTCTGGCAACCATAGAACTCGCTTGACGTCAGTACTCCCTACCAGCACAAATTACCCCAGACGTTTTCCTAGAAAGGTTGGCCAGATGGGCATCCCCAGTCAGCAGGGTTTTCCTACAATCTCCCGCTGTTTAATCCCAAGACTAGATTCTGGCAAAATGATTACAAGTGATGTAGTTGATGATGGGATGAAAGACAAAGTTAAGTCACCAGATAATATAGCATTTCCTTCCTACTCCCTTCTTTCTGACTTCTCCCTCTCCTTTCTCACTTCTCTTTCTCCCTTCCTACTCCTCCCTCTCCCTTCTCACTCCTCTCCTTCCCTTCTTACTCCTCTCTCTCCTCTGGATCCACTCTCGGAAAAGGTCAGGTAAAGACGAAGGACAAATGGGAAGTCCAAGAGGCTAAGGAGTAAGGGGTATAGTAAACTTTTGTACACTGGAGTGCCTTGACTATTTTCAAAGTATGACTGGAAACAGAATCAGATTAAAAAAAGAATGGTGGTCTGTTGCCGGGAATAGTTTGGATGAATCAGTTACTCCAGATTTATCGATACTGTTCTTCACCTTAATTAGCCTCATACCTTATAAATTTTAAATCTATCCCAAACCTACCCTGACTCAACTTATTATTATTATGTGTTGGTAGTACAGCAGTTGTTGTGTGTTTGTGTATGGCACTGACATTGTATGTGTGTGGCCCTTTTCACACAAACACCTAAACGCTCCGGACTAAAAATAGTATCACACACACACATTTTTTTATGAATGAGGAGACAGCTAGAATAATTGTAGCCAATCATGGCTGTGAATTTAAAAAGGAACGAAAAACTATCCCATACCCAAATAATATAGATACACAAGCCTTTTATAGAAAAGAAGGCACTAAAATTCAGGGAATGTAAAGAACGTGGAAATAATTTAATAAATGAGCAGTTGAAAAAAAAAAAAAAATGAAATATCGTTAAATGTTTGTGTGATATTATATAGGCTGATACAGTGGCCGTTTGAAAATACTGCTCCTCTACTATTGCGGAGCAGAAATAGCGGATATGGGACACACCACTATTAATAACATATGGAAAGAACAGCAATACAGGGTGTGACATTATTGCATGCATAAACTTGGAGGACCTCCTTGGATTGTTCTAATCAGCAAAGTCTCTATGATAGTGTAACAACAAGGGACTGTGTTACCACCGGAGGTGAACAGACTCGAATACAAAGTACAGTTTATTTGGTATAGTACACACTCAGCAATACAGTAGAGATAAATGTTGAATTCAAGCACCTTGATGTGGGTCAACCCGCCTGCCTTGATGATGTGCTGTATCTTGTGTAGCGTTGGAGTGTGTAGAGAAACACGTGGCTTCTTGAGTCTTGATGGCTTGGTGTGGCGTTGGTTTCGACAGGTTAGGGGGAAGCGACCCTTCCAGGTAAACCCACGGTGGAGCTCGACCGTGGGTAGACCGCTTGTGGAATAGTGACCGAATGTCGGCAAGGTAGGTGGCGAACTTGGCTGGTAGGTGCCCGCGCCCAGGCAGGCAAGTAAAGTTGAAAATCTGTGAGCGTCAGCCAGATGGAGAATGGGAAGCGTAATGTGCTTGGTTCACTACATTACCCCCTTTCCCCCAAGAATTTAGAGGATAGAGGGGAGGTATGGCACATAAGAATATAAATATACATATATAAAAAAAATAATAAATGTGATGCACAGAAGTGTACGGGTAAAGCGTGTATTGTTTAGGGTAAGCGAGCAAGTGTGTGTATAGCTGTGTGTGGAGTGGGTGTGTGTTTGTGTTGGACAACATAGTTAAATATTTGGTGGGACGTCTTATACTACGCCCAGAACGAGATGTGAATCCCTCAGGGACCATAGCCGGCTAGTCGTCCCGTAGCTGTTCCTGCGGAGAGGGTGGTGTAGCAGGTAGTGGTGGTGGTTGCTGAGTGCGGTGAGGGCTAACGGGACGAAGAGGCGTGGCTGGTACAATGTGTATGACAGGCGGTTGGTCTTGAGGGAGACTAGAAGGGATTACAATTATCGAGGCGGGGTCAGCTACGGGATCGTCCGATAGCGGGCTAGGGTCAGGTTGGTTGTGGTCCGGGGGTGGTAGGGGAATAGGGTCAGGGTGGGTGTGGGCGGGGGAGGGTACAGGAATAGGATCTGGGTGGACTTGGGTAGGAAACGTAGGTAGGTCTGAAGTGGTAGGTAGGGTATGAGGGTCGGATACGGGAACGGGGTTGCAAGAGGAACGGGTAGCAGGAACAGGTCAGGGTCGCGTTGGGAAGGGGTTGTAGAGAGTGGTTGGGAGGCCGTGGATGGTAGGATGTGGGAAGGTTTAGCAGGGCGGGATGGTGGGGAGTGAGGAGGGGTATGGTTAGGTGATGGTGAGCGTGCGAGGGGGTGCCGCGTGATAGTGAGTGGTTGTGGACGGAGGTTGGTTAGGTGATGCAGGGCGGGGTAGGATGGGGTGAGTGTGAGAGGGTGGAGGATGGGGAAGGGTGGAAGTGGTAGTAGAGGTTGGTGGATGGGGTTGATGTAGGGGTGAAAGATGTGCGTGTGAAGTGAGATGTGATGAAGTGGGTGGGGCTGGATGGTGTGTATGCGTGAATAGTTGTGTGTGCTTGTAGCTGCTGATTGATGTCAGCAACTACTCGCTGGCTGTCCTGGCGAGAATAAGAGCGGGAGAGTGTGCAGTCATCTGCATACACAGAAAGTGCTGGCAAGGTCCTTAGAAGGTCATCCATGTATAGGTTCCAGAGAACCGGTCCCAACACAAATCCCTGAGGGACTGAGGCCCCTGCTGGGAGGTTCCTGGACTGCTGCCCATTGCCGACTACATGGAGTGTCCTGTCGTGGAGGTAGTCACTCATCAGCATCAAAAGGTGACCCTGAATGCCTTTGGCACGGAGCTTTTCCAGCAAGCCCGCATGCCACACACGGTCAAAGGCACCCGTGATGTCCAGAGCAACGACAAGAGCAGGGACCATAGAATACAGGGTCAGCTCACGAGCAGATTAGTCTATCCCCCCACTACTCCCACCAACTCTCTCTGACGTCACTGACGTGTGTGTGTGTGAAAAAGAAAACGAGAGAAATTGAAAACGAACACTACATGGTAAACTATACATACTATTACCAGGAAAAGAAAGTATAAAATTTCAAGTTGTAATATATTTAATAGTATTTTACTGAGTAGCAAGACGTTGCAGCAAGTAGTCTACTCGATTTAAAAAAAAAAGTTTCATCCTCCTATTCTTTTAATAATAATAATAATAATAATAATAATAATAATAATAATAATAATAATATATTATTACTATCATTATTATTATTATATTATTATTATTATTATTATTGTTATTATTAATATAACTACATTAGCAGTATAATACTATTAATATTATTAGTGTAACTATAATAGTAGTGGTAGTAGTAGCTGCTGGTAGTTAATTAAGACAGTTGTAAGGTGAGGTAAAACTAAGGCCCTCTATCTCTCTCTCCTAATAATATATATATATATATATATATATATATATATATATATATATATATATATATATATATATATATATATATATACAGTAGTGGCCATTAAAATCAGCGCGGCGGGGCTTGCTTTGGTAACCCTGTCTAAAATTCAAACTATCGCACCAATCTCCGTTATGGTTTAGCATCAGCTGGGTTGTCATACGTCTTTCAGCTCGGGACAGTATACCGTTTGTAGGGCAGTGGTAACATTCATATTTTCAGTTGCCGTTGAGATCTTATAATTATGGGCTGAAGTAATTAGTGGGTGGTTCCGCTAGGCTTGCTATTTTCTTACTACTGTATCCTGCTTTGTGCGCTAGTGTAAGACAATGGTTGGTGGTAAGGACTTAAGAACTGATGAGATTGCAGTCATAACATGCCTCTACAAGGTAGGAAAGTGTAACAAAGAAATCTCAGCCATAAGTGGAATCAAGTTACGAACTGCGCAGACTTGGACTAAAAAATCAAAGACTCTGGCACTACTGATCCACCCACGCACAAGAAGAGGCCAGGCATAGCTATTTTAACTTTTTCAAGGGCTCTGCTGACAATTAAATGTGAATTAGAGACTAATCCTCGTCTTAGTGCACGCCAAGTAATAAGTTAAAGAAGTTAAACTAGCTTTGCCTACAAATGAACACTAGATCTGACATTACTACTAACCCACTTCTAAAATACTTCTGCAATAATACTAGACCTATCAAAATGACTCTAAAATTACAGACAAACAGAGTAAATAGGTCAGTAAAAATAATTAACAATATGAAGCTTTCATTTCCAGAGGAACCACATGAAGTGCGGCAATCTGCCAATGCCCGTCGACAGAGTCGTGGCCTTTTTAACTTCATGGGACTTTTGAGTAAACAACTGTTTGGCACAGCCATGGCAGATGATGTAACTGCCTTAGGTTAAAAACTGGGAGAAGTAACAATAGCCCTGGGGAAACAGAATAGGATAGTCATCCAAACCTATGAGGCACTTCAAAACCTAAAACAGAAAACCCATGAAATAATTGAAACAACTAACCAATTATCTTTGGTGGTAAACAAATTAGTTGGAATAATACCAGAAATTGAACAGGTCCAATTAATTAGTGAGTATATTGCAGTCATGGAGATAGCTGTACAGGAACTGACTGAGTTGAATGAAGTAATAATTAGTGACTTGGTAGATGCTGGATTGGGTAGAGTAAATTCTAAGTTGTTACCTCTACGACAGTTGCAGTCAGCAGTGGAAATAGCCATAAATACCTATAAGCTAACTCCCATATTTACTATTTCAGACGTGAAATATTATTATCCAATCATTGGATCAATCCTTACTGAATCAAATATATTAATTAATATTCCTTTTAAATCCCAGACGTCATTTAATATTTGGGAATTACGTCCTTTCCCAATTAAAGTAAATAATACACTGTTGGTTGTTGATAAATCACTTCAATACATTGTTGCATCAGAAGATTACACTGCAATGGACACCTTAGACAAAACTTCACTGGATGACTGTCTCACATCATACTTACATCTATATGTATGTCCTGCTTATATGTTTACCTTCAGCTTAGCAGAAAAAGCAAAATGTGAACTTTCATTCACTGTCCCTGAGTCCACTCTCCCAACTTCTTACTGTTCTTTCACAACTGTCAGTAATGCTACTTTCTACCATGAACACTTCGGAACTAACCATTATTATTACTTTCAAAAGAGAACAAGTGTGACATTAATATGCAACGGTAAAGTCCAACACGTGTGGATGGATGGTTATTATATGACCCCGGACCATTGTGAGATAAGGAATGAGAATTTCCTTAACTTACCAACACATCACCATAAAGCATTTGTGTCAACGCTTTCTACGGAGTTAGAGTCTATTAACCTTGTAGTAAATATCTCTTTATATAAAATAACTGTTGTTTCAGACAAAGTAAAGTTTCTTAAATACTTAAGGAGTAGGTGGCCGCGTGTGTGCCATGCCAGAGGGCGAAGGTGGGGCGCCACACCCGGCCTCCCCTACACGAGTTCCCCGTACCCACCAGCAGGTTCCACACAGTTCACGTGGATATTGTCGGGCCCCTTCCACCGTCACGAGGTTCTCGATACCTCCTCACCTGCGTGGACCGAACTACACGTTGGTGCACCGCTACACCTATGGCTGACATCACTGCCGAAGGTACAGCTCGCCACTTCCTCAACACATGGGATGCTAACTTTGGACCTCCGGCAGTTATTGTGATGGACCAGGGTACACAGTTTGAGTCAAGGGGGAGGCAAGAAGTACTGACATTACTCGGGACCAAAGGGCAGCGAAAAACGGCATACCACCCCAGTAGCAATGGTATGATTGAACGGCTACACAGGAGACTGAAGGACGCCTTCCACGCCTAGCAGCCCGACCAATAGTCCGACGCCCTTCCTCTCATCCTCCTGACCATCCGCTCTACTGTAAAAGAGGATCTACATCACTCCCCAGCAGAACTTGTTTTCGGAGAAAGCTTCCAGACCTACCTACACACCACCTGGTCTACACACAGCCACACGCCTCTTCCTGCGTACTGACTCCCACAGGACACCGCTGCAAGAACCGTATACTGGCCCTTACCCCGTTATCTCCAAGACGGACGCGACAGTTACAATCCAGGTAGCAGGGAAACCTTACGTCACGTCCTGAGAATGGGTCAAGCCAGCGCACATCACCACACCCCCACAAACACCTACAACCACACACGCGCCAAAACACCCTACACCACCCTTACTTACCACCCCGTCTATCCTAGCCACAGCAGCCCCACACTACAGACCACCACTCCTACCCACGCCACAACCCCAATACACGCTCACGCCCACCCCACGACACTCACACCACAGACATGTACACCCCCCATTCCATCAATGTCATTCCAACTCCCCAATCCCCCTACCACCAAACCATCCTCACCCACAGCCCATTCTACCCCTTCCACACTCCTTTTCCATCCTACCTCACCCCACTCCTCCCTTAGTTCCCCACCAACACCTACGCCTCCTACCCGTTCCACTTCCCCTACCCACCCCTACCTATCCCACCTACACCCCCCCCCCACCGATCCACCTTCCCTCGACCCAAACCAACCCGCCTAGCCCCACCCCCATCCTTCCTGACCCTTCGCCCAATTCCATCTTGACACCTGTGTGACGGTGATGTGAGAATGATCGATAATTTAATTTATAATATGATAATTATAACTTACCTTGCCCGGTTCAATTTATGATCTCGTTGGTTGGCTGCAGCGAAGAACAAAAAGTCGGGGATTAATTCCCCGTTGGCCTCAATCACCCCCGCACATAGAATTTTTTTTAATGTAAGGGGTTCTTCCCGATATATATGTATTTATATAGATAACAAATCTACTGGTGCATTCAAACAACCAATTGCAAATTTCTATATTTATTCAACTCCAGTAGCCAACATGAATAATTAATTTTCACACACACACACACTCACGCAACGCTAACTAGCTACTCGCTCTCGCTACCTCTCGGCTCTCGCTCGTATATGTGACGATAGTCTAGCTTACGTTAACACTGTAGTAATTCTATCAATGCTACGCAAGTTGGAATATTTTTCTAATGTCTCACACTTTAGAGTCTCACAACACACTCGTAATTTTCTTCAAAGATCCAGCTCCCCCTCACCTTAATTCAGTTACTGAACTAGCGTCAATGCAACTAGTCAGTATACAACTGTAATGTCTTGTGAATCGTGGTAATTATCCAACGATTCGACGTTTACGTTGTTCACCCCACTCAACACGTGGAGGTAATTCAGGCGAGCGGAAGCTGACGATACGAGTGTGTTCCCTTCTTCAAGTGTGTTTTCAAACTGACCCCTATTCTTCATCCTTAACTGGAGGCTGTAAGTTCAAAATTTCTACTGACTCCTCCTCCTATCTTTGTTCGTTTTTCCTAACTGGCTACGATTTACATGGTGTCCACTCATACTTTAGTTATACATGCAATTTCAATTTACCTATGGCGTACTAATAATTCCCGATAATCTCCCTCCACTTCACGATCATTTGCAATACCATAAGTTACCCTGGTAGCATAAATTATTAATACAAGATGTAATTTACGTACGAACACCTCATAGGACAAGATGTGCAAATTCAGTTGAAACCCGGCCTTCCTGACCCTTTTCTAATTTTGGCTACTAATCCAGTACCTGCAGATTAACCCGCACCTACATCAACCCACTCCTGTCTCCTTTGTCCCATCTGTATGGAATATTCCACTACTCTAGAACATTCTATTACTTATGCTTACATTACGTCACGAGTCTATGTCTGACTCGTGACATTCGCACACACAAAAAAGACATTGCTCTATGCGATGTTTAATAGATTCGTGAAGTGGTAACGACGCCTTTGCATGTATAACTTTACAATAACCATTCATCCACACTTCACTTATTCTTGTATGTGTCAATTACTATCACCAGTTACGTGTTCATTTTTGCCAATGAGTGGAAAACTCCCAACAGTTACTTTAGCTTTTCAATCTTAGGAAGAAACTCCGAGACAAGAATGAATGTACCTGGTAATTTCTGCTCAGTACAATTTGTACACATTTAAGCAATATATAAGTGTGGTGTATGTAATGCATTGTGTATTTCTTATATAATATGTAGGAAATGCAACAATATCTCTGGAAGGCAATATATATATTAGTAAATTATCCGAGCCTTGAATCAGAGTAAACCGCTGGAATCCGTGTCTTGGATAAGGTTACACAAAATAATGCAATAATAATTCTGGAAGGCAATATATTGTTAGTAAATTATCCGAGCCTTGGATCAGAGTAAACCGCTGGAATCCGTGTCTTGGATAAGTTGCACAAACACAATACATATAACATCGGATTTTTCCCCAACTCTAGGAATCCCCTTGAATCTGAGTCGTATAAGATTTGTGCTCGTTGCGCTCGGAGAGGTAACAACTAACGAGCAATTCGACCCGGAGGAAACTTCTGCCGGTCGATCTTCGCATGAATATTTACTCGGTTAACACTAATTAACGAGCAATTTGACCCGGAGGATACTTCTGCCGGTCGATCTTCGCATGATACCAGCTGCTTCCATGTCATTAATTTCCTTACGTACTGTATCAATCAGCCGTACAGGAATAGGATATGGTTTCACCCTCACTGGTGTGTCGCTCGTAAGCTGAATCTCATGACAGGCTACGTTAGCAACAGCAGGCCTGTCAGAGAACACACGTGAATATTTTGCCAGTACCGCATTGACTCTTGCAAGCTGGTCTGGTCTTAAATTCTCCGAAACGGAGACCTCAGCCACTGTCTCACCTTGACGAGCTTCAGCCGTCTGCGGAGTATATCCCTCGTCACCCTCGGGAATTACCACAGCAGCGCTAACCATGTCTACTGCTGGGGAAAAATGACCACGGACTAGACTTAACACTTCACTCTGTTCTGAGGTGATGTTACAACAGCCTGCCCCTACTGTGGTAACAATGGAAGTACACCCCTGTTGGGTGGTGTAATATTCCTTAAGCATATTAATATGGAACCGCTTGGCTTCACCTTTGATTTTAACTATGTAGTTAAGGTCATTCACCTTTTTGACTACTTCAAAGGGACCCTTCCACTGAGCCAACAACTTATTATGAGCTGTTGGTAACAGAACGAGACACTTCCCCCCTACCTGTAGCATTCGGAGCTTAGTTTTCCTATCATAATAGGACTTCTGAATCTCCTTTGCTTTAGCTAACTCCTGCTTTGCAATCTCGCAGGTCTGCTGTAATCGTTCTGCCAAATCAATTACATAAGAATAAGTGGTTTTCACCACGGGATCCGATTCCTCATCGTCCCAAAGTTCACGTAGAACCTGAAGTGGTGCTCGAGCAGGTTTACCATACACTAACTCGAATGGACTAAATTGCAACGATGCCTGAGGTGCTTCGCGATACGCGAACAGTAGTGGCGAGATATACCTGGACCACTCCCTAGGTTGTTCTACTGCCATCCTCCTCAACATTTTCTTGAGAGTACCATTAAACCTCTCACACAACCCATTACACATTGGATGATAAGGTGTTGTCCTCAACCCTTTAACTGAGAGTAATCTCCACAATTCCTCCATCATCGCGGAGGTAAATTGACTGCCTCGGTCGGACAATACCTGCTTTGGTATGCCGACACGACAGAATATATCCAACAAGGCTTCAGCCACTGTAGTGGCTTCTATATCACGCAGAGGCACTGCTTCAGGCCATCTGGTCGCGAAATCCACACAGGTAAGAATGTACTTGGCACCGTCCGTAGCCCTCGGAATAATCGGTCCAACGATATCAACCGCTACTCTCTCAAATGACTCTGAGATAAGCGGTAGTGGTTTTAGGGGTGCGGGCTTCACCCGACCCCTGTCACACGTTTTCTGACAAACGTCACATGACCTCAACAATCTCCCTATCTCTCTCCCCATACCTGGCCAATAGAATTGAGACTGAATCCTATCAATTGTTTTCCTCATCCCCATATGACCCCCTAATATAGAATGATGACCCAGGGTAAACACAGCCTGTCGGTATTTCTCTGGTACGAGAAACTGAACCCTCTCTTCCCCATCGGGGTTTACTGTACGTCGGTAAAACCTGTTTCTCCTCCTGACGTAACTGGTTACAATACCATGTCGATCTCTACTCTCACCCTCAAGTGCCTGCTTGCGAACAAGTGCCAATGAAGGGTCACTTGCTTGCTCTGCAATTACATCCTCGCAATTGACGAGGTCGGCAGCAGTTGTCACTTGAAGTGGAACAACTGTTTTCTTTGCATGCGCCATACCCCTGGTTACAGCAGCTGCACCAGTCTGTGTGGAAACTTCCACTGAACACGCATTCTTAACCCCTGGTATATTTCCTATTACCAAATCTGACACAGGATTTTGCATGACTGCTGCAATTACCTGGCCTGTATAGAATGGACTCTCCACTGCAATTTTAGCAAGAGGATAGAGCCTCCTGGTACCATCAATCATAGTGATAGTTACCTGCTCCCCTGTAAAATCATTACAAGCAACTAAACCATCAGCGACACAACACCCCGATGACCCATTATCTCGAAAGACTTCAACAGATATCCCGTTAACAATTCCAGGACAAATATGGAAACCAGACTTACCTTTCGAGACTCCTGTCGCGTTTAGTCACAATTGATGAGGTTCGTGAACCGACTGAGGCACTCGTGGTTCTACCCTAGGTTGAACCACCACAGGTGAATACTGGGGTTCACCGTGTGTTGCAGCTGCCGATCGCTGATAATAACCCTTATTTCCACCGTGGTTATTACTATTTTTCCAGTTACTCTTTCCTTGGTAACGGTACTGATTGGACTGCTGCGAATAGTGATTATTACCTTGTTTCTGGGTATGATTAAAATGAGGGTTAGGTTGCTGACGAACAATTTGACTCTGCTGTTGTGACTGATTTTTACTCGACTGGTTATATGAAACAGCAGAGTTCTGAGAAGGCTTATTCGACTGATTAATTTTCTTATTATACTGAATCCGCGTATGGTAACCATACGCGGTAAAATGGGCGTCGGCCATATCCACCATCGTTTCCAACATTTTCACCTTGTTGGTTTTCAGCTGAGCCGACAATTCTGGAGGACAAGACTTCTCCAGCTGTGTACGAAGCAACAAGTCTTTTACCCCCTCCAACGTCTTAGATGTTTCGGCCTTCTCCAACCACTGATCCAGGTAACTGGTCAGACGTGCACTAAACTGTGCAACAGTCTCCTTATCCTGTAGGAGTGCACACCAAAACTGATTCCTAGCCTCATCGACCGTCAACCCATACGCCTGTAACAAAGCCTTTTTCATATTCTCGTAGTTTCTGGCGGTACTGTCGAGTCGGTGGAGAATGTTGAGGGCTTTTCCATCGAATAAGTTAATAAACTCGAGCTTCTTTATATCATTATCTAATCTATAAGTGTCTGCAACCATTTCAAATCGCTCAATAAACGGCTCGATATCGTCTCCCTCTACGTATTTTGCCAGTTGTAACCTTGGGGTCATGGTGGTTGAGCTTGCAACATTACTTCCACTCGAACTTTGACTTCTATTCGCACGTAATTGCAGTTCCAATACTTCCTTTTCATGTTCCCATTTCAATTTTTCTTGCTCTCTCTGTTCCCTTTCATTTTCTCTTATGCTCGCCCGTTCAAGTCTTTCTTCCTCTTGGCGGGTCTTTACGTACACTTGAAGTTCGGCCTTATCTTCAATTCCCAATTGTTGAGCCTCTCCCAATAATTCTTGTACGGTAGACATTTTTAATTTATTTTCTATCGTTTCTGTTGCCTTAATTTCTGGACAGTTATAACTATCTACTCGTGAAAGTGTGCGCGTGTGTGACTGGAATTAATACAACGAATCGGGCCCCACTTTCGGGCGCCAAATATGTGACGGTGATGTGAGAATGATCGATAATTTAATTTATAATATGATAATTATAACTTACCTTGCCCGGTTCAATTTATGATCTCGTTGGTTGGCTGCAGCGAAGAACAAAAAGTCGGGGATTAATTCCCCGTTGGCCTCAATCACCCCCGCATATAGAATTTTTTTTAATGTAAGGGGTTCTTCCCGATATATATGTATTTATATAGATAACAAATCTACTGGTGCATTCAAACAACCAATTGCAAATTTCTATATTTATTCAACTCCAGTAGCCAACATGAATAATTAATTTTCACACACACACACACACACTCACGCAACGCTAACTAGCTACTCGCTCTCGCTACCTCTCGGCACTCGCTCGTATACGTGACGATAGTCTAGCTTACGTTAACACTGTAGTAATTCTATCAATGCTACGCAAGTTGGAATATTTTTCTAATGTCTCACACTTTAGAGTCTCACAACACACTCGTAATTTTCTTCAAAGATCCAGCTCCCCCTCACCTTAATTCAGTTACTGAACTAGCGTCAATGCAACTAGTCAGTATACAACTGTAGTGCCTTGTGAATCGTGGTAATTATCCAACGATTCGACGTTTACGTTGTTCACCCCACTCAACACGTGGAGGTAATTCAGGCGAGCGGAAGCTGACGATACGAGTGTGTTCCCTTCTTCAAGTGTGTTTTCAAACTGACCCCTATTCTTCATCCTTAACTGGAGGCTGTAAGTTCAAAATTTCTACTGACTCCTCCTCCTATCTTTGTCCGTTTTTCCTAACTGGCTACGATTTACATGGTGTCCACTCATACTTTAGTTATACATGCAATTTCAATTTACCTATGGCGTACTAATAATTCCCGATAATCTCCCTCCACTTCACGATCATTTGCAATACCATAAGTTACCCTGGTAGCATAAATTATTAATACAAGATGTAATTTACGTACGAACACCTCATAGGACAAGATGTGCAAATTCAGTTGAAACCCGGCCTTCCTGACCCTTTTCTAATTTTGGCTACTAATCCAGTACCTGCAGATTAACCCGCACCTACATCAACCCACTCCTGTCTCCTTTGTCCCATCTGTATGGAATATTCCACTACTCTAGACCATTCTATTACTTATGCTTACATTACGTCACAAGTCTATGTCTGACTCGTGACAACCTGTAATCCCCTCTAATCTCCCTCAGGACCCATATCCTATCACACAGCCTTCGCCAGCCACGCACAATCATTCAACAGCTATTCCTCACGTAAGTAGTATTCGTCCCATCTACCAATCACAATTGATTGATTGATTTTTTTTATGCAACTAAGCATCTGGCGGCGCAACAGTTAGGGTCATATACCGCCCAACATAAAATTGTCTCCACATAATTGATAAAACATGAACACCCGAAAGGGATAGGCAGCATGCCTAAAAGACACACAAACTAAAAAGCACATTATTGCTAAAGGAACATGTCGACTTAACTAAAAAAAAAAAAAAAAAAATGTATAGATATATATATATCAAACCATCTAAAAACCATAAATATCATAACATTACAATTTGTGGAGGAGGCATAGGAGAGGGTGTTCCCTCCCACACTAGAAGCCTCCTCCCCGAGCACCTGAGAGAGACTGTAAGAACCGTCACCCACCCGGTACTCAGAGAGGTGCCTACGACGCAGGTCCCCAAGGCTGGGACACTCGACAATAAGATGCCGCACTGTCAAAGGGACCAGACAATCATCACAGTTGGGAGGGTGAGCCCTCTCCATTAAAAAGCAATGAGTCAATAATGTGTGGCCAATGCGAAGACGGACAAGAGCCGTCTCCCACCGGCGGGACAGGCCACTGTAGCTCCACAAACCAAGGCGCTGGCGGATGTCGCGGAGCTTCTTAGCCCCGACGGCATCCCATCTGTCCTGCTAGCAGGAACGAACGGTAGCATCTATGTAGGGTCAAAGGTCCACTGCAGGAACAGGATGACGCCTGGCAGGAGGCCAATAATTGGAGACCGCAGCCTTCGCCAAGGGGTCAGCCCGCTCATTCCCATCGACACCCACATGGGCCGGGACCCAACAAAAAGTGACTTTGCAGCCACGACGACCCAGGAGGACAAGCCACTCGAGAATGGCCAACACCAGGGGATGGGAAGAGTTAAATTTGCATATGGCCTGTAAGGCAGTACAGGAATTGGTAAAAATAGAAAAAGAAGGCTGAGCGAGAGTAAAAATCACTTGGAGGGCATAAAATGGCCAAGAGCTCAGCAGTAAAAATTGACATGACAGAAGGGAGCCTGCTGCCACGGCAAAAGTCAGGAAAGACAACTCCAGCATCAGACTTTGACCCATCAGTGTACACAGGGAGGGACTCCCTGTGAGTGAAGGCATGTTCTAAAAAGAGGGAACGAGCCACTGGAGGAGGAAGAGATTCCTTCTTGTCTGTAAAGCAGGTGCAGGGGAAAACTTCTGGAAGAAGCCATGGAGCCACCCTGGGGACCTTCACAGGACAAATCGGTAAGTCATCAATGCCCATCTCCTCCATAGCCTTCCTGACCCGGAAGCCAAAAGGCCAAGGAGTACGACAGTGGTTCCCAAACCCATGGTCGCGACCCAAATGAGGGCCGCATGGGTGTTCCTGAGGGTCGCGGGATGGCTATAAAATTAATAAAACATAAAAAATAAATAAATAAATGAGAGAGAGAGAGAGAGAGAGAGAGAGAGAGAGAGAGAGAGAGAGATTAGTAGTGAATCTAATTCAAACATAATAGTAACATCATAATTGTGGAATATAAATCGTCATTCAAACTGGGACAGGAAAATAGTGGTGAACAATAAAGTATGATAAATGAAGGTAGAACAAAACATATACAAGTATTTATTAATTAGTAACTTATGGTAAAATTTATTAACCTATTTTCAAATGGATTAGAATCATATAATTGGACTATAAGTTATAAAGGAGAAAGGCCTATGTCATTAAAACTTTTTAAGAACGAATGAAAAGGTTAAAATATGAGAAAGAAAAGATAAACGGTAAGAAAGGAGGGAAGGGCAAGTGAGAGAGGGATAAGACAGTAGGGAGGATCTGTAAGGCTGCCAGTTACTTGAGAGATACTGTAATATATATAGCCTATGCATAAAATTAGACAAAGTTTATCGAAAACGCCATATAGCGGCGCCTATTTCAGTTTAACATCGATTACTTTTAAGGAAATGCATATATAGAAGAAAAAATCCTGGTAAATGGCTTAATGAATTTGCTGACAAATATGATGATTAAAAAATTAAACTGTCTTCTGCCGAAAAAAAAACAAAAAAAAACCAGCTGGGCTTGGGAGAAGGTGATAAATAGGGTTGGACTACAAGCACGAGGGATTTGATTGATATTAGGTGGCGCAACAGCGAGGTCAAATAGCACCAGGAAAAGGTGATAGAGAGGTGTGACAGCAAGCAAGAAGGAAATCGGAGGAAAGGAGGGACAGTTGAAGTAATGTAAGCTAGTGGCAGGGACCGAAGGGGCGCCAAAACCCTTAAAGTATTGCCCACATCATTACAGGCAATATCCCCATATGGGGCAAGCACGAGGGATAAAAGGAATACAGGGATAGCTGTCTAATATCCAAAGGATAATATATATTCAGTAGTCTATCCCACTACGATGGTGAACAAAAGACAGTGCCTTTATTTAAAGGATATAATGTAACAAATATTCTAATTATATTTGTTTGTTATTACTTTTCATCTAATCACCTTCATTTGTCTTACCCTCTTCCCCCTCACCCTCGCCTCAAATCTTCACATTTCTTCTCTCCTATATCCACCTACGTTAATGCAGTATGCACTTCTTTAAACCCGGGTTCTTCAAATTACGGGTCCCGAATTCCTCCAAACTGGGTGGCAGGCTCACAAAAATAAATACATGAATAAAATAGAATAATAATGTTCGTGACAATAAAATAAATATGAAGTTCATACATGAATCCACCTAACATATTTTTATTATCGAATATTCATATATTTATTTCCGACTGACGTCAGGAAATTATTTTTACTTCTGTGTTTCCGTAGTGAGTCATATCGGCCTCATTTAGGACAAGTAGCCTTAACTGATCCTCATATCCAAATCAAGCAGCTTATTCGCTTTCAGCAGTTTCGGACAGGAGAAGTATAGGGAGAGTTGAGATAACTCGTTTAACGACGTCGAGCGGTACGAGAGTTTGGCCCAACCACGGTCTAGTTAGTAACAAGGCCCATATATATATGGGCCTTGGTTAGTAAGGTCTGGAGGAGGGACTTTGAGACTGGGTCGTGGAGAGAGAGGTTGTATGTTTTTATGCTCTCTCCTCTAGCTGCCAGGGCCTGCCGCACCGGCAGTAGTTTCTTTTTTTTCGCCCTTCTGGTGACGACTAGGATTAGCTAGTATTCATTCCCTCCATAGCTGGTAGACGATATAGTAGGTGTCTATATCTTTATATTGAGATCAACTTTGCCTCCTGCCTATGGTGGACTCCCCCACTGATAGCTCTGGGTGTGGTTGAACACAGTCGGACCACCTTAGTGTGGGTTGAGAGGTTGATCTCAATCATTAGTTAATTAGGGCTGGTATTATCCTTATCTGGTGTTTTCTTTTCCTCTTCCCACTTCCCCCCATCTTGGGGGAAGTGGTTACTATGTTGCCTTCCCTCCCAACCCCTCCTCCGTATAGCGGAGGAGGCGGCCATGACCGACCACCACCACCACGAACTAACGAACCACGGAATGACGGACGATACGAGACTCGAACACCCCTTGACATAGACGTTAAAAATGCATCATTTGTTATGTTTCATGCCACTGGTTCGGCCCCACTAGCCGGCCTCAATCCTTTCATTGTTCAAAAGGTTATTGATGGCTGGGCTGGTGTGGTTGAATCAGTTAAAAAACTTGCATCTGGAGACCTCTTAGTAAAAACTTTCAATTCAAAACAAGTAGCAAGTTTGCTGAAACTTCGTCAGATCCACAATTATGAAGTTGAAGCCAAGATTCCTCAAGCCATGAATTCCTGCAGGGGAGTAATCACCTGTAGGGATATAATGATGATGGAAGAGACAGAAATAATTGAGGAAATGAGGAACCAAGATATTATTGATGCTAGATTCATAACTCGTTTAGAGGATGGTATAAGGAAGAAGACTGCAACCCTAATTTTGACTTTTGGCAAAGTTTCACTTCCTGAAACTGTCAAAATTGGTTATGAAATCGTTAAAGTAAGACCCTTTATCCCCAACCCTCTTAGATGCTTGAATTGTCAGATTTATGGACACGGAAATCGTACTTGTAAGGCTTCTTCTCCAGTGTGTGGCAGGTGCGCGACGTCTGGCCATGCTGAGGAAAAGTGCACATCAGTGGAGCTCTCCTGCTTTCATTGTAAGGGTACTCACTCCACTTCCTCGAGGGATTGTCCCAAGTGGAAACTGGAGAAGGAGGTCTGCTCAGTGAAGGCAGTGCGAGGTATCTCCTATCATGATGCGAGGAAGGCGGTGATGGGATCGCAAGCGACCCCATCACCCAATGTCTCGTATGCATCGGCGGTGATATCTCGACCCGTGATGTGTACCATTAGTACTCAGACTGAGTCAGAGCCAAGCGAACAGGCTGAACAATCTACTTCTACACCTACTATCATTACCCCCTCTAAGACTATTACCAAATCTACTAACTCCTATTCTCAGGCTGCAGCTGCTTTGCAGTCAGAGAAACAAAAGAAGAAGTCAGACAAGTATGACAAAATTAACTACACCACCCTAAAACCAAACAAGTCACTTCCTTGCACACACCCTACTCCCACTTCATCGGGGGAGAGAAGGGATAGCTCTTCCTCGGTGGAGTCTGGGAGACTCACCATTGATGAGGAAGCAATGGATGTCTCCGGACGCAAGAACCGGGAAAGGTCCCCCGGTAGCTACTCGCCACGCGGCGGGCGGCACAAGAAGACTAAGCGCTCAGGCCGACCCCGTAACTCTTAAATCGCCATGTTCACTGTACTACAGTGGAATTGTAGAAGTCTTGGGAATAAATTGAACAACATATCAATATTATTACACACACACAGGCCAGACGTCGTCTGTTTACAGGAGACAGGGTTGGAGAATCACTCTGACCCAACACAATTTAAACATTACAACGCATACAGGAGAAACGATGGACACGGAGTAGCAATATACACACACAAATCACATCCACAGACACAAATAACATTAAACACTACTCTGGAAGCCGTTGCTTGCAGAGTAAAATTACACAACACCTACATATCCATCTGCTCTCTTTACTGTCCGCCACGCGGCCCCATTGACAGTGATTTATTTCATAATTTATTTAGACAACTCACTGGTAAAAAATTGGTACTGGGCGACTTTAATGCCCATCACTGTCAGTGGGGAAGCTTAAGAACTGATGCTCGCGGAGGGCAGATGGCAGACATTATACTACAATCCAACCTCTGCCTCCTGAACGATGGCCAAGCCACCAGGGTTGACGATCGTTCTGGCAACTTTTCGGCCATCGATTTGTCTCTGGCCTCCCCGGATATACACCAGGATTTTTCTTGGCATCCTGAGTCCGACTCCCTTGGTAGTGACCACTTTCCCATCTGTCTCTCTTATTCAAGTCATACTATTTCGGCCCCTTTGGTGCCAAAGTTTAGTTTTAAGAGAGCAGATTGGGGGTCTTTCGGGAGGATCGTCGACTTAGATATATCTGGGGAGACCATAGATGAAAAGATGCGAAATGTAACACAAAACATTTTACACGCAGCCGAGGTTGCTATTCCCAAAACCTCTATAATTCGAAATAAGCGTGAAGCACATTGGTGGACAACGGATTGCCGAGAGGCATTAAGGAAGCGTAATAGGAGATACAGGATTTTTGACAAACAGCCCACTCAGAACAACTTTATAGCTTACAAACGGGCGAGGGCTGAGGCAAGGAGAGTAATTAATAGAGCTAAAAGGGACTCTTGGCGGTCGTTTGTGTCCACGGTGAATCGTTTTACACCACTTACAAAAGTCTGGTCCACTATAAAAATATTAAATAACAAACGCCCGTATACTCCCATCACCACTCTTCAAGTGGATAATAACATCTACGACGATCCCGTGGACGTAGCAAACGTACTTGCCAGGAGTTTCTCAAAAGTAAGTAGTTCAGCCAATTACGACCAACGTTTTCTCCATCACAAACGCATGGCTGAACTACAAGAGTTAGACTTTGCCACAGAAGACGTAGACTACCCATACAACCGGGAGTTTACGATAGACGAACTTCTCCTTGCCCTAAGATCCTGTAAAGACACCAGTCCTGGACCTGACACCATCACGTACGGTATGATCCGGCATCTTGGCCAGGATAACCTGGTCAAGTTGCTAGCACTGTATAATGAGATTTGGGTGTCTAACACCTTCCCAGACTCATGGCACTTTGCGTGGATCATACCGATACCTAAACAGTCTGGTCGTCTTGTGAATCCCAGTTCATTTCGACCTATTGCGTTGACTTCTTGCCTCTGTAAAGTCATGGAAAGAATGATAAATAATAGGCTACTTTTTGTTTTAGAAGCGAAGGGTTTATTGAGTGATCGACAATGTGGCTTCCGGAAACACCGGAGCACAGTTGATCACTTGATGAACCTGGAGCATTGCATTTCAAAGGCTTTTGCCAATAAAGAATTCATGGTAGGGGTGTTCTTGGACATCCATAAAGCCTATGACATGACATGGCGACACGGTATTCTGATGAAGCTTCACGGTTATGGATTAAGAGGTAATTTGCCCATTTTCATTAACAACTTTTTGCGTGACAGAACCTTTTCTGTCACCCTTCCCTGTAACGTAACATCGGACATTTTTGTCCAAGAGAACGGGGTGCCACAGGGAAGCGTGCTTAGTCCAACACTTTTTAACATCATGATCAATGATATTCTGTCATCAGCTCTAGTTCCCAGGAATCTTAAATACTCGTTGTATGCTGATGATTGTGCAATGTGGCACTCGTCACGTAATGCACAGTTTTCAGTAGGACGGATTCAAGCAGCGCTTGATTCTGTCCACCAATGGGCCTTACAGTGGGGCTTTAAGTTTTCCGTTCCTAAGTGTACCGGAGTAATTTTTAGTAAACGTAGAGTACCTCAAATTAACGTAACGTTAGATGGCCAACCGGTACCATTTCATAATTCTGTTAAATTTTTAGGAATTCATTTTGACCAGAGATTAAATTTTACACATCATATTAATAACTTGCTTGTTCGTTGTGAAAAACCTTTAAATGTCCTTAAGTACCTATCAGGTACCACATGGGGAGCCGACAGGAAATCTTTATTAATGGTGTATAAGACCCTCATTCGTACAAAGCTAGACTATGGCTCACAGGTGTATGGATCGGCATCAGATACAACATTAGGGAGATTGGATGTTTACCAGAATAAATGTTTACGTGTGTGTTTGGGAGCTCTGAAGTGTACACGTGTAGCTAGGATGGAGGTGGAGGCGAACATACCTCCTCTCCGACTTCGACGGGATCAACTCGCACTCAACATCGCCATGTCAACGATCCGGAAGTCGGAGATCGGCAACGTAGCCAGTGCCTCCCTTCAACAACACCATTATCTCAACCACGGAAGACGGAGGCCACTGGCTGTGCGCCTCCACCAACTAGAACAAGAACTACAAATAGACCTCGGGGACTGCGACAAGTTCATCACCACCAAGATACCACCGTGGGAGACACCCAACTTCGGCGTCAACACATCGTGGTTACCATCATCGAAGGAAAAGGCGCCGGAGTTGGAGATACACCACCTGTTTGGTGGTATCATCCGCAGTCACCTGGGGTCTCATCACGTGTACACTGACGGCTCCAAGTCAGATGAAAGTGTGGGTGCGAGTGTATGGTCGAGTGAATGTGAACTTAGGTACAGATTGCCGATACATACATCTGTGTTTACAGCTGAACTTTTTGCTATAGACAAAGCCATAGACTATGCACTGAATTCTCGTTATGATTCAATAGTAATTTTCTCAGACTCCATGTCAGCCCTTCAGGCAATTAATTCATGTCAAACTATTTCTAATGAAATCCAGGGTCGCATCATTAATAAGTTGCACTTATGCAACAAGTCCTTCACTCTGATCTGGGTGCCCGGGCATTGTCGTATTTATGGCAATGAACGGGCAGACTTACTTGCAAAATCGGCTGTAGAGCTCGAGGTTACTTGGGACGTCCCTCGTGATCTACAGTCGTGTCTATCCCTCGGAAAGAAATCAATTAATCTTCTGTGGCAAGGTCAGTGGACCAGACTTAATATCAACACCATCAAGCCTCAACTGGGTAATTGGGCCACTGCCAACCGGCCCAACAGACTCGAAGAAAGAATACTGGCAAGATTGAGAACCAACAGCACCAGAATAACTCATCTTGAACCATATATAGACAAACGTTTTCCACCGCATTGTAACACCTGCAATGCGGTGTTATCTATCAGTCATATCATCCTGCATTGTCGGCGATTTGTGGGGGAACGTGCTTCCCTCATAAGTTACTGCGATGCAGTAAAAGTCCCCTTCACACTCTTAGCTCTCTTAGGTGATGGGGATGGTGGTGTGACTGATAAATTGATGACTTTCTTGAGGGAGACCGAACTGATCAGAGTGATGTGACTTTTTATTACTATTGTTACCATTTTGTATGCATATTTTTCAATTATGAATTTTATAAATTATGTGTTGTATATATTGTAAATTATGATGTATTAGCTAGGTTTAGCGATTGTCTAAAATAGGTTTAGCGATTTGTCTGTCTAGGTTTAGCTATTGGCTGGAATAGGTATTAGTCTAGTTAGCTATTGGTTGAGTAGGTAAATAGATTAGTTTATTAGCTAGGATGTTAAATTAAGAAACATTTTATTTGTATAAAAGTACAAAATAGAAAAATTATTATATATGTTTAGTTTTAAGTTTTAATGTAATAATAATAATAATAATAATAATAATAATAATAATAATAATAATATGCATAAAAATAATATGCAAAAAGTTAAAATTAAAATAATAATAAATAAATAAAATAAAAAAATAAAAAATAAAAAAAATAAAAAATAAAATAAAATAAAATAAAAGGCCTTAATGACCAACACCATGGTCGATAGGCCAGGAAAAAAAAAAAAAAAAAAAAAAAAAAAAAAGTAAGGTCTGTCGGCCAGCTGTATACCCAGTAATCCAGTGCGCATACCGTCAGCTGAGCCCGCATACATAGGTCTCAGTAGACGCGCTGCTTCAGTCTCTCACAGACAGGGTTCAGGATAGGGATAGCTCCTCACTTCCTGACTACCGCTCCCTCTCTCTCTCTCTCTCTCTCTCTCTGGACAAACACCCATGCCTGTCATTTTCACTCTTCCACTGCTCTCTCCAACCACATAGCTTACAAAATAATAATAATAATAGTAATAAATAAACTCATGTTTATTCACATCGCCCTACAGGAGCTCCTTTCACCTTTTTTATCCTTTGTTTATGCTTATAGCTCTAATTATTCCCACTTCTGCTGTCGTGAATATATATGGAAAATAAAACACTTTCTTCATAATTTTATGCACATAAATATTTACTTAAGTAAATTAGTAAAAAGAAGGCATGTATCGCGCACTCCCTGGACTGTGTTAGCGCGGGACTGGGTATACAGTAGGTCTGGACGCGGTCTAGGTGTGGAGAACTGATGTGCACTGTACGACGAGTCAAGTTAGAATGTCACCTGACATTGCCTTGAACCCTAGGTTGTGGGCT
Organism: Petrolisthes cinctipes; assembly: GCA_033782935.1. Classification (NCBI taxonomy): domain Eukaryota; kingdom Metazoa; phylum Arthropoda; class Malacostraca; order Decapoda; family Porcellanidae; genus Petrolisthes; species Petrolisthes cinctipes. The sequence continues at coordinate 120,782 of JAWQEG010000582.1, forward strand.
CAGCTGACGCTACTCTCCCCCCCATTTCACACCCCAGCCTGCGCGCCGACAGACCTTACTAACTAGACCGTGGGCCCAACTAAGTGGCCAGTTCGACGAGTCGATTCGTCCTGTCCTCTATAAAAGGAGCGTTGTCTCCGCTAGCCCCTCAGTTCTTTAATCAGACCGAAGAGTAGGATCCCCGTGAAAGAAAAAGAGGCGAAGGTTTCGCCTGCGTAATGGGAGGTAGTGGAGACATGAGGCCGATATGACTCACTACGGAAACACAGAAGTAAAAATAACTTCCTGACGTCAGTCGGAAATAATTCTGTTTTCCTGCGTTTCGTCATATCGGCCTCATTTAGGACAAGTAGCCTAATTGATTTCAGACCCTGCCTTCGCCAAGCTTTGAATATTTCTTGGGAGGAGGAGCAGGCAAATTGATGAAAGTGGATAAATTGATTTACAGACAAGTAGACTGATGCAAAGGCTTTAATAAAGCAAACAAAATCTTACATGTCTTACGACATTTGGACTGTGCCAGAAGCCATTTTTCATAATGGTTGCTGGGTCCTCTTGTCGAGCAAAGGCAATGGAATGCCCAAACATCCTGATGTCGTGACCAGCCGGGCTGGTAGCACTGGTGTCAGCTGTTTTGATGGTTTTGACGAGCCAGTCAGACAGTCTTCCTCCTTTCAGGGGTTTGAATGATGTGGGGTGCACAAAGATGAATCCCTGATGGGCTTCCCCTGCCGTTCTTTTGAGGAAGGCGTCTAAGGCATTCCAAGGGCAGAGGGGAGTGGTATGTAGCACCGGAAATGTGATGGCCGGTGCAGATTGATGATTGATATTTTGATTTTTGAAAAGAAATGACCTTTAGACATGTAGGGTTGCTTGTCCGTTGGTGACCGTGATTCCTTCCCTGATGGTGGAGGCCAGTTCTGAGGCTCTGTTGGCTGTGGCCAGGGCCGTTAAGAAGAGGGCTTTTAGAAGGAGTTTCTCTGTTGAGGCCTCTGGAGGGTTGAATTCTGGCCGAGAGAAGGTTACCAGGGCTGTGTCGATGGACCAAGTGGGCACTTTCTTGGCAGGAGTAGGCCTTCGGAGGAACTGACTCCTTGCCAGTAGAGAGAAAGATCGGTGTGACATGTTGAAACCGAAGGATAATTGTAAAGGAAGCACCAGAGCGTTTCTATAGTTCATAATAGTGTGAGGGGAAAGTTTTTTCACCTCGTCTAAGTAAATTAGGAACCGAAGGATGACATTTTCTGTAATGTCTGAGATGTCTGCCGGGAGCCACTGTTGGAACACCTTCCAATTTGATTGAGCCTGGCGAGTGGTAGATGCACGGTAAGCTGCAGAGAGATGAGAGGCTATGTCTTCATCGTGCTGGATAGATAAAGACGTCCTTAAAAATTGTAGGTGGTCCATTTCTCTAATGCAGGCCACCCATTCCTTGCGGGATCGACGAGGTTGAGTGGCATCTGGTCTGTTGACCTGTTCAGTATTGAGCTGAACCAGGGCTCCATTAGACACCAAGGAAGAATTATCACTCCGTGGTGATGGTAAGATTCCAGTTTCTTCAGCACCGGAGGGAGTAACCACTTTGGAGGGAAGACATAAATTTGATTCCATCTGTTCCAGTCTTGGGCCAGCACGTTCGAGGCAAGAGCCTTAAGGTCTGGATGAGGGGAAAAGTACAGAGGTAGCTTCTTGTTTTTGCATGTTGCCATTAGATCTATTTCTAATGGGCCTCTCCAGGTTAGAATCTGCTTGAAGATTTGTTTTGGAAGTGACCACTCGGTTGAGGTGTATAAAGGTTTGCTCAGGTTGTCCGCCCTTGAATTTAGAAGGGAAGAAATCCTGAAAGCATGTATGAGAATTCTGCGAGAGCTGAGAAGGCTGTTGAAAATTGAGATTTCGTGTAACAGAGAGGTTGATTTGCATCTTAGCTTGTTTATCGCACATTGCGCTGCTTGATTATCTATAAATAGATGAAGTTGGCAATTTGAAAGGTTGAGTGACCGAAAGAAGAGAAGGACTGCTCGAACTTCTAGACAGTTTATGTGCAAGGTTGACTCGTTCTTGTCCCAAGTGCGTGAGACCTGATGAGATAGAGTGTGACCTCCCCAACCTGAAAGGGAAGCATCGGTCCAAAGGTGGATCGTGTTTCCTGATTGGTGGAAAAGGGGGGGAAATTGACAACGTTCTGGGATGTAGCCACGGTAACAGGTGTTTGGCTAAGCTTGGAGGCAGTGGCTTCAGAGCGTCTCGGTGCAAGTGGTTTGAAAGAATTTTGGGGCACAAGAGTGGTTGTAGCAGGGGTTGATTGTGGCGTAGTATTTGGGTGGCAAAGTTGAGTTTGCCAAGAAAATATTCCCATTGCCTGCGTAAGACTTGTTTTAGTGATAGAACATGCCTTATGGATTGACATTTGTTTGTCCTCCGGAAGCGCCCAGCGTCCTAATAGGGGGAACCAGCGAATCCCTAACCATTCCACGTCTGTTGAAGAGGGGAGGTGAGACTTTGGGATGTTGATGAGGAAGCCTAGGTTGCTCAGAAGGCTGGTCGCTGTGTTGACAGCCTTTGCTGTCAATTCGTGAGAAGTGTCCCAGATGACCCAATCGTCTAAACAAGCGATGACATTGATTCCCTGCAGGTGTAGGAGGGAAAGAGGCCATCTTAGAATGCAGGTGAAGATGTGTGGAGCCACATTCAGACTGAACGGTAGGGCTCGGAAAAAATAGAGTTTTGATCCGAAAGAGAAAGCAAGATACTTGTGTAAACATTGTCGGATGGGAACATGTAGGTAAGCATCCTTCAAGTCTATGGTTGACATCCAGGCTGGTGGATGAAGGGTATCCACCAGACTTTTGTGGTTGTGCATGAGGAAGTATGGGGCGAGAATGTGGCTGTCGAGAGAGCTGAGATCTATTATGAGACGATTGCCTCCCCTTGATTTTGGGACCAGGAAGATCCTGGAGATGAAACAAGGTTGGTAAGGGACCTCGTAAATGGCAGCTTTTAATAAGAGAAGCTGAATTTCGAGATCTAGGTCCGGCTGGGGATGGATGTTTTTAAATTTTGGAACGAGAAGAGGAGGTGAATCTTTGAGCCATTTCCAATGGAAGCCTCGTCCTAGCATTTTGAGAGTGGCGCGGGGTGCCTTGCTCCAGCGGTGGGAGAACCGTTGGAGACGAGCTCCCTGGCAGTCAGAAGGAGGAATAACCCTTTCTGAAGTTGCTGGTGGGCTTTTTGGGCTGAGTTCTGATGCGATGCGTGTGGTCGCTAGTGCCTTGTTGCTGGTTTCGAGTTGCCTTTCCACCATACGAACCTCTACTCCTGTAGTAGCGGTGTGAAGGTCTGGAGGACGAGGTGGAGGCATGAGAGTTCCCTCTGGAATTGAACTGAGAGGGGCCATAGCCCTGTCGTCTTGACGGGGGCCGAGAACGAAAGGGCTCTTGGAGAGAACGAGCTGCCTTCTGTTGAACTTTGGCAGGTTTTTTTTTTAACGTTCCGGAGGTGGAAGGTACTGCCGCTGGTTGTGGCTGCTGAAGTTTGTCAGCATAGACTAGCTGAGTCCGGGGTAGTGATTCCACCATGGCCGCAGCTTCAGAGAGTAACAGGTGTTTTGCAGAAAGAGGTTCTTTGTATAATAAAGAACGTTTGAGCGAAGTGTTAAATTGATGACTTATCGCCTCATTCTTTAGGCGGAGTTGCCAGAAAGATAGTTCCTTCAGGTTTGCATGTACATCTCTAGCAAACCCCTGTTGTGTGTGGAGCCAATTAGCAAGAGCGGTGAAATCCTCACGTGCATCTTTAGTGAGCAGATCAGCGTGCTTTTCCAAGAAGAATTCAGCTGACTGGTAGGCAACGTGGAGGCATGTATGATTGCTGAGATGTTTCAGTGTATCTTTCTTTAGGAGGTGGTGAGGAGCCAAAGATTCAACCGACGGGAATTTATAGTAAGTTGAGCTGAGGGGTAAGTCACAGACTGCTTCGTGAGTGACTGCAGATGGTGCAGTGAGAAGCTGAAAGAGAGGGTCGTTTGGGAACGACAGCTCAGTGAACGAGCTCAGCTTGGGGAGGCCCTTGAGTGAGTCTGATTTAAGAGCCTTTACTGTACGCTTGAGTGTGGAGGACTCTGTTTCCTTCGTGAAAACTTCTGGAGAAACTTTATCAAGCCTCGCTTTTTCGAAGGATAGCTGAAAATCTTCAGAATGGGGTAGAAGGCCATCTGAAGAAAGCTGAGGGTGGTTTTTTTCTGCGCTCATATGGACTTTCCGCTTAAATTCTCGTGAGAATAAGGGTAATGACCACTTGTAATAATCATAAGCCTGTTTTTTTGGTTGGTTGCCGCTTGAGGAGATGTGAAACACAGATCCAGGAAGGTGGCAAATATTTCTAGTTGTCTGGGAAAAGCTAACTTGAATGCCCCTTGGTTGTAGTCAACGCACACAAACTTTCCGTAGCCAGCTCCTCCCCAATATAATAGAATTTCAGATTCATTTTGAAAGATGACACTAGCTCCTGGAGGTAGATAATAGGTAATTGCAGCTGGATCAGGAGGGGAATCTGGCTCAGCAGGGATAGCAGCGGGAGCAGCTATAGGAGCTGTCTGAGGCTGAGGTTGTGGTGGCATGGGTGAGACCGGAGCTGGATGTTGTATAGAAGAGGCAGAAGCTGGTAAGCATCGCTCCTCGCTAGATCCCTGTGAAGGATTAAGTATGGGTGTTGGCAAGTAAATTGGTGAAGGTGACAAAGAGCAAGCTGCTGAGTAGGTAGCGGGCAAATAGGGAGGTGGGCTGGGTGACGGTTGGGCAGAAGGCAGTGAACTGGCAGATTGAGCCACTGGGGGAAGGTCGTCCTCTTCATCTTCCGAAGGGGAAGAGGAGGAAAAAGGGAGGATACTTTTCCCCTTCTCGCGGTCTTGTAGAAGCTGCGAGTTGCTGCCCTTCACAATGGCCATGTCACTTTCTAGTTTGTCAAAACGTTGGGCGAACTGTAGGAGTAGTGAGGAAATATCGTTCAGTGTGGCGTCCTGTCGTTGTTTCTTAGCGGGAGCCAAAGTTGCTGAATCTTCCTCGTAGGTCGTGTGGGAGCGAGGCCTCTTACGTGGCGAGCTTCCATCTGGAATAGAGGAAAGGGCGAATGAGGAAGAGTGTCAAATCGCCCGGCCCTTGAGTGACAAGTTGTGATGCTGCTGAAAGGTTAGTGTCAGCAGAGAGGTTTTGACATAGTAATATTACATATGTAGGTTGGGTGTAAGATAAGTGAAGGAAACAATCCTAAAATAACTAACCTCGTCTGGGAGTAGAGCTCTGCTCCTCCGCAAGAGGTTTTGGTGAAGGGTGGGATAGAATAGAAGCTACCGCTTGGCGTAGGGTATCTGCCTGGGTAGCTGATTCAGAGACCTTCATTGTAATGGTGTTTGCTCCACCTGTAGAAAATGGAGAGCAATATATAGAGAATGATTCGCTGGATCACAGGAGTAATAAGAGATAGTAATATTGTCTTATCCCCAATTATATCAAAATAAGTGGAATATTTCGTGAAGTCAGACACTTACTACTAGGCCCTTGAAGCGAAGTGCTAGGGAGAGCCGCGAGCGAGGATTGTTGCTCGATATAATGAGGTTGTAGTGAAGACTCGTCCTGAGAGGATGTGGTTAGCTGCGAGAGAGGGTCCGTACTGCCTGAGGAAGGACAAAAAACGGGCCGTTAGGTATGTGAAGTTAGAGATCAGCTAAAGACTAATTGATTGCTTCACATTAGTATATGAGACAATATTGAGTATTAATATTGGGACATATATCACAGTAGCTCAGTTAAGTTACATCACACAGAAGGGAAACATACTGTGAGCGTGAGGTGATGATGGTACATAATGGGCGAGGTTGAGTAGCCGATTGGCATCTTCCTCGCTGGAGAAAAAGTTCATCAACTCTGTATTAGGGCACCGAGATCGCTGAAGGTGACCTCAAATTGCGGAGAAGTTTTCTTAGCTCAGCTTGCGCAGCAGCGACTCTGTTCCCACTTTCGGCAATGAAGGCTTGACAAATTATGCAGCGAAGTGGGTCGTAGGTCATAAAGCGATCTCCCTTCTTCTTGCTTCTGGAGCCCTTGACACAGCAGGTAGAGTGGCGAGGGCAGGGGTGGGTCTCCCAGCAGTTCCTGCATTCCTCGTTTTCCATGGCTGCGAAGAGAAGGACATGTCTAGGTAAACAATAGAAGCTGAATTAGCTTACATAACACCTTCCGGTGCATATAGTTGATAAGAGTCCAAGAGGCCTAAAAATTTCATGACGATTCCTAGGAGCAGGGTGAGTAGCTGTGTCGAGTAGCTGGGTAACGTAGTTTAGTTTACTGGACTGCGGAGTTGAAAAGCGAGCGTAGCGAGCTTGGCTACTCGGCGAGCATTGCTTATTCAACCAGTTCGGCTACTTAGCAAGATTGGCTACATAGCGAGTGGTGCAAATGTATTTGAATAGTGAGCGTAGCGAGTTTGGTTACTCGGCGAGCTCGACTACTCAACTAATTAGCTAACTCGATTATATGGCGAGCTTAGCTACTTGGCGAACTGTAACTGGCATTTGAATAGAGAGCGCAGCGAGCTTGGCTACTCGGCGAGCTCAGCTACTCAACTAATTAGCTAACTCGATGAAATAGCGAGCTTAGCTACTTAACGAACTGCAAAAGGGTATTTCTGACAGTCGTTAAAAGCACCAGGATGAGTATTTTTAGCTACCCACGTAGCTAAGTTGTTGTCGGTATTTAACCTCGAACCCAGCTACTCGAGGAGTTCAGCTACTCAGCGAGTAAGGTAAAACAGCTAATAACTAGTAATAGCTAAAGTAGCAACTCTTTAAGAGTGCTGGCAAGCTCTAGGGGCTTGCCTTCCCAGGGAGAACCCTTTGGTTCTTTACCTTTAAGGAGCTCCTAAAGGATCCGTCTCCTATTGAGGTAAGTTTCGAACTGAGGGGCTAGCTTTTTTTTTTTTTTTTTTTTTTTTTTTTTTTACTGGCCTATCGACCATGGTGTTGGTCATTAAGGCCTTTTATTTTATTTTATTTTATTTTTTTTATTTATTTTTTTATTTTATTTATTTATTATTATTTTAATTTTAACTTTCTGCATATTATTTTATGCATTTATTAATATTATTATTATTATTATTATTATTATTATTATTATCATTATTATTATTATTATTATTATTATTATTACATTTGAACTTAAAACTAAACTAATATAATAATTTTTCTATTTTGTACTTTCATACAAATATACTATTTCTTAATTTAACATCCTAGCTAATAAACTAATCTATGTACCTACTCAACCAATAGCTAACTAGAATAATACCTATTCCAGCCAATCGCTAAACCTAGACAGACAAATCGCTAAACCTATATTAGACAATCGCTAAACCTAGCTAATACATCATAATTTACAATATATACAACACATAATTTATAACATTCATAATTGAAACATATGCATACAAAATGGTAACAACAATAGTAATAAAAAGTCACATCACTTTGATCAGTTCGGTCTCCCTCAAGAAATTCATCAATTTATCAGTCACATCACCATCCCCATCACCTAAGAGAGCTGAGAGTGTGAAGGGGACTTTTACTGCATCGCAGTAACTTATGAGGGAAGCACGTTCCCCCACAAATCGCCGACAATGCAGGATGATATGACTGACAGATAACACCGCATTGCAGGTGTTACAATGCGGTGGAAAACGTTTGTCTATATATGGTTCTAGATGAGTTATTCTGGTGCAGTTGGTTCTCAGTCTTGCCAGTATTCTTTCTTCGAGTCTGTTGGGCCGGTTGGCAGTGGCCCAATTACCCAGTTGAGGCTTGATGGTGTTGATATTAAGCCTGGTCCACTGACCTTGCCACAGAAGATTAATTGATTTCTTTCCGAGGGATAGACACGACTGTAGATCACGAGGGACGTCCCAAGTAACCTCGAGCTCTACAGCCGATTTTGCAAGTAAGTCTGCCCGTTCATTGCCATAAATGCGACAATGCCCGGGCACCCAGATCAAAGTGAAGGACTTGTTGCATAAGTGCAACTTATTAATGATGCGACCCTGGATTTCATTAGAAATAGTTTGACATGAGTTAATTGCCTGAAGGGCTGACTTGGAGTCTGAGAAAATGACTATTGAATTATGACGAGAATTTAGTGCATAGTCTATGGCTTTGTCTATAGCAAAAAGTTCAGCTGTAAACACAGATGTATGTATCGGCAATCTGTACCTAAGTTCACATTCACTCGACCATACACTCGCACCCACGCTTTCATCTGGCTTGGAGCCGTCAGTGTACACGTGATGAGACCCCAAGTGACTGCGGATGATACCACCAAACAGGTGGTGTATCTCCAACTCCAGCGCCTTTTCTTTTGATGATGGTAACTACGATGTGTTGACGCCGAAGTTGGGTGTCTCCCACGGTGGTATCTCGTTGATGATAAACTTGTCGCAGTCCCCGAGGTCTATTTGTAGTTGTTCAGCTAGCAGGTGGAGGCGCACAGCCAGTGGCCTCCGTCTTCCGTGGTGAAGGTAGTCAGTCATGTTGTTGGAGGGAGGCACTGGCCACGTTACCGATCTCCGACTTCCGGATCGTAAACATAGCGGTGTTTATGGCGAGTTGCTCCCGTCGAAGTCGGAGAGGAGGTATGTTCGCCTCCACCTCCATCCTAGCTACACGTGTACACTTCAGAGCTCCCAAACACACACGTAAACATTTATTCTGGTACACATCCAATCTCCCTAGTGTTGTATCTGATGCCGACCCATACACCTGTGAGCCATAGTCTAGCTTTGTACGAATAAGGGTCTTATACACCATTAATAAAGATTTCCTGTCGGCTCCCCATGTGGTACCTGATAGGTACTTAAGGACATTTAAAGGTTTTTAACAACGAACAAGCAAATTATTAACATGATGTGTAAAATTTAATCTTTGGTCAAAATGAATTCCTAAAAATTTACAGAATTATGAAATGGTACCGGTTGGCCATCTAACGTTACGTTAATTTGAGGTACTCTACGTTTACTGAAAATTACTCCGGTACACTTAGGAACGGAAAACTTAAAGCCCCACTGTAAGGCCCATTGGTGGACAGAATCAAGCGCTGCTTGAATCCGTCCTACTGAAAACTGTGCATTACGTGACGAGTGCCACATTGCACAATCATCAGCATACAACGAGTATTTAAGATTCCTGGGAACTAGAGCTGATGACAGAATATCATTGATCATGATGTTAAAAAGTGTAGGACTAAGCACGCTTCCCTGTGGCACCCCGTTCTCTTGGACAAAAATGTCCGATGTTACATTACAGGGAAGGGTGACAGAAAAAGTTCTGTCACACAAAAAGTTGTTAATGAAAATGGGCAAATTACCTCTTAAACCATAACCGTGAAGCTTCATCAGAATACCGTGTCGCCATGTCATGTCATAGGCTTTATGGATGTCCAAGAACACCCCTACCATGAATTCTTTATTGTCAAATGCCTTTGAAATGCAATGCTCCAGGTTCATCAAGTGATCAACTGTGCTCAGGTGTCTCTGGAAGCCACATTGTCGATCACTCAATAAACCCTTCACTTCTAAAACAAAAAGCAGCCTATTATTTATCATTTTTTCCATGACTTTAGCGAGGCAAGAAGTCAACGCAATAGGTCGAAATGAACTGGGATTCACAAGACGACCAGACTGTTTAGGTATCGGTATGACCCACGCAAAGTGCCATGAGTTGGGAAGGTGTTAGACACCCAAATCTCATTAAACACTGCTAGCAACTTGACCAGGTTATCCTGGCCAAGATGCCGGATCATACCGTACGTGATGGTGTCAGGTCCAGGACTGGTGTCTTTACAGGATCTTAGGGCAAGGAGAAGTTCATCTATCGTAAACTCCCGGTTGTATGGGTAGTCTACGTCTTCTGTGGCAAAGTCTATCTCTTGTAGTTCAGCCATACGTTTGTGATGAAGAAAACGTTGGTCAAAATTGGCTGAACTACTTACTTTTGAGAAACTCCTGGCAAGTACGTTTGCTACGTCCACGGGATCGTCGTAGATGTTGTTATCCACTTGAAGAGTGGTGATGGGAGTATACGGGCGTTTGTTATTTAATATCTTTATAGTGGACCAGACTTTAGTTAGTGGTGTAAAACGATTCACCGTGGACACAAACGACCGCCAAGAGTCCCTTTTAGCTCTATTAGTGCATTTGTCGCAGCTTCTAGCCGCTTAAATTGTATTTATTGGTTGTGGAACCAGCACAGCTGGATTTGCTATAGAATACACCCCTTCTCCAGCCCAGGCCCCGTATAGGCATAATCTGGGCTAGAAGGGTCTATTCCGTGACGATCATCAGAAGTAAATTAAAATTCAAATCTGGTGCTGTACTGATAGTGGAGCCACCTGGTGGTGGCGTGATGAGGTATTAAGCCCGCTCCCCGCTAGTCACCGCTCGGTCACTCAAATGAGAAAGAAATTGAATGGCTGCCGCATCGGGAGGTGGGTGAGACAGTCAAAGCTGTGCTGGTTCCACAACCAATAAATACAATTTAAGCGGCTAGAAGCCGCGACAAATGCACTATTATTGGTATAGTGGAACCAGCACAGCTGGATTTGCTATGCATGCGATGCGGTAGGTGGGAGGTGAGGTGGAGGGTGGGAGGTGAGGTGGAGGCAATCACGTGCTTAGTTAAGAGCGGTTGAGAGAGCGGGGAATCATAAAAGGTAAACGAGCTAAGGTGAGGCTGAAGCTAAAGCAACTTCCACACTAGCTAGGGGACTAGCTGTGGTGGAAGTGTAGTAATAGCTAATAAAATATATATACCATAGACTATTCTGTTATAGACCAGAATTGTTATCCAACTAAAGTCTTTATAGGCAGACTCGAGAGGTCGGGTACAGGAGAGGGGGTGCCCCTGGCCCCCCCCACCCCCCCCCTTTTTATTAAAGTCCTCTGAGCTAGGGCTATGGCCCCGGCTCAGGTCATGCGATCCCGAGGGGATGAAGGAGGACACAAGGATGCAGTAATCCTGTGTTTAATATATATAAATATCCAGTCACTCATCCTAGTATAGTAAGTTTCAGAGAATGAATACTCAAGAATTTAGTAACAATGTAATTTATTAATCTCGCACCATATGTACACACATGAGAGACATGGGGATGAGCGTGAAACTGTACATGATGGGGGTGAAGTATGGGGTGATTAGTGACGGGAATTAAGTCGCCCGACCTTTTCCCGTCGGGCGGCCCCTCCCCCTCATGTGTCTCCCACGGGGACCCTGGGGAATGGAGGGTGGAGTACCCATAGCCACACAGGGGGTAGGGGAGAGCGAGTGGAACAGATACCTCGTCCTGAAGGAGGAAGTGGAAGTCCAGCCCCCCAAATCCCGAACCCTCTCCACCGAGTGAGTCATGAGGAAGGCGAGGGAGGCGGCCACGCCTCTAACGCTGTGAGCCCTCAGGGTGTGTCCGGGATCCCCATTCTCTATCACTCGGCAGAGAAGGCGAGCGATTGACCTAGGGAAGAGAGGGTTACCGGACCTAGAGTTGTAGAAGAGGTGGTCCGGAGAAACCCCTCTCGTCGCCTCCACGTAAGTTGTAAATGCGTGGACTGGGCAGAGGGGGTGGAAACTTCCATCCCTCAGGAACGAGGGTACTGCGAGAGGGCCAATCCTGTCGTCAGCCTGCTCGTTCTTAGCTAGGAAAGCAGGAGAGGGGGAGATAGTTAAAGAAGTAAGGTTAGGGCTTACAGATGAAAAAGCTGTGTGACGGGTAAGGGCTGCCAATTGAGAGGCCCTGTACCCTGTAGCTAAGGCGAGCAGGAAGAGAGCTTTCTGGAGGAGGTGACAAACCTCCAGAGGGACCCCCTCGAAGGTCAGGTAGGAAAGGACGCGGTGAAGGGACCAGGAGGGAGTCTGGGCCCGGTGAGGTGCGGTCCCCGCCTGAATCCCCATCCTCAGGAGAGAGAGAGGCCTCTCCGAAACCTTAATGTTAAAACCTAAGAGGAGGGGATCAGACAGGGCTGCGTGATGCACAAGCACCGTCGCCGGGGCCCTGTTGGTGGAATCGGCGAGCCACGTGAGGAATTCCAGGACCGTGTCCTCCGAGATGACCCTGGAGGGGTGTCTTCGCAAGAAGTCCTGGAATCTTTTCCAGCACGATTCGTACTGTTGCACCGACGACTGACGATGAGCCCTCAGCATCTTGTCCACTGTCTCCTTAGTGAACCTTTTGCTGAGGACTCCCCGTAGAAACTCCAAGCGTGTAGTTTCAGTGACGCATAGAGTGGTGCAGACAGGGTGCTGGAGAGGCACGCCGATCTCAAGTGAAGAGGATGAGGTCACCACCGGGACAGTTCTCCGAACTACAGCTGCGCTGGCCAGAGGGGGGCTATGAGGAGTACCCTCCCCCTGAATGTGCGCAGCTTGAGGATCACCTTCAGGAGGATTGACGTAGCTGGGGGTGGGAAGAGGTAGAGATACCCCCACCTGTTCCAGTCCTCTGTGAAGGCGTCCGGGCCTCCCGCCTCTGTCCTGGAAGAGAATGTTAGGAACAGAGGAAGTAGGGCCGTGGATGGGGAGGCGAACAGGTCCACCTCCGGTGTCCCATAGCGAAGGCAGAGTGACTCGAACACAAGGGGACGCAGTTGCCACTCGACTGACGTCCCCTTGAACCTGGATAGGGAGTCCGCCCAATCGTTCTCCCACCCTGGCATATAGCGGGCCGAGAGGTGAATGCACCTCTTGGCCGCTATCGAAAAAATCTGTTCTGACAGGGACAGGAGAATTTCCGACCGTGCGGTGCCCTGTTTCTGCAGGCACTGCACGGCCGCAACATTGTCCATATCGAAGCGGACGCCTACCCTGGCAAACTGTGGGTGTCTGTTGAGCCACTCCCTTGCTACCATCAACTCCCGGGCGTTGATGTGTAGTAGCCTCTCCTCTACCTTCCATCCCCCGCACCGTTGATGTCCCAGGCAAGACTGGTATCCCCAGCCTACGTCCGATGCGTCTGTCGCCACCGTGATTCCCGGGGGAGGGAACACCCAGGGGACTCGCTGACGCAGGGCACCGGGACGTAGCCAGGGGCGAAGGAGACGGTGGAGAGAGGGGGACACTTGCCTGGGAAGGTCCCTGTGTGCGGGGGAAAGGTGGAGGTTTACCTCCCGCATCAGCCTCCTGTGTTTCAGTCGTCCCAGGGGCATTGCAGGGGCCGCGAAATTTAGGGACCCGAGCAATGATTCCCACTGGCGGCGAGAGAAAGTACGGGAAAAATGCGCCTGGCGGACGAGCGGCGGGTCCGGCGAGCGTTGTCTGGAGCGAGAGAGAGGGTGGCCGAAAGAGAGTCCCACTCTATTCCCAGCCAACACAGTTAGCGAGTGGGAGTGAGAGAGGACTTGGTGATGTTCAACAGGAACCCCTCTAGCACTCCCCTCGCTACCCTGACGTTGTTTGCTACCTGCTCCTTGGAAGGGGCGTGAAGCAACCAATCGTCCAGGTACATGAGGGTGGGGACACCCGCCTCTGCCAGACGGGATGCCACCACCCTCACGAGCTTTGTGAAGACTCGAGGAGCTAGAGAGAGACCGAAAGGGAGCCTGGTAAACTGAAACGTCTCGGTCCCCACCTGGAAGGCCAGAAAACGGCGAAACCTGGGGTGAATCGGGACGTGCCAGTACGCATCCTTGAGATTCAGGGATGCTAACCAGTCTCCCTTCCTTAGAACTGTGCGGACCTGGGCAACTGAAACCATCTTGAAACGTAAGGTTTTCACAAATTTGTTTAGCTTGCTCAGGTCCATCACCAATCTCGTTTTTCCCTGGTCCTTTTTGGGGACTGTGAATAAACGAGAAAGAAAGACCCTCCCCGTCGCCCGCTCCACTACCCCTTTTTCCCGCATTTATAACACATGCGGGACGACCGAAAGTGACACTTTGGTTGAGGCAGGAGGTAGACGTAGTGGCTGTAACGGGAAATGACAGGTGTCAGTGAGAGTACAGTTAATCCTAGACCGGGACCCGAGGGACCCGGGGATGGTTGGAGGGGTAGAATGACGGGCAGTGAGGGTGAGATTTTGACAGCAAAGGGGAACTCTGATTTTTGACCTAACGGGAACCCAAGGATGGGAGGAGGGTTATGTCATATGTCAGAAATGTCAGACTAGGAGAGTTAACAACCACAGTTACTCACCGGAACAGTTATCCAGGGCCAGGACAGGCCCTGACGTATCACCCTTGCTGCCCAGCCATGGGAGGGCCAGGCTGCTGACCACCCTGTGAGGCAGCCCAGAGTGGGACCCTCAAGTGGAGCGGTCCTTCTGGGAGGGGTGGGAGAAGGAGGTCTTGGGCTTTTGGAAGGGCTTGGAGCCCTGTCCTCTCCCACGAAATGGCTGCTGGCCCCTCTGGGAGAACCTGTTGTGCTGTTTCGGGGGGAGTGGGGTACGAAGGCCTCGGTAGTCTCGAAGGCTGGGAGGGCCTTCGGGGCTGGTAAGCCGTTCTGGAAGGCTGTGGGGCACGTGGCCTACGGACAAACAGATTGATTAGGAAAAAAGGGGACCGTTATTTTCCTCTAATTTCACCTCCTGTGTAGGAATAACTCAGGTAATGGGATTAACGAGAGGTACTTACTTGGAGGTAGAAGGTTTTGGGAGGTTAATCACTGCTGGGAGAGAGGAGAAGATAGCGTCTGTCGCCGGCTGGTCGAAGAGGGCAGGGGACAGGGGGGCAGCTCGCACCACTCCCCTCTGTGCCATCTCCGGCGCAGATTTCGCAGCTGCCTGACTGGCTGCCAGTCTCGCCTCGGCGATAATCCTCGCCTCCTCCCGCATGTTGTAGGTAGCCATCGCCGCGACGCCTTCCATGACGGTGGCCATGGACGAGAGGGTGTCACTGTAAGGGGTAAACAAGGAAAACCGAGCGAACGCGGGGTAGAGACACGGGAGTAAACTGAGAGACCCTCTACCCTGTATCCCTCGAACAACACAACACCAGATGTAATAGTACTCACGCTAGCTGTAAACCCGACATCTCGTGGTAGGTGTTGGTGAGGGAGTTGAGGCAGTCCCTTATGAGTGAAGCGGCCGCCCCCGTGGAGATGGTATGTGCCAACTCCAACCTAGCCGCCGACTCTGCCTGCCTTAACTTACCGTCGGGCTCCTTTAGTTGATAGGGGACCGGAGGCTCCTTCTCCGTCTTCCACAGACATTCCCTCAAACCCGGCGGGGCACGGGAATGAGGGAGGACGACGGGGAAAGACGGAGGAGGTGGTTTCCTGGTCATGTTGTGTTTCTGGTGGTCCAGGGACTTAAGGAGAAGGGCTGGAATGTCCAGGTCCCCTTCACCCTTATCCCCTGGGAACTACGCGTCCGGGGAAAGGAGGACTGCCGTGTTCCCGTGGGAGCGGTCAATCCTCCAAGCCTCGGACAGCTGTAAGTTACTGTACTCCACCAAGAAACCCATCGCGTCCAGGGTAGCCGCAGAGGATACCTTTCATGAAGTGGGTACAGGAGCTGAGATGGGACGGACCTTGTAGAAGGGAATAGCGTCGCCCTTCTCATCTGCCCCCCACTTCACCAGGACATCATCCCTCCGGGTCCACACGTCTGGTTGAGCGGTGTCGGGAGACCAAGCAACCAACCAGTCTGCCCTCCTCCGAAGAGTGGGTCCAGGAAGGAGGAAGGAGAGCCCAAGAGTAGGGGAGGTACCCGTTGTCCGTAGGAGGGGGCGACGGGGAAGGAGGGGAGGAGGTAGCCAACTCCTCAGCCACGTCCCCAGCCGGAGACTCGAGTCCCGAAGATAAAGGAGGGACGGGAATGTCTCCAATATCCCCGGGTGGACTCGCGCCCCCGACCGGAGCAGAAGCAGGAGGGGCAAGGGTGAGAGGAGGAGCGGGTTCCAGAGCAACAGCCGGAGGCTGCACGGGGGTAACTGCAGGAATAAGGGCAGGAATGGCGTGAGGCATAAGGGTATGGAAGATCTTCACAATCTTCAACGACGAGGGGCTCACCTCCCCCCGCTTACCCTTGCGGGGTTTGCGGACGAGCGAAGGGGAGTCCCCCGACGAAGACGAAGAGGATGAAGAAGACGAAGACGAGGAGGAAGGAGAACGGCGACGAGCCCGGGACCTTTTTGCAAATTGCTTGCGTCCTCTAGAGCGACCCGAAGAGCCGGCTCTAGAGGGCGACAAAGCTGGAGGTTCCCTGCTGGGCCCTTGTACCGGTGAGGTAGGCAGGGTAACCAGCGCGTCAGACTCGCTCGCTTCCCGGGGTGTGAAGCCCACGAGAAGGAGTCGTAGTACCGTCTAAGGAAGGAGGCTCAATCTCTCGGGCCGCAGGAGGTTCTAGCCCCTGAGACTCCGAGAGACAGGTAGAAGGGTAACGGGACCTGGATAACCCCAGGTCCGTTCCCAAAATCGGGTCCGCCCACGACAAAGAAGAACAGTCTCGCTTGTGGGCCATTCTCCTAGCCCTCGTCCAAGCCATACGAAGAGAAGCAAGGGCGGGGAGTTTGGAGCGGGCAGAAGGGGAGGTAACCCGACACAACTCAGCCCAGGGGCGGCACACACCACACACCAAGGGGTCGTAACCCAAGGGAGTGAAGCAGGGTGCGTGAGGCGAACAGTGCAGGTGGCCGTCAGGGGAGACCCGCACAGTACACCCCGACGAAGCACATAAGGCACGAGTAGGCTGATGGAGAAAAGAGAATACACAAACATGGGTTAGCAGGTGCAATCACTGGAACACTGTAAAAACATGGGAAAACACAAAACATGGAGAAGGTAGCGCGGGCGACGTAGCCCACTGCTCCCGGGGGTACCAGGAAACACAACACAATAACCCACGCACACCCGCCAGGGAAAAAAACCCGTAAAACCACTAAAAAACCCCACCTCAAGGAGCGGGGAAAAGACCCCCCGGTCTGTAGGACCCCGAAGGAGGGGCACAAGCAGCCTGAGGGGCAACAACCCAGGAATACCACACTGGGAAAACACAAAACACACCTAAAAAACACGCAAGGGAGAGGAAGGGAGAACCTGGGCACAATTCTCGCTCCCCACAACCCGCGTGGACTTACACAATACTCGGGGAAGGCACAAGAGGGCTAACAAGCCCCCACACACACACCACGTGGGGAGGCAAGGGCCCCACGTGGGGAAGCTAACCTCGCTAAAAACCTAAAAAAACCCGAGGAAAACACACCAAATAAGCGTACTAGTGGCAGGAGGAAGGGTGAGAGGGGGAAAGAGGGAGAAAACTCCGAAAAAGGAGGCCCAAAAGAGCCCCCTCCACTAGGGAAGAAAAATGAATCAGCCCTAGAAAAAGAAAAAAAACCCACACTAACACCCAATAACTCCTAAAACACACACACACACAAACACATCTGCAAAGCAGGCAAGCCACTAGAACACAAAAGAAACGATAGCAGGAACACGTGACACAATACCATAGTGTAGCAGCGAGGAGCGTAGACGTTGACAGGTACGTGTCCCGCGACAGAGTGACCGAGCGGTGACCAGCGGGGAGCGGGCTTAATACCTCATCACGCCACCACCAGGTGGCTCCACTATCAGCACAGCGCCAGATTTGAATTTTAATTTACTTCTGATGATCGTCACGGAATAGACCCTTCTAGCCCAGATTATGCCTATACGGGGCCTGGGCTGGAGAAGGGGTGTATTCTATAGCAAATCCAGCTGTGCTGGTTCCACTATACCAATAATAATTACTCTCCTTGCCTTAGCCCTCGCCCGTTTGTAAGCTATAAAGTTGTTCTGAGTGGGCTGTTTGTCAAAAATCCTGTATCTCCTATTACGTTTCCTTAATGCCTCTCGGCAATCCGTTGACCACCAATGTGCTTCACGCTTATTTCGATTTATAGAGGTTTTGGGAATAGCAACCTCGGCTGCGTGTAAAATGTTTTGTGTTAAATTTCGCATCTTTTCATCTATGGTCTCCCCAGATATATCTAGGTCGACGATCCTCCCGAAAGACCCCCAATCTGCTCTCTTAAAATTGAACTTTGGAACCTAAGGGGCCGAAACAGTATGACTTAAATAAGAGAGACAGATGGGAAAGTGGTCACTACCAAGGGAGTCGGACTCAGGATGCCAAGAAAAATCCTGGTGTATATCTGGGGAGGCCAAAGACAAATCGATAGACGAAAAGTTGCCAGAACGATCGTCAACCCTGGTGGCCTGACCATCGTTCAGGAGACAGAGGTTGGATTGTAGTATAATGTCTGCCATCTGCCCTCCGCGAGCATCAGTTCTTAAGCTTCCCCACTGACAGTGATTGGCATTAAAGTCGCCCAGTACCAATCTTTTACCATGTAGTTGACAAAATAAATTTTGTAATGAATCACTGTCAATGGGGCCGCTTGGCGGACAGTAAAGAGAGCAGATGGATATGTAGGTGTTGTGTAATTTCACTCTGCAAGCAACGGCTTCCAGAGTAGTGTTTAATGTTATTTGTGTCTGTGGATGTGATTTGTGTGTGTATATTGCTACTCCGTGTCCATCGTTTCTCCTGTATGCGTTGTAGTGTTTAAATTGTGTTGGGTCAGAGTGATTCTCCAACCCTGTCTCCTGTAAACAGACGACGTCTGGCCTGTGTGTGTGTAATAATATTGATATGTTGTTCAATTTATTCCCAAGACTTCTACAATTCCACTGTAGTACAGTGAACATGGCGGTTTAAGAGTTACGGGGTCGGCCTGAGTGCTTAGTCTTCTTGTGCCGCCCGCGGCGTGGCTAGTAGCTACCGGTAGACCTTTCCCGGTTCTTGCGTCCGGAGACATCCATTGCTTCCTCATCAATGGTGAGTCTCCCAGACTCCACCGAGGAAGAGCTATCCCTTCTCTCCCCCGATGAAGTGGGAGTAGGGTGTGTGCAAGGAAGTGACTTAGGTTTTAGGGTGGTGTAGTTTACTTTATCTTTCTTGTCTGACTTCTTCTTTTGTTGTTTCTCTGACTGCAAAGAAGCTGCAGCCCGAGAGTAGGAGTTAGTAGATAGGGTAATAGTCTTAGAGGGGGTAATAATAGTAGGTGTAGAAGTAGATTGTTCAGCCTGTTCGCTCGGCTCTGACTCAGTCTGAGTACTAATAGTACACATCACGGGTCGAGATATCACCGCCGATGCATACGTGACATTGGGTGATGGGGTCGCTTGCGATCCCATCACCACCTTCCTCGCATCATGATAGGAGATACCTCGCACTGCCTTCACCGAGCAGACCTCCTTCTCCAGCTTCCACTTGGGACAATCCCTCGAGGAAGTGGAGTGAGTACCCTTACAATGATAGCAGGAGAGCTCCACTGATGTGCACTTTTCCTCAGCATGGCCAGGCGTTGCGCACCTGCCACACACTGGAGAAGAAGCCTTACAAGTTCGATTTCCATGTCCATAAATCTGACAGTTCAAGCATCTAAGAGGGTTGGGGATAAAGGGTCTTACTTTAACTATTTCATAACCGATTTTGACAGTTTCAGGAAGTGAAACTTTGCCAAAAGTCAAAATAAGTGTTGCAGTCTTCTTCCTCATACCATCCTCTAAACGAGTTATAAATCTAGCGTCAATGATATCTTGGTTCCTCATTTCCTCGATTATTTCCGTTTCTTCCATCATCATTAAATCCCTACAGGTGATTACTCCCCTGCAGGAATTCATTGTTTGAGGAATCTTGGCTTCAACTTTATAATCGTGAATCTGACGAAGTTTCAGCAAACTTGCTACTTGTTTTGAATTAAATTTTTTGACAAGGAGGTCTCCAGATGCAAGTTTTTTAACTGATTCAGCCTCACCAGCCCAGCCATCAATAACCTTTTGAACAATGAAGGGATTGAGGCCGGCTAGTGGGGCTGAACCAGTGGCATAAAACATGACAAACGAAGCATTTTTAACGTCTATGTCAAGGGGTGTTCGAGTCTCGTATCATCCGTCGTTTCGTGGTGGTGGTGGTCGGTCATGGCCGCCTCCTCCGCTATACGGCGGAGGGGTTGGGAGGGAAGGCAACATAGTAACCACTTCCCCCAAGGATGGGGGGAAGTGGGAAGAGGAAAAGAAAACACCAGAAAAGGATAATACCAGCCCAAATTAACTAATGTTTGAGATCAACCTCTCAACCCACACTAAGGTTGTGTGTTTAATCACACCCAGAGCTATCAGTGGGGGAGTCCACCATAGGCAGGAGGCAAAGTTGATCTCAATATAAAGATATAGACACCTACTATATCTACTACCAGCTATGGAGGGAATGACTACTAGCTAAGCCTAGTCGTCACCAGAAGGGTGAAAAAAAAGAAACTACTGCCGGTGCGGCAGGCCCTGGCAGCTAGAGGAGAGAGCACAAAACATACATCCTCTCTCTCCACGACCCAGTCTCAAAGTCTCGGGGCTAGCTATCGACCATGGTGTTTGTCATTAAGGCCTTTTATTTTATTTTTTATTTATTTTTTTATTTTATTTATTTATTATTATTTTAATTTTAACTTTTTGCATATTATTTTATGCATATATTATTATAATTATTATTATTATGATTATTATTATTATTATCATTATTATTATTATTACATTGAAACTTAAAATTAAACTTATATACTAATTGTGTTTCTTTCTCAAGAAAGTCATCAATTTATCAGTCACACCACTATCCCCATCACCTGAGAGAGCTGAGAGTGTGAAGGGGACTTTTACTGCATCACAGTAACTTATGAGGGAAGCACGTTCCCCCACAAATCGCCGACAATGCAGTATGATATGACTGATAGATAACACCGCATTGCAGGTGTTACAATGCGGTGGAAAACGTTTGTCTATATATGGTTCTAGATGAGTTATTCTGGTGCAGTTGGTTCGCAATCTTGCCAGGATTCGTTCTTCGAGTCTGTTGGGCCGGTTGGCAGTGGCCCAATTACCCAGTTGAGGCTTGATGGTGTTGATATTAAGTCTGGTCCACTGACCTTGCCACAGAAGATTAATTGATTTCTTTCCGAGGGATAGACACGACTGTAGATCACGAGGGACGTCCCAAGTCTCCTCGAGCTCTACAGCCGATTTTGCAAGTAAGTCTGCCCGTTCATTGCCATAAATACGACAATGCCCGGGCACCCAGATCAGAGTGAAGGACTTGTTGCATAAGTGCAACTTATTAATGATGCGACCCTGGATTTCATTAGAAATAGTTTGACATGAGTTAATTGCATGAAGGGCTGACTTGGAGTCTGAGAAAATGACTATTGAATTATGACGAGAATTTAGTGCATAGTCTATGGCTTTGTCTATAGCAAAAAGTTCAGCTGTAAACACAGATGTATGTATCGGCAATCTGTACCTAAGTTCACATTCACTCGACCATACACTCGCACCTACATATTCATCCGACTTGGAGCCGTCAGTGTACACATGATGAGACCCCAGGTGACTGCGGACTATACCACTAAACAGGTGGTGTATCTCCAACTCCAGCGCCTTTTCTTTTGATGATGGTAACCACGATGTGTTGACGCCGAAGTTGGGTATCTCCCACGGTGGTATCTTGGTGGTGATGAACTTGTCGCAGTCCCCTAGGTCTATTTGTAGTTGTTGTTCTAGCTGGTGGAGGCGCACAGCCAGTGGCCTCCGTCTTCCGTGGTGGAGATAATGGTGTTGTTGGAGGGAGGCACTGGCCACGTTGCCGATCTCCGACTTCCGGATCGTAGACATAGCGGTGTTAATGGCGAGTTGATCCCGTCGAAGTCGGAGGGGAGGTATGTTCGCCTCCACCTCCATCCTAGCTACACGTGTACACTTCAGAGCTCCCAAACACACACGTAAACATTTATTCTGGTACATATCCAATCTCCCTAGTGTTGTATCTGATGCCGATCCATACACCTGTGAGCCATAGTCTAGCTTTGTACGAATAAGGGTCTTATACACCATTAATAAAGATTTCCTGTCGGCTCCCCATGTGGTACCTGATAGGTACTTAAGGACATTTAAAGGTTTTTAACAACGAACAAGCAAATTATTAACATGATGTGTAAAATTTAATCTTTGGTCAAAATGAATTCCTAAAAATTTAACAGAATTATGAAATGGTACCGGTTGGCCATCTAACGTTATGTTAATTTGAGGTACTCTACGTTTACTGAAAATTACTCCGGTACACTTAGGAACGGAAAACTTAAAGCCCGGCTGTAAGGCCCATTGGTGGACAGAATCAAGCGCTGCTTGAATCCGTCCTACTGAAAATTGTGCATTACGTGACGAGTGCCACATTGCACAATCATCAGCATACAACGAGTATTTAAGATTCCTGGGAACTAGAGCTGATGACAGAATATCATTGATCATGATGTTAAAAAGTGTAGGACTAAGCACGCTTCCCTGTGGCACCCCGTTCTTTTGGACAAAAATGTCCGATGTTACATTACAGGGAAGGGTGACAGAAAAGGTTCTGTCACGCTTTAGGTTGTTAATGAAACT
Organism: Petrolisthes cinctipes; assembly: GCA_033782935.1. NCBI lineage: Eukaryota > Metazoa > Arthropoda > Malacostraca > Decapoda > Porcellanidae > Petrolisthes > Petrolisthes cinctipes. Next base: position 143,271 of record JAWQEG010000582.1, read on the forward strand.
GGGCAAATCACCTCTTAAACCATAACCGTGAAGCTTCATCAGAATACCGTGTCGCCATGTCATGTCATAGGCTTTATGGATGTCCAAGAACACCCCTGCCATGAATTCTTTATTGGCAAATGCCTTTGAAATGCAATGTTCCAGGTTCATCAAGTGATCAACTGTGGTCCGGTGTTTCCGCGGGGCTAGCGGAGACAACGCTCCTTATATAGAGGACAAGACGAATCGACTCGTCGAACTGACCACTTAGTTGGGCCAAACTCTCCTACCGCTCGACGTCTCTAAACGAGTGATCTCAACTCTCCCTATACTTCTCCTGTCCGAAACTGCTGAAAGCGAATAACCTGATTGATTTGGATATGAGGATCAGTTAAGGCTACTTGTCCAAAATGAGGCCGATATGACGAAACGCAGGAAAACAGAAGTAATTATTAATAAAACAAAATAATTGCACAAATATTAGCCTTCTTAAGAGAGAGAGAGAGAGAGAGGGGTAGGTGAGGCAGTGCTTATAATTCTGGTTAGAATCCCTTTTAATCATAATTATTGCGTTTCAGTTTCTGGCCTTGTATTTTCTTAGATTGATAATTCTGATCATTTGTAAAAGATCTTTCTGGATGGGTCGCGTGAATGATGTCATAGTAAAAACTGGGTCACGACTGAAAAAGTTTGAAGAACCCTGCTTTAAACTATAGGTGATTAGATACCGTTCCCAGTGTATGCTTCATTCATTCCTTCCGACACGTCTTCCCTACCTGATCATTCGTTACCCTCCTATATAGCTCCGCCCACATTTCTCTCCTCCTCTCCCACTAACATTCCCCCTCCCTCCACCTGCAACTGTTGCCAGATCCGAGGAGGCCCAAACCAAGTCGCTGATGGATGGGGTGTGGACCCTTGATCTGTCCGGAGCTGTACAGGCCGCAGTGTAGGCCCAATCAGCTGATCGTGACGTCACACCCGGAGTCATAACACGCCGCAGCGGGACGAGTATCCAGTGACCACTATCTTACTCAGTTGGCGGTTGTAGCGGTGGTTCGTGTACAGTGTTTCAGGTAAATATACACACTTTTCACTGTATAATCATAATGAATCTTAACTCATTCACCTTAAGGACAATTATAAAAAATTTGCGTTCTTAATTCTCATGTGTATTTAAGTAGAAATAGCGAAAACAAGCCCCCAAAAGAAAAATTCAAATACGGTAAGGTATAATACTGGCAGTTGAGTGTATCTGTAGAAACGTGTGTATATTTATGAAATTAACTAGTTCATTCTTTTCGTATCTGTGTTCATGAGTGCCACAGGTATTTGTGATACTGTATTTATCATTACATATCTTGAGGAAGCAGCTATAAGAGGGGATAATTATGTCTAGCATACCATAGCTGGCATCGCTGTGGCTAGTGTGTGCCAGTGAAACTCCTGAATTTTATATTTCATTGTAATAAAGTGGCTCTCACGTTGCTTTTTCCATTATTATATTCTATATTTTTGTAAGTAGTCTTAAAAATAGAAAAATATAAACAGAAAATAAATGGAACCAGTATGCTACCATAATGACAATCTAAAAAATCCAGGCCTGTTTAAGCAGGACACAATAAGTTATGATATAGTGCATTTTATTATTGAATGTAATTCAGATAATTTGAATACTATCAACCAAAGGCTAGTGAGATAATAGAAACTGACTATAACTAAAGTAGTATGTTAACAACTGTTCTCCTAAGTTAGGTGTACAGTGTATGGTGGGGCAGTTTGAATTTACATTTTACAGTCCTGTACTAGTCTATTTATTATAGTTCTGAGGTCAGGTCTTTTCGATTTGGAGACAGAATTTCTCCATCAAACCTTCACAATTAATATAGTTTTGTGTACTGATTAAAGATACCAGTATACCATTAATTTTCTGAAGAAATCAAAGGAAGTATCTGAAAAAAAGGTTAGGTTAGGAATCTTTTCGATTTGATGATAACAACATTTTCCTATGAAACTTTCAAAATTAATATAGCTTTGTGTGCTGATTACAGAAAAAGGATGATGTGCTTTAGGCCTAGGCCAACTAGTTTTGTGTATGGTTGCTGGTACGGTAAATTGACAATCATCTTTCATTTTCAGGTGCCATGCTGCTGCTGCAGATTATGTAGGCTACATTCCAATTGAATAATTAATGATGAAGGGTGGTATAGAGCAAAGTAGAGATCCTATATTTTATATAAGGTCTGTAGAGCAGAAAAGGCCATCGAGTTATTAGCGCGAGCGCGCCGAGTCTCGTCTTTTGCTATGACTGTTGGTGTGACGTCACAACATTCACACTGCGGCCTGTACATAGAGACGGCCTTGGCTTAACCCTTACACTGCCACCGACAGCAGGAGCTGTTCGCTACAGGGCACTCCCACAGTGCCACCGACAGCATATGCTGTTCTCACTTATAATAATTGTTTAGAAGTGGGAATCATGGAGGTATAATATGAAGGAGGCGGCATGACGTCACAAAGGTGAAGCCAACTCAAAACAAACCTCAGCTGATCATGTCGGACCATCAACTTCACCAACATTCTTTGCCATTTTTTGTAATAATGCCGGCGTGTTCATCATATGGGTGTACCCAGAGAGACAGGAGTCTTTCTACTACATTTCATAGGTATGTTAAGAAAGTCATACAGAAAAATATACGACAGAAATGGACAAATCAACGAAGTGAAATTCATCACCTGCCTCGCACACCGTGACATGTACCCATGTCCTGTAGAATATTAATACTGTACACACGAAAACTGCAAAGCCAAGGCTATTATAGTGTTGTGATATTAACTGTTAATGTATAACCTCACGTATATATGGCATTGACAGGGTTATAAAAGATAAACTGGCTCCATGGGGTGACCTACTGGTGCCCAAGTTAAGGTTGGCCTGTAGGATAACTCGAGTGTTGAGAGATTGTATTATGAATGTTTTAGCGTATTTGATAATGTTTTTAAGATATTAAATTTTTAATTGTGTTTATTACGTAGACTATTTGGTTGTTGAGAACTTAGGTCTAAGTTATAGTACCGTAGTCTAAGTTAAGCCAATGTGCCAAAAGAGTTTTTATAATTGTAAAATTACGGCCTGGGACTGATGATTAAAATAATGTTTATGTGTGAATCAGAGTGAACTGAAACTGAGTAAGTGATGACACACTTTATGCAGTAACATCCAGCCATTATGGTAAGATTTCATGTGGCTTATAAGTGGTAAAATGTGTTTGATACAAGACACTACACCTGAGTGTGAACTCTATTACATGACAGTTCTGGGTGTTACACTACACATCTCTTCACCATAATATACACATCTTCACTACACATCACATATCTGCAATAACATATACACATCTTCACTACCCTATACACATCTTCAGTACACTATACACATCTTCACTACACACACATCTCCATAACACACCACACCTTCACTACACATCACACATCTTCACTACACTATACACAACACACATCTTCACTTCACTATGTAAATCTTCACTACCCTATACATATCTTCACTACATAATACACATCTTCACTACATTATGTAGGCTACATTTTCACTGCACATCACATTTCACAGCACACAACACATCTTCACTACACTATACACATTTTCACTTCACTATAAACATCTTACTGTATATAATCTTATTTATATACTGTACTTAAAGAGTGACATAAGGCCTTCCAGAGTCTCATATTAGAACTCTTTATATAATTAATTTTATTTGCATTTGTACAGTTGCCCACACATGAACCTGGTATGGCTCGTTACTTGTGAGGTGGCTACAACGAAAGGAAATTTAAGTGAAAAAAGATGTAGTTTGTTGACAGGCAGACAGTAAAATATTATTACTATCTGCTTGTCAACAAACTATAACTTTTGCTCACTTTCTTTCACGTTGTAGGTATCTCGCAAGTAGCGAGGCATACCAGATTCATGTGTGGACAACTGTACTTGTTCTTATTTCTCTGTAACCTTATAATACTGTCTGTGGGTTGGTGTGTAAGCTATGACCTTCTCGTTTACTATACTTTTTGCATAAAATAAACTATTCATTCATTAATTCATTCATACTCCTAGGAAAAGTTTGCGAGAAGAGGTAATGCTCTAGGAAACAGCGGTATTTAATGGGTTTAAGTACTTTTGATAATATACAGAATTGGATAATTTTATGCAGTTATCATATATGGAACAAATTTATGTCTCTTTCTGGCTCTAATTATAGTTAATATGAGAAAATAAGAGCATAATTATAGTGGGTTTATAGCGGCCGGGGCAATGTTTTGAGTCAATGTAGGGTAATAGGCTCCGCCCCTGGCTTCACTTTGGGTGTACAGGACGAGCGGCTCATGCCCCCTCCTCTATATTATACCTCCATGGTGGGAATGGTAGGTTTAGAGGTACTTGGTGGTTGCTGGCAATTCACCACAGTTTGGCGCCAAACACGAAACCCAGCCAGGACAGCTGTTTGAGTATGATATGAGACATTAGGTGGTAAACGTATGCTATTTGGAGCCTACTAGCCATTATTCTGTGAGGTCGATTTTTTTTTTACAACCGACCGCCGCCCGTGGTTTTTGTTATTTCGTCGTGATGCCAGTCAATAAATTATATGATTGGAACTTTTTTATTATTATTTACCAGTGGATATATTTATATGGTGTACAATATATTTATATGCTTGCAAAATTTGTGTTATTGAACAATTAGGCCCAGGACACACGGACGGTTTGTGGTGGCCACACAAGGACCACATGCACGTCCTTTGACTATTCACCACTGAAGAGGCGAAACTGTATGGTAATAAATCATTTGTCTACCATTGTGACTTTTCTTCACCTTCACGTTCCCACTACAGTGGTGTTACTGTGTGACAAGTGTGTGTGATCCTTGTGTGACCACCAAAAAGCACCCGTGATAATTACTGTATAAATTTGTACAGTAAAGCATGTATTGTAAATTGTACAACAGTGAAAATTATTTCATTATTAGTGTTATGTAAGTAATGGATATTTGTACAACCAATTATAAAGCTTCTACAATGGTGTATATAGGCTACGCGTTTTTTTTTTTATTCTGTCATAGTTCCTCACTAGCCTGGTACGTGATATTTTTTTCATTCTTCTTCTAAGAATAACAATTGATAAATGTTTAGCTGTAGGCTATTCCTAAATAGATGTAATATGTTACCGTTTCCATTACTACAATTACTTCTTTACTGTAGTATCTTTTGCTCCTGTAATAATCACTGCCAATATTTTATTTTCTGTTTGCCATATACCTTTTTATAACATTAATATATTTTCCTATAAGTGACATACGCTCCTATATTATTATAGTTTCTGTTTGCCAAGTTCATCAGGATATATAATAAGTTTATGTGTGACAAGTTACCAAAAATTATGTTTGCTTGGAAATTCTTTTTTCTTTTATTATCTTTTCTGAACAATATCGCCTCTATTATTATTATAATGTGTGTAGTGGTTATCACTGCCATGCTTTCTGAGTTACAAGTATTTTGTGGGAACATAACTAGTGGGAGGGACGTTGAGGAGACAAAGGCATTCCAAGTATTATTTATTGTATTGAGACAGTAAGGAAGCTCCTTATGCATCTACCCGGGTGATCAGACTCTAGAATACACGGTACAGTTTATTGGTAATATTAGTGCATTTGTCGCGGCTTCTAGCCGCTTAAATTGTATTTATTGGTTGTGGAACCAGCACAGCTGGATTTGCTATAGAATACACCCCTTCTCCAGCCCAGGCCCTGTATAGGCATAATCTGGGCTAGAAGGGTCTATTCCGTGACGATCATCAGAAGTAAATTAAAATTCAAATCTGGCGCTGTACTGATAGTGGAGCCACCTGGTGGTGGTGTGATGAGGTATTAAGCCCACTCCCCGCTGGTCGCCGCTCGGTCACTCCAATGAGAAAGAAAGTGAATGCCTGCCGCATCGGGAGGTGGGTGGGACAGTAAAAGCTGTGCTGGTTCCACAACCAATAAATACAATTTAAGCGGCTAGAAGCCGCGACAAATGCACTATTATTGGTATAGTGGAACCAGCACAGCTGGATTTGCTATACATGCGATGCGGTAGGTGGGAGGTGAGGTGGAGGCAATCACGTGCTTAGTTAAGAGCGGTCGAGAGAGCGGGGAATCATAAAAGGTAACCGAGCTAAGGTGAGGCTGAAGCTAAAGCAACTTCCACACTAGCTAGGGGACTAGCTGTGGTGGAAGTGTTGTAATAGCTATAATAAAATATTATATACCGTAGACTATTCTGTTATAGACCTGAATTGTTACCAAACTAAAGTCTTTAAAGGCAGACTCGAGAGGTCGGGTACAGGAGAGGGGGTGCCCCCAGGCCTCCCCCCCCCCCCGTTTTTTATTAAAGTCTTCTGAGCTAGGGCTATGGCCCCGGCTCAGGTCATGCGATCCCGAGGGGATGAAAGAGGACACAAGGATGCAGTAATCCTGTGTTTAATATATATATCCAGTCACTCATCCTAGTATAGTAAGTTTCGGAGAATGAATACTCAAGAATTCCGTAACAATGTAATTTATTAATCCAGCACCATATGTACACACATGAAAGACATGGGGATGAGCGTGAAACTGTACATGATGGGGGTGAAGTATGGGGTGACTAGTGACGGGAATTAAGTCGCCCGACCTTTTCCCTTCGGGCGGCCCCTCCCCCTCATGTGTCTCCCACGGGGACCCTGGGGAATGGAGGGTGGAGTACCCATAGCCACACAGGGGGTAGGGGAGAGCGAGTGGAACAGATACCTCGTCCTGAAGGAGGAAGTGGAAGTCCAGCCCCCCAAATCCCGAACCCTCTCCACCGAGTGAGTCCTGAGGAAGGCGAGGGAGGCGGCCACGCCCCTAACGCTGTGAGCCCTCTGGGCGTGTCCGGGATCCCCATTCTCTATCACTCGGCAGAGAAGGCGAGCGATTGACCTAGGGAAGAGAGGGTTACCGGACCTAGAGTTGTAGAAGAGGTGGTCCGGAGAAGCCTCTCTCGTCGCTGTGACGGTGATGTGAGAATGATAGATAATGTATTTTATAATATGACAATTACAACTTACCTTGCCCTGTTAATTTATGATCTCGTTGGTTGGCTGCAGCGAAGAACAAAAAGTCGGGGATTAATTCCCCGTTTAGGCCTCAATCACCACGCACATAATAAATTTTTATGTTAAGGGTTCTTCCCGATATATATGTATTTATATAGATAACAAATCTACTGGTGCATTTAAACAACCAATTGCAAATTTTCTATATTTATTCAACTCCAGTATGCCAACATGAATAAATTAATTTCACACACACACACACACAACTCACGCTCACGCAACGCTAACTAGCTACTCGCTCTCGCTACGTCTCGTTCGTATACGTGACGATAGTCTAGGTTACGTTAACACTGTAGTGATTCTATCAATGCTAACACGAGTTTGGAATATTTCTTAATGTCTCACACTTGGGAATAATTTAGAGTCTCACAACACACTCGTAATTTTCAAAGATCCAGCTCCCCCTCACCTTAATTCACTTACTGAACCACCGTCGATGCAACTGGCCAGTATACAACTGTAAAGCCTTGGAATCGTGGTAATATCCAACGAATTCGGCGTCTACGTTGATCCTTCCCCACTCAACACGTGGAGGATTAATTCAGGCAAGCGGAAGCTAGTTTATACGAGTGTTGTCTCTCCAAGTGTCCTGTTCCAACTGACCCAATTCTTCCTCCTTAACTGGTTCAAAATTTCTCTGACTCCTCCTCCTATCTGTGTTCGTTTTTCCTAACTGGCTACGATTTACATTGTACCCACTTATTCCTGAGTTAGACATGCAATTGCAATTTACCTATGGCGTGCTAATAATTCCCGATAATTCCCCTCCACTTCACGATCATTTACAATACCATAAATTACCCTGGTAGCATAATTTATCAATACAAGATGTACTTAATGTACGAACACCTATATGACTGAATGTGGCAATTTCAGTTGAAACCCAGCCTTCCTGACCCTTTTCTAATTACCTGGTCTATTTTTGGATACTAATCCAGTACCTGCAGATTAAGACTAGCTGCACCCATCAACCCACTCCTACCTCCTTTGTCTCATGGAATATTCCCCTACTCTAGAACATTCTCCAGTATGGAATTTTCCAACTCTCTGTAATTCAAATTACGTCACGAGTATTATGTCTGACTCGTGACATTCGCCCACACAAAGAGACATTGCTCTATGCAATGTTTAATAGATTCGTGAAGTGGTAACGACGCCTTTGCATGTATAACTATTACAATAACAATTCATCCACACTTCACTTATTCTTGTATGTGTCAATTACTATCACCAGTTACGTGTTCATTTTTGCCAATGAGTGGAAAACTCCCAACAGTTACTTTAGCTTTTCAATCTTAGGAAGAAACTCCGAGACAAGAATGAATGTACCTGGTAATTTCTGCTCAGTACAATTTGTACACATTTAAGCAATATATAAGTGTGGTGTATGTAATGCATTGTGTATTTGTTACATAATATGTAGGAAATGCAACAATATCTCTGGAAGGCAATACATATATTAGTAATTATCCGAGCCTTGGATCAGAGTAAACCGCTAGAATCTGTGTCTTGGATAAGGTTACACAAAATACTGCAATAATAATTCTGGAAGGCAATATATTGTTAGTAAATTATCCGAGCCTTGGATCAGAGTAAACCGCTAGAATCCGTGTCTTGGATAAGTTGCACAAAATACAATACATAGAACATCGGATTTTCCCAACACCCTAGGAACCCCCTTGATCTGAGTCGCATAAGACTCGTGCTCGTTGCGCTCGGAGAGGTAACAATTTACGAGCAATTCGACCCGGAGGATACTTCTGCCAGTCGATCTACGCATGAATATTTACTCGGTTAACACTAATTAACGAGTAATTTGACCCGGAGGATACTTCTGCCGGTCGATCTTCGCATGATACTAGCTGCTTCCATGTCATTAATTTCCTTACGTACTGTATCAATCAGCCGTACAGGAATAGGATATGGTTTCACCCTCACTGGTGTGTCGCTCGTAAGCTGTATCTCATGACAGGCTACGTTAGCAACAGCAGGCCTGTCAGAGAACACACGTGAATATTTTGCCAGTACCGCATTGACTCTTGCAAGCTGGTCTGGTCTTAAATTCTCCGAAACGGAGACCTCAGCCACTGTCTCACCTTGACGAGCTTCAGCCGTCTGGGGAGTATATCCCTCGTCACCCTCGGGAATTACCACAGCAGCGCTAACCATGTCTACTGCTGGGGAAAAATGACCACGGACTAGACTTAACACTTCACTCTGTTCTGAGGTGATGTTACAACAGCCTGCCCCAAATGTGGTAACAATGGAAGTACACCCCTGTTGGGTGGTGTAATATTCCTTAAGCATATTAATATGGAACCGCTTGGCTTCACCTTTGATTTTAACTATGTAGTTAAGGTCATTCACCTTCTTGACTACTTCAAAGGGACCCTTCCACTGAGCCAACAACTTATTATGAGCTGTTGGTAACAGAACGAGACACTTCCCCCCTACCTGTAGCGTTCGGAGCTTAGTTTTCCTATCATAGTAGGACTTCTGAATCTCCTTTGCTTTAGATAACTCCTGCTTTGCAATCTCGCAGGTTTGCTGTAATCGTTCTGCCAAATCAATTACATAAGAATAAGTGGTTTTCACCACGGGATCCGATTCCTCATCGTCCCAAAGTTCACGTAGAACCTGAAGTGGTCCTCGAGCAGGTTTACCATACACTAACTCGAATGGACTAAATTGCAACGATGCCTGAGGTGCTTCGCGATACGCGAACAGTAGTGGCGAGATATACCTGGACCACTCCCTAGGTTGTTCTACTGCCATTCTCCTCAACATTTTCTTGAGAGTACCATTAAACCTCTCACACAACCCATTACACATTGGATGATAAGGTGTTGTCCTCAACCCTTTAACTGAGAGTAATCTCCACAATTCCTCCATCATTGCGGAGGTAAATTGACTGCCTCGGTCGGACAATACCTGCTTTGGTATGCCGACACGACAGAATATATCCAACAAGGCTTCAGCCACTGTAGTTGCTTCAATATCACGCAGAGGCACTGCTTCAGGCCATCTGGTCGCGAAATCCACACAGGTAAGAATATACTTGGCACCGTCCGTAGCCCTCGGAATAATCGGTCCAACAATATCAACCGCTACTCTCTCAAATGATTCTGAGATTAACGGTAGTGGTTTTAGAGGTGCGGGCTTCACCCGACCCCTGTCACACGTTTTCTGACAAACGTCACATGACCTCAACAATCTCCCTATCTCTCTCCCCATACCTGGCCAATAGAAATGAGACTGAATCCTATCAATTGTTTTCCTCATCCCCATATGACCCCCTAATATAGAATGATGACCCAGGGTAAACACAGCCTGTCGGTATTTCTCTGGTACGAGAAACTGAACCCTCTCTTCCCCATCGGGGTTTACTGTACGTCGGTAAAACCTGTTTCTCCTCCTGACATAACTGGTTACAATACCATGTCGATCTCTACTGTCACCCTCAAGTGCCTGCTTGCGAACAAGTGCCAATGAAGGGTCACTTGCTTGCTCAGCAATTACGTCCTCGCAATTTACGAGGTCGGCGGCAGTTGTCACTTGAAGTGGAACAACTGTTTTCTTCGCATGCGCCATACCCCTGGTTACAGCAGCTGCACCAGTCTGTGTGGAAACTTCCACTGAACATGCATTCTTAACCCCTGGTATATTTCCTATTACCAAATCTGACACAGGATTTTGCATGACTGCTGCAATTACCTGGCCTGTATAAAATGGACTCTCCACTGCAACTTTAGCGAGAGGATAGAGCCTCCTGGTACCATCAATCATAGTGATAGTTACCTGCTCCCCTGTAAAATCATTAGAAGCAACTAACCCATCAGCGACACAACACCCCGATGACCCATTATCTCGAAAGACTTCAACAGATATCCCGTTAACCATTCCCGGACAAATATGAAAACCAGACTTACCTTTCGAGACTCCTGTCGCGTTTAGTCACAATTGATGAGGTTCGTGAACCGACTGAGGCACTCGTGGTTCTACACTAGGTTGAACCGCCACAGGTGAATACTGTGGTTCACCCTGTGTTGCAGCTGCCGATCGCTGATAATAACCCTTATTTCCACCGTGGTTATTACTATTTTTCCAGTTACTTTTTCCTTGGTAACGGTACTGATTGGACTGCTGCGAATAGTGATTATTATTACCTTGTTTCTGGGTATGATTAAAATGAGGGTTAGGTTGCGGACGAACAATTTGACTCTGCTGCTGTGACTGATTTTTACTCGACTGGTTATATGAAACAGCAGAGTTCTGAGAAGGCTTATTCGACTGATTAATTTTCTTATTATACTGAATCCGCGTATGGTAACCATACGCGGTAAAATGCGCGTCGGACATATCCACCATCGTTTGCAACGTTTTCACCTTGTTGGTTTTCAGCTGAGCCGACAATTCTGGAGGGCAAGACTTCTCCAACTGTGTACGAAGCAACAAGTCTGTTACCCCCTCCAACGTTTTAGGTGTTTCGGCCTTCTCCAACCACTGATCCAGGTAACTGGTCAGACGTGCACTAAACTGTGCAACAGTCTCCTTATCCTGTAAGGATGCACGCCAGAACTGATTCCTAGCGTCATCGACCGTCAACCCGTACGCCTGTAATAAAGCCTTTTTCATGTTCTCATAATCTCTGGCGGTACTGTCGAGTCGGTGGAGAATACTAAGTGCTTTTCCATCGAATAAATTAATAAACTCGAGCTTCTTTATATCATCATCTAATCTATAAGTGTCTGCAACCATTTCGAATCGCTCAATAAACGGCTCGATATCGTCTCCCTCTACGTATTTTGACAGTTGTAACCTTGGGGTCACGGTGGTTGAGCTTGCAACATTACTTCCACTCGCACTTTGACTTTCACTCGCACGTAATTGCAGTTCCAATACTTCCTTTTCATGTTCCCATTTCAATTGTTCTTGCTCTCTCTGTTCCCTTTCATTTTCTCTTATGGCCGCCCTTTCAAGCCTTTCTTCTTCTTGGCGGCCCTTCACGTACCCTTGAATTTCGGCCTTACCTTCAATTCCCAATAGTTGAGCCTCTCCCAATAATTCTTGTACGGTAGACATTTTTAATTTATTTTCTATCGTTTCGGTTGCCTTAATTTCTGGACAGTTATGACTATCTACTCGTGAAAGTGTGCGCGTGTGTGACTGGAGTTAATACAACGCTCAGGTCCCTACGTTCGGGCGCCAAATATGTGACGGTGATGTGAGAATGATAGATAATGTATTTTATAATATGACAATTACAACTTACCTTGCCCTGTTAATTTATGATCTCGTTGGTTGGCTGCAGCGAAGAACAAAAAGTCGGGGATTAATTCCCCGTTTAGGCCTCAATCACCACGCACATAATAAATTTTTATGTTAAGGGTTCTTCCCGATATATATGTATTTATATAGATAACAAATCTACTGGTGCATTTAAACAACCAATTGCAAATTTTCTATATTTATTCAACTCCAGTATGCCAACATGAATAAATTAATTTCACACACACACACACACAACTCACGCTCACGCAACGCTAACTAGCTACTCGCTCTCGCTACGTCTCGTTCGTATACGTGACGATAGTCTAGGTTACGTTACACTGTAGTGATTCTATCAATGCTAACACGAGTTTGGAATATTTCTTAATGTCTCACACTTGGGAATAATTTAGAGTCTCACAACACACTCGTAATTTTCAAAGATCCAGCTCCCCCTCACCTTAATTCACTTACTGAACCACCGTCGATGCAACTGGCCAGTATACAACTGTAAAGCCTTGGAATCGTGGTAATATCCAACGAATTCGGCGTCTACGTTGATCCTTCCCCACTCAACACGTGGAGGATTAATTCAGGCAAGCGGAAGCTAGTTTATACGAGTGTTGTCTCTCCAAGTGTCCTGTTCCAACTGACCCAATTCTTCCTCCTTAACTGGTTCAAAATTTCTCTGACTCCTCCTCCTATCTGTGTTCGTTTTTCCTAACTGGCTACGATTTACATTGTACCCACTTATTCCTGAGTTAGACATGCAATTGCAATTTACCTATGGCGTGCTAATAATTCCCGATAATTCCCCTCCACTTCACGATCATTTACAATACCATAAATTACCCTGGTAGCATAATTTATCAATACAAGATGTACTTAATGTACGAACACCTATATGACTGAATGTGGCAATTTCAGTTGAAACCCAGCCTTCCTGACCCTTTTCTAATTACCTGGTCTATTTTTGGATACTAATCCAGTACCTGCAGATTAAGACTAGCTGCACCCATCAACCCACTCCTACCTCCTTTGTCTCATGGAATATTCCCCTACTCTAGAACATTCTCCAGTATGGAATTTTCCAACTCTCTGTAATTCAAATTACGTCACGAGTATTATGTCTGACTCGTGACAGTCGCCTCCATGTAAGTAGTAAACGCGTGGACTGGGCAGAGGGGGTGGAAACTTCCATCCCTCAGGAACGAGGGTACTGCGAGAGGGCCAATCCTGTCGTCAGCCTGCTCGTTCTTAGCTAGGAAAGCAGGAGAGGGGGAGATAGTTAAAGAAGTAAGGTTAGGGCTTACAGATGAAAAAGCTGTGTGACGGGTAAGGGCTGCCAATTGAGAGGCCCTGTACCCTGTAGCTAAGGCGAGCAGGAAGAGAGCTTTCTGGAGGAGGTGACAAACCTCCAGAGGAACCCCCTCGAAGGTCAGGTAGGAAAGGACGCGGTGAAGGGACCAGGAGGGAGTCTAGGCCCGGTGAGGTGCGGTCCCCGCCCGAATCCCCATCCTCAGGAGAGAGAGAGGCCTCTCCGAAACCTTAATGTTAAAATCGAGGAGGAGGGGATCAGACAGGGCTGCGTGATGCGCAAGCACCGTCGCTGGGGCCCTGTTGGTGGAATCGGCGAGCCACGTGAGGAATTCCAGGACCGTGTCCTCAAAGATGACCCTGGAGGGGTGTCTTCGCAAGAAGTCCTGGAATCTTTTCCAGCACGATTCGTACTGTTGCACCGACGACTGACGATGAGCCCTCAGCATCTTGCCCACTGTCTCCTTAGTGAACCTTTTGCTGAGGACTCCCCGTAGAAACTCCAAGCGTGTAGTTTCAGTGACGCTTGGAGTGGTGCAGACAGGGTGCTGGAGAGGCACGCCGATCCCAACTGAAGAGGATGAGGGCACCACTGGGACAGTTCTCCGAACCACGGCTGCGCTGGCCAGAGGGGGGCTATGAGGAGTACCCTCCCCCTGAATGTGCGCAGCTTGAGGATCGCCTTCAGGAGGACTGACGTAGCTGGGGGTGGGAAGAGGTAGAGATACCCCCACCTGTTCCAGTCCTCTGTGAAGGCGTCCGGGCCTCCCGCCTCTGTCCTGGAAGAGAATGTTAGGAACAGAGGAAGTAGGGCCGTGGATGGGGAGGCGAACAGGTCCACCTCCGGTGTCCCGTAGCGAAGGCAGAGTGACTCGAACACAAGGGGACGCAGTTGCCACTCGACTGACGTCCCCTTGAACCTGGATAGAGCGTCCGCCCAATCGTTCTCCCGCCCTGGCACATAGCGGGCCGAGAGGTGAATGTACCTCTTGGCCGCTATCGAAAAAATCTGTTCTGACAGGGACAGGAGAATTTCCGACCGTGCGGTGCTCTGTTTCTGTAGGCACTGCACGGCCGCAACATTGTCCATATCGAAGCGGACGCCTATCCTGGCAAACTGTGGGTGTCTGTTGAGCCACTCCCTTGCTACCATCAACTCCCGGGCATTGATGTGTAGTAGCCTCTCCTCTTCCTTCCATCCCCCGCACCGTTGATGTCCCAGGCAAGACTGGTATCCCCAGCTTACGTCCGATGCGTCTGTCGCCACCATGATCCCCGGGGGAGTGAATACCCAGGGGACTCGCTGACGCAGGGCACCGGGACGTAGCCAGGGGCGAAGGAGACGGTGGAGAGAGGGGGACACTTGCCTGGGAAGGTCCTTGTGTGCGGGGGAAAGGTGAAGGTTTACCTCCCGTCCAGGTACATGAGGGTGGGGACACCCGCCTCTGCCAGACGGGATGCCACCACCCTCACGAGCTTTGTGAAGACTCGAGGAGCTAGAGAGAGACCGAAAGAGAGCCTGGTAAACTGAAACATCTCGGTCCCCACCTGGAAGGCCAGAAAACGGCGAAACCTGGGGTGGATCGGGACGTGCCAGTACGCATCCTTGAGATCCAGGGATGCTAACCAGTCTCCCCTCCTTAGAACTGTGCGGACCTGGGCAACCGAAACCATCTTGAAACGTAAGGTTTTCACAAATTTGTTTAGCTTGCTCAGGTCCATCACCAATCTCGTTTTTCCCTGGTCCTTTTTGGGGACCGTGAATAAACGAGAAAGAAAGACCCTCCCCGTCGCCCGCTCCACTACCCCTTTTTCCCGCATTTATAACACATACGGGACGACCGAAAGTGATACTTTGGTTGAGGCAGGAGGTAGACGTAGTGGCTGTAATGGAAAATGACAGGTGTCAGTGAGAGTACAATTAATCCTAGACCGGGACCCGAGGGACCCGGGAATGGTTGGAGGGGTAGGATGACGGGTAGTGAGGGTGAGATTTTGACCGCAAAGGGAGACTCTGATTTTTTGACCTAACGGGAACCCAAGGTTGGGTTGAGGGTTATGTCATATGTCAGAAATGTCAGACTAGGAGAGTTAACAACCACAGTTACTCACCGGAACAGATATCCAGGGCCAGGACAGGCCCTGACGGATCACCCTTGCTGCCCAGCCGTGGGAGGGCCAGGCTGCTGACCACCCTGTGAGGCAGCCCAGAGTGGGACCCTCAAGTGGAGCGGTCCTTCTGGGAGGGGTGGGAGAAGGAGGTCTTGGGCTTCTGGAAGGGCTTGGAGCCCTGTCCTCTCCCTCGAAATGGCTGCTGGCCCCTCTGGGAGAACCTGTTGTGCTGTTTTGGGGGAGTGGGGTAGGAAGGCCTTGGTAGTCTCGAAGGCTGGGAGGGCCTTCGAGGCTGGTACGCCGGTCTGGAAGGCTGTGGGGCACGTGGCCTACGGACAAACAGATTGATTAGGAAAAAAGGGGACCGTTATTTTCCTCTAATTTTACCTCTTGTGTAAGATTAACTCAGGTAATGGGATTAACGAGAGGTACTTACTTGGAGGTAGAAGGTTTTGGGAGATTAATCACTGCTGGGAGGGAGGAGAAGATAGCGTCTGTCGCCGGCTGGTCGAAGAGGGCAGGGGAAAGAGGGGCAGCTCGCACCACTCCCCTCTGTGCCATCTCCGGCGCAGATTTCGCGGCTGCCTGGCGGGCTGCCAGTCTCGCCTCGGCGAAAATCCTCGCCTCCTCCCGCATGTTGTGGGTCGCCATCGCCGCGATGCCTTCCATGACGGTGGCCATGGACGAGAGTGTGTCACTGTAAGGGGTAAACAAGGAAAACCGAGCGAACCCGGGGTAGAGACACAAGAGTAAACTGAGAGACCCTCTACCCTGTATCCCTCGAACAACACAACACCAGATGTAATAGTACTCACGCTAGCTGTAAACCCGACATCTCATGGTAGGTGTTGGTGAGGGCGTTGAGGCAGTCCCTGATGAGCGAGGCAGCCGTACCCGTGGAGATGGTATGTGCCAACTCCAACCTAGCTGCCGACTCTGCCTGCCTTAACTTACCATCGGGCTCCTTCAGTTGATAGGGGACCGGAGGCTCCTTCTCCGTCTTCCACAGACATTCCCTCAAACCCGGCGGGGCACGGGAATGAGGGAGGACGACGGGGAATGACAGAGGAGGTGGTTTCCTGGCCACGTTGTGTTTCTGGTGGTCCAGGGACTTAAGGAGAAGGGCTGGAATGTCCAGGTCCCCTTCACCCTTATCCCCTGGGAAGTACGCGTCCGGGGAAAGGAGGACTGCCGTGTTCCCCTGGGAGCGGTCAATCCTCCAAGTCTCGGACAGCTGCAAGTTACTGTACTCCACCAAGAAACCCATCGCGTCCAGGGTAGCCGCAGAGGATACCTTTCATGAAGTGGGTACAGGAGCTGAGATGGGACGGACCTTGTAGAAGGGAATAGCGTCGCCCTTCTCATCTGCCCCCCACTTCACCAGGACATCATCCCTCCGGGTCCACACGTCTGGTTGAGCGGTGTCCGGAGACCAAGCCACCATGAGAGTAGGAGCGGGTTCCGGAGCACCAGCCGGAGGCTGCACAGGGGGACCCGAAGGAAGAAGGGCAGAAATGGCGTGAGGCATAAGGGTATGGAAGATCTTCACAATCTTCAACAACGAGGGGCTCACCTCCCCCCGCTTACCCTTGCGGGGTTTGCGGACGGGCGAAGGAGAGTCCCCCGATGAAGATGAAGAGGATGAAGAAGACGAAGACGAGGAGGAAGGAGAACGGCGACGAGCCCGGGACTTCTTGGCATGGCGGGACCTTTTTTTACTGATCGCTTGCGTCCTCTAGAGCGACCCGAAGAGCCGGCTCTAGAGGGCGACAAAGCTGGAGGTTCCCTGCTGGGCCCTTGTACCGGTGAGGTAGGCAGGATAACCAGCGCGACAGACTCGCTCGCTTCCCGGGAAGTGAAGCCCCGAGAAGGAGTCGTAGTACCATCAAGGGAAGGAGGCTCAATCTCTCGGGCCGCAGGGGGTTCTAGCCCTTGACTCCGAGAGACAAGTAGAAGGGTAACGAGACCTGGATAAACCCAGGTCCGTTCCCAAAATCGGGTCCGCCCACGACAAAGAAGAACCGTCTCGCTTGTGGGCCATTCTCCTAGCCCTCGTCCAAGCCATACGAAGAGAAGCAAGGGCGGGGAGTTTGGAGCGGGCAGAAGGGGAGGTAACCCGACACAATTCAGCCCAGGGGCGGCACACACCACACGCCAAGGGGTCGTAACCCAAGGGCGTGAAGCAGGGTGCGTGAGGTGAACAGTGCAGGTGGCCGTCAGGCGAGACCCGCACAGTACACCCCGAAGAAGCACATAAGGCACGAGTAGGCTGATGGAGAAAAGAGAGTACACAAACATGGGTTAGCACGTGAAATCACTGGAACACTGTAAAAACACGGGAAAACACAAAAACATGGAGAAGGTAGCACAGGAGAAGTAACCCACTGCTCCCGGGGGAACCAGGAAACACAACACAACACCCCACGCGCACCCGCCAGGGAAAAAACCCCGTAAACCCAATAAAAACCCCGTCTCAAAAGAGCGGGGAAAAGACCCCCCGGTCTGTAGGACCCCGAAGGAGAGGCACAGGCAGCCTGAGGGGCAAAAACCCAGGAACACCACACTGGGAAAAAACAAAAACACACTTAAAAAACACGCAAGGGAGAGGAAGGGAGAACCTGGGCACAATTCTCGCTCCCCACAACCCGCGTGGACTTACACAATACTCGGGGAAGGCACAAGAGGGCTAACAAGCCCCCTCACACACACCACGTGGGGAGGCAAGGGCCCCACGTGGGGAGGCCAAACCTCGCTAAAAACCTAAAAAAACCCGAGGAAAACACACCAAATAAGCGTACTAGTGGCAGGAGGAAGGGTGAGAGGGGGAAAAGGGGAGAAAACTCCGAAAAAGGAGGCCCAAAAGAGCCCCCTCCACTAGGGAAGAAAATGACTAAGCCCCAGGAAAAGAAATATTCCCACACTAACACCTTAAAACTCCTAAAACACACACACACACACACACGCATCTGCAAAGCAGGCAAACCACTAGAACACAAAAGAAACGATAGCAGGAACACGTGACACAATACCATAGCGTAGCAGCGAGGAGTGTAGATGTTGACAGGTACGTGTTCCGCGACAGAGTGACCGAGCGGCGACCTGCAGGGAGCGGGCTTAATACCTCAGCACGCCACCACCAGGTGGCTCCACTATCAGTACAGCGCCAGATTTGAATTTTAATTTACTTCTGATGATCGTCACGGAATAGACCCTTCTAGCCCAGATTATGCCTATACGGGGCCTGGGCTGGAGAAGGGGTGTATTCTATAGCAAATCCAGCTGTGCTGGTTCCACTATACCAATAAACAAGAGTGCAACACATATGATATGGGGAAGGTCAGCCTGCCGTGTAGCGTCGTGGATAGTCAGTACTTGCAGTGTCGCTTGTGTAGTAGTGTAGAGCAGAGGCACGACGTGTGGTCGGAGTGGGAACACGTGTACTGCAGGTGTGGGACGAGGTGAAGCCATCAGGGACCATCACCGGTTCGTCATCCCACCACTCCTGACGTGGTGAAGGTGGTGTAGCAGGGCGAGGTGAGGGAGTGCACAGTCGAGGAGGGATGGTGAGATGAGGAGGCGTGGCTGGTATGACGTGAATGATGGGTGGCAATTCCTGTGGAAGACTAGAAGGGATTGCGGTTATCGAGCTATGGTCGGGTAACGGGTCATCAGGCCTAGGAATAGTTGTAGACAGGTGAGGGTCAGGGAGAGGAAGGGGAGTGGGGTGTGGTGCGAGGAGGGATGGGGGAGGGATAGTGTCAGGTAGGTCTGGGGTGTGGGCAGGTGGGGTATTGATATGGGTAGCGAGGGGTACAGGTAACAAGGGAAGGTCAGGAGAGGGTGGCGGTTGAGGTGAGGGCGGTGGGGAGGAATCTGAAGAGGTAGCGGGAGGTGGTGGGATATGAGGTGGGGAATGGATAGGAGATGGTGCGCATGCAGGTTGAGGTGAGTGATTATGAGGGGTAGTAGGTGGAAGATGAGTAGGTGATGGAGAAATGGGTATGGTGGTGTGGGGTTGGGAGTTGGTGCTGGTTGAAGTAGATGGTTGAGGTTGATGTGGGTGTGAATAGTGTACGTGTGGTATGGTGTGGCGAGGTGTTTGGTGGTGAGTGGTATGTATGCGTATGTGTTGGCATGTGAGCGGTTGGTAGGTGGGTGTGGTTGTAGATGGTGAGTGAGGTTGGTGGGTGAGGCTGTTGGAGGGGTAGTTGGTATGTAAGGGGTTCTTCCCGATATATATGTATTTATATAGATAACAAATCTACTGGTGCATTCAAACAACCAATTGCAAATTTCTATATTTATTCAACTCCAGTAACTTAGCCAACATGAATAATTAAATTTTCACACACACACACACGCTCACACTCACGCAACGCTAACTAGCTACTCGCTCTCGCTACGTCTCGCTCGTACACGTGATGCTAGTCTAGGTTACGTTACACTGTAGTGATTCTATCAATGCTAACACGTAAGTTTGGAATATTTTTCTAATATCTCACACTCGGGAATAACTCAGAGTCTCTCAACACACTCGTAATTTCCAAGACCAGCTCCCACTCACCTTATATTTCACTAACTGTAAAGCCTTGGAATCGTGTAATATACAACGAATTCGGCGTCTACGTTGATCACTCCCCACTCAACACGTGAAGGATTAATTCAGGCAAGCGGAAGCTGACGATACGAGTGTGTTCCCTTCGAGTGTGTCTCCCAAACTGACTTACATTTCCAATTTTAACTGAGAGGCTGCAAGTTCAAAATTTTCCTGGCTCCTCCTCCTATCTTTGTTCGTTTTTCCTAACTGGCTACGATTTACATGGTACCCTCTCATTCCTTAGTTATACATGCAATTGCAATTTACCTATGGCGTACTAATAATTCCCGATAATCTCCCTCCACTTCACGATCATTTGCAATACCATAAGTTACCCTGGTAGCATAATTTATTAATACAAGATGTAATTAACGTACGAACACCTATAAGACAAGATGTGCAAATTCAGTTGAAACCGACCTGACGCTTTTACCTTTTTTCTACCCGGTGTATTAATCCAGTACCTGCGGATTAACTAGACTGCACCTACATCTTAACCCACTCCTGTCTCCTTTGTCTCATCTGTATGGAATATTCCACTACTCTAGAACATTCTATTACTTATGCTTACATTACGTCACGAGTCTATGTCTGACTCGTGACAATCACTATTATAGTTTTTATTATTTTATATATTATCAATATTATTATTATTATTATTATTATTATTATTATTATTATTGTTGTTGTTTTTGGACCAGTTATAATTATTATTGTTATTATAACTGTTATCATTATTTTCAGACTCAAAAGTTCTGGCGTCACTTCCCCATCAAGAACAACAAAATCCTCCACCCATATTTTTTCCGACCGGAGCCTCTCATATGTTAGGTACCCAACTAGAAAAAGTTTCGCTTCGGCCTCTACATAAGGATTATAGTCGTGATTGTACTAACAGCTTGATAGTGATGATAGCAATGTATTTGTAATTATTATGATGGTAATGATAATAGTAATAGTAAGTATAGTAAGAAACTAGAACTGTTGCTACTACTACCACTAATATGCAAAAGCATAATGCCATATACTAACAAATATCCCTCAAAATAATTGTATGGATCAATTCGTTACTTACTCCTAGTTGTGAGAAATAATTATATTGTCATCTAGATCCCCGTTAATTTCCTCAGCTAGTAAATCATGCGAACAGTCTCCCTTGGTACTTACTTATTAATAAGTATTCAAGTTAAGTACTGTTTTCATATAAATGTTTTTATTTTTTCTACAATAAAGTGAATATGAATAGTAATTCGTTACATTTTAAAGTCAGGGATCGATTTTCAATTTACATAGCCAATTAACCTACAGTACGAAATAGGATAACGCAAAGTAGGAAGATGACCAATTACAAGTATATATTCATTTTTGGACCAATCGCACGCATCCTTTCATATTGCCCAAGACACAGTCATGCTTTCGTCCAGAGAGAGAGAAAAGTGAGGGGAGTGGGGTGGGGAATTATGGGATTTATAGCTGAAGGGATTATAGACATAGCAAGGAGGTGAGAATCCACGGAATTAATAAAGGGTTGGCCGGGATCAGCCAAACTCAGATATGTATAATTATAGGAGCCTTAGTATAATGCGCTTGAAGCCAGTGGCGTTTCTAAGGGGGGGGGGGGGCAAGGGTCCATGGTCTCAGAAATATGCTTGGCCCCCTGGTTGCCCCCCCACCCCAGATTTTACCCATTTCAAAATATCAAATAAGTAAGTAATAATGGAATTTCACCATGGTTTGAAGGGCTTTTATCTTCTATTTTTCTGTTGCCTACCTATCTATATATCTTTTGGATGACCACGACAACCCAAAGTGCATTATAGTAATTTACAATGTTATAATATGATTGCAAATAAAAATCGCCAAATGAATAAACTTTGTATAAAATACGAATAATGCTCAATACAGAGTTGTCCTATATTTCTAGTGAATGTACACTCTCCCATAAAACTATCGGCATGACTTGGAAAATACAGGTGCGATAATACTGTAGGGTTGAGATACCAGAATTATGCTTAATCGTCGTCTCTGTTCATTTGTTTTATTGCCGATTGTTTTTTTTAGGAGGCATTACATTATAATTTATAAGATCTGCCTATTGCATGTTTTATTTTGTTTGCCTTATCCTATGCAATAAAGAACCCTGGAAGAATACATTTCATTTGTATTTTATTTGAAATTATTTGCCCTATACATAGTGATTGGTATGCATGTTAAACAAAGAATACTTTATTACATAAATTGGAAAGTTTTAATGGAACACTTTTCAATTTCTGTTATAACAAATATTTCTGCGATAGATGATTATCAATAACTATTGACAAAGTGACAAACTTTTTTTGGTACGTTTAGGTATATACTTTCATGTAACGTCCGTCTCATATAATGTGAAGAATTTAATTTATCGTAAAAGGAAAGTTAAAAATCAGATACAAATAAAATTAGGTGTTACCAACTCAAATATGACATTTTTAGCCAAATCGGGCTCTAAAACTGGCTTAAAACAGCCGCGGCAATTTCTTTAAAAAAAAAGTCTCTGTTCCTGTTCAAAGTCGCTGCAAATGTCTAAGAAAATTGGCTGTGCGACTTTGCTTAGTCCGACTTTTTCAAAACGTTTGCAACTTTCGACTTTGCGACTTCGAAATTCATGGTGCAGCAAAGTCGCAACTCGGAGCCGCAACGCCCAGCTCTGGTATTTCACACCTTCAGCTAATTTTTTATATTATAATGGATTAACAAAAGTGAATAATTAAGGCATTTGTCCCTGAAAAATGCGTAATTTTATTAAATTTAACACTGGGATACGAACGATTATAGTGTGACGTATATACCACGTCAGTCCACAGTAATGTGTGTTGTCCAAAATTATTTTACCATTAATCAGGATTATATTTCCGTTTACCAGTGTAGATTAGGTCTATATTCAGCGTAAACATAGTGAAGCAGATATGTTGGATGAGCAAGCGATACAATTTGTTTTGATAAGTAAAATATTTTATATTATTCTTCATTATCCAGGAAGATGTTGTCTTCATTGTCAGCTTTCTATGTAATGTACACAGAGTACAGCCGCATAACAAAAGTGTTCCTACAGCCACGTGGAAAATGTAACATATTCGTCATGACGGACACCGTTGGCTCTCACATAGCATCTGACTGTGTGTAAACGTTTCTTAAATGTCCTGTACCCGTTTCACACGAATGAAACACACCACTCCTGAATTCCACCAAAGCATTGCTATGACGTCAAGCACTGGCGTTGTCGTTCACAACTCTACCATGATTGATTGATTCATATTAGGCGCCGCAACAGTGACGTCATATGTGGTCAAAAAAAGGTCAACTCTACTATATATATATAAATCCTCGAGCTGTTATGTATCACTATGATAATAAGTGATAACAATAACATTAAAACATAATGCCTTGGTAGCATTATATACCTGTGTAGCAGACGATGAGCACCTTCACCACACACATCCTGCAGTTTCCTGCGCACGCAGGTTAACCTGGCAGCCAGCCAGTATAAAAGAGTCCCGCGGCCTCGCCGAACTGCCTCTCCAGACGCCGCCACACACTCCTGCTTTCTCGTACCTGCCCGGCTCGGCCTACTGCAGCCCCCCGCACCTACCATCCTTACCACATGATGCTCGCCTTCCCTGCTACTATGTCCCCAGCGGGAACCGCCTTGTCGTAGTGGGGTTGCTTGCATGGATCTGAGACCTGGCGATCTACAGTTTCGCGTGGAAAATCACTGCGTGCCCCCAAAAATGTATTGTTTACCTATACGTCGTATCATTTTTAGTAACAAATAATAATGAAAAATAACACTTACAGTGGTAATTACTACTTCGTTTCGTAGCCCTTTTTCTTGATGACTTTACGAAGGCGATATGGGACACGAAGCGTTTCAGGCTTAAATTCTTCCCAACACTTACGGAGCTCCGTTTCAAGTTTGGGGAGGGTGGAGATGTCACATAAACGGAGCTTGCCTTTAATGATAGCCCATAAATTCTCTATGGGTGAAATATCTTGAGAATTACCTGGCCAGTCATTAATCCTTTCAATGCCACAGTCATCTAGCCACTGAATCACATCCTTAGCTGTATGACAGGAGGCTCCGTCCTGCTGGAAAATCTCGCCTTGTGTTTTTACAAAACTTTCCTCAAGGTGATGATTTAAAAGTTCAAAATACACATATTAATAACTGTTGTGTTCATAGGTAAAATAACTAGGTTTCCCACACCATAATATGAAAAACAACCCCAGACCATTAAGCTGGGAGGGTGTTTTGTGGTCTTCTGTGTGTAACGAGGATCAGTGGGGTCTGAGCCAGGGCGGCGGTACACCTTGATGGGCCTCCTCCACTAACACAGAAGGTACTATCATCACTCCACAACACAGTACTCCACTTGTTGAGAAGCCAGCCTTTGTACTTTTTAGCAAAATGAAGCCTCCTCTTCCTCTGGCGATCATTTATCAGTGTTTTTTTTCTGCGCCCGATAAGACCTGTAGCCAAGGTTACGATGTAAAGTTTCCTGTAGCCTACAGCACGGAGGGACACATCACTAAGTAAATTATTATTTTGTTCCTTTATTTCTCTGGCTGTAAGGCTGGGTTTGACTTGAAGCTGTCTGTTCAATATATTTCTGGTCTTTGCAGACACTTTTCTGGGTTTACCTGGTTGCTTCTTGGGGAGGGGAAGTTTATCTTCTCTGCCAACTTTAAATCGGTGAATCAAGACCTGCACTGTTCTTAATTTAATTCCCTTTAATTAACAAATTTCCTTGTTACTGAACACAGCCTTGAAAAGATCAATAATTGATTGAATTGTTTTGCTGTCTGTATGTTTGCCACCCATTATATTACAGAATAAAATCACAATCACAAAGACGTGGCGACACAATCCGACCGTATAAAATTCAAAACCGATAACTGTTACACACCAATGGCAGTAGGGTGTGTGTGTGTGGGTGGGGGGGCTTCTATCATTCCCCTCCGAGGAGTGGGGAGGGAAACGTACGTCGCTGCCAGCCATACGATTCAAGCTCCAGGCATTTAAAATATTGTACAGGAGCAAAATTCATACTTGTGCGGTATGCCTTGATGCTCTGAATCACGTGCAGAGATTTTCCGCGCGAACTGTAGCCTAAAGGGGGCTTCGGCCCATGCTTTGTCCCGATTTCGGGGAGAGAGGGCTTCCCATGCAAGAAAGGTTGTCAGTAAGAGACCAGACTAAATGGTTCCCATGCAAAAGGCTGCCAATACGAGCCAACAGTGCCTTCTGCCAGAGGGACCACCCTCTAGGGGCCGTCCTGTGTTGGATGGTTGGGTGTCTGGACCAGGAAAAGGGAGTCTCAGCAGCGTCGTGGGCAAACTTTCGAGCCATTGGGGTTGCTTTTTAAAACGAATGGCCCCGTGGGGGATGAGGTACCGGCCCATGGCAACCAGCGCTGGGTCCCCTCTTCTTCCCGGTAGGTAGTAGCTCTTGGCTCCTGGGGTCATTACAATAATAATAATAATGTAATATGGATAACGAATAGCCCATCTCTCTTCCTTGACCGGTGGTCGACCAGGCCCTCGAGACGTCACTCTCTGGTCGTGGTGGTATGCAGAAGGCTGCAAATAAGAGAAGACCAGAAGGTCGGGTGTGGTGTCGACGAACCCTGTCAGCGGTTTGGACACGTTAATGTTGACTAATGTGCTTGCATCCCTTTCTGATGGCGCTATCCACTCAATTTTTAAAGGTTTGGGAGTGGTTCTTCGTATCTGAATCACCTATGACAGTGACTGCAGATCTAATTGGTGCTATATTCCTTTTAATACAAATGCTGCTGCCAAAGCAGCTTTTGAGGCAAAAGATTCACTGTTTGTAAGGGATACTCACTGTAAGATTCAGATGATGCGGTCCATAAATGTAGTTGACCGTGACAATGACTACTGCCCTAACATCTTCGATGATTCTCTAGAGCATGTCCCTAAGGAGCGTCGTGTTCCTACACCCTTTTGGTTTGTGACTTACTACAGGGAGGGACGTAGTAACCTCATCCATGCTTCTAGGTATCTGGAAAAAGAAATTGGATTATTACCGATTGGCCACATACAAATGTATGGTAAAGGTGTTGTTGCTGATGTTCTCCCGGGGCAGAATGGCCTCCTGCCCAACAAGACCTTTGGTACACTCTGGTCGCAGTGAAAAAAACAAATTAAAATAAAGGAGGGGCTGGCCCTATATGCCTGGCCGAAGCACATCCCAGGGAAATGGGACCAGAACTTACTGGACCAGGGAGTCTGGGGGCCTCCGACCGCCAGGGAGATTGGGGAGAAGGTCTTTGATACCACAGCCAGTGCTGTGGGCCCAAGTCAATGTTACCACAAGAGCTACAAGTGGGGCCGCACCTTCCATGAGACCAGCCCTGAAGGGACCATAAGAGGGAGGGAGTTTACACTGCTGCATGCAAAGGGAAATGCACCCCCTGTGTGCTGGCGGTCCACACGCAAGTGGAAAAAAAACAAAAAAACTCCTGTTGCAGTACACCTCATGTGGATTTTTAATCCATGTGGGCAGATCTCGTCAAATCCACTAGAAAGTGACCAGATCCTACAACAATCTTTATTCTAGCCCTGTGGAGTATGACTAATATTCACAGAGAATAAAGTCAGCCCCCCTCCCCCTGGGCAGTTGGTAAGGGTGTTTTAATCAGAGCCAAAGTTGCCATGATGCTCCTCAATCTCCACTGTCCTTCTGATGGCATTTTTGAATCCATCAAACCACATCGAACATTTATTTATAACAAGGGGTATACAGTATATACAATTAATGAGGACATTTATTATTTCTCAGAAGAGGACATTCTTGCTATGTGCCCAGATAGTGTCCAACGAGAAACAAAGATGAAAGGCAGTAAAAATATGATCATCCTCACTTTCTATGGCTCTCATATTATCCCAGATCGCATTAACATCAATCCCACCTCTTTTGAGGTCAAGCCTTTTGTTGAGCGTCTTTTACAGTATTTCTACCGTTATGAGTTTGGTCATGGGAGGAGGAACTGCACAAACCGTTCCCGGTGTGGTAATTGTTCTGTTCTTGACTCGCATCCTACTTCTGAGTGTCAGTCAGAAAGTTACTGCTTTTACTGCTAGGATGCTCACCCCTGACGTTCTCGCCAATGTAAGATATACAGTTGCCTAAAGGTTCGTCTTTACCCCCTGTAGTGGCTGTGGGGTACATGTTGCAACGCTAGACACGTTCGGATCACATCTGATACAGTACAGGATGATTCAGTAGGGAGATTGG
This sequence comes from Petrolisthes cinctipes, assembly GCA_033782935.1. Lineage (NCBI taxonomy): Eukaryota > Metazoa > Arthropoda > Malacostraca > Decapoda > Porcellanidae > Petrolisthes > Petrolisthes cinctipes. Next base: position 171,035 of record JAWQEG010000582.1, read on the forward strand.
TCTCATTCATAAGTGCAATTCGAATATTGTTATGCTGCCACATCTACGCCAGACACAAAACAGTGGGTAAAGAAGAACCTTTAGACAACTGTACATTCGCGAGCTGATGGGATGGAGACACGAGCTCACTCATAATGGGGTCGTTTCTACCTGGAGAGAGAGAGAGAGAGAGAGAGAGAGAGAGAGAGAGAGAGAGAGAGAGAGATGGGAGGAGGCTGTGGAGGGGCTGGTGGGGTGTTGCCACTTCTGACTGATATAAAACTATTACACCATCCACTGAAAGTTTCATTCGAAGCATTCACTGGTGAGAGGGAGGGACGGGAAGGAGGAATGATGGTGGTTGGCGATGACTGTATGAGCGACGTGAGTGAAGATATGGCAGGATGAATTGAATTAGTTGTGTATACGAATTAGACGGACATAGGGATATATAATAACTGATTAATTTTCGAGTTGGGTGGATATCTGATATTATTTCGCCACACTAAGCTCACTATTGTGAATTGTGTGATATTTAGCTTTAAATATTCAAGTAATAAAACATTGTTATCCATCGCAATATAACATTCATCAATAATTACATAACCAAATTATTAAGTTACAGTTTACCGCAAATCCACTGTTTCTATTAAACTTGGACCTCTTTGTCGGGAGAATAATGTTACAGTTCTGGACCTCAAAATGCATTGGTTTGCTAGATTGCCAACATTAATAATTAAGTGTTGTGGGTGAAAACTAGACGTAGTCCTATATAAATTACATAGGCCGCATCTAAATTCATAATTACAAACACCAAGAATAATGGAAGACAAATATGTAATGTTTTTTCGAAATGGAACTGAAATTTGTATTACAGTATATTGTCTTTTACTTTAACGTTGTCACTATTAAGAGTTTTATAATATAAATGTTGTGGCATACAAGGTGCAATAATATCACCATAAAGTAAGTATTAAACTTAATAGCAAAATGCTGATGGTAGTCTTCTATTGGATTAATCCTTTGCATTACTGTGTACACTTAAATACTTGTCATAATAAATTTTTAGGGCTCGCTTCAACAGCAAAAAAAGCCCGAGCAGTGAGCAACACTCTGCAATCAACAACAATATTATAATTTAATGTTATCACTGTAGTTACTTGACGGTAGCCATTATTTTTAAGGATAAATACACACAGTATCTAGAACATTTTATTGGACGCGTAATAACTTTTTGAGTCTCACTAACTTTGCCATGAAGGCTGCCACCTTAAAGGTTGTCAGCACTGATTATCATATGCTTCACAAATAGTAACTAGCTTTATTCTACTATGCCTACGTGTTAATTATTTCCTTGTTATGGGCAGAAATTTACTTGTAATCCAATAATACACTATATGTAACGTAGAACATATTATTTTTTTCCCGGGTGTTAAGTTGGTAAGCCTGCGAAAGCTACAAGGTGTGGGATCAAGCTCCTGTAGTGAGTGTGTGTAAAGGGAACTGTGGTTCACGTGACTCGAACCCTCACTTCACCAGAAATATGCCTATATTCTGCAAGAGAGATTCTGTCTCACTCCGTTCCACAGAATATTCTTTTCACATAAAAAATATGGATAATTTTGTGTAATATAAATTATTGTTGAAACACATTTATCATTGAATATAGCAATTTCATTAAATATGTCAAGTTTTATAGACACACATCCCATCTGATGTCATTACAGTTCTGATATAGAACAATACTTATATATGAGAGTACTCTCAAAAGTATGATGACAATGCTAAAATTCATTACATAGGTTTTTTAATGTGAACTCCATCTCCATCAACCCCTTCGCTCAAAGACAAACATAAATCATTAAGATAAAATAAAAAACGTGTTCACAGCCACGGTTATTGGCGTCTCTGTTGATCTTTCTCTCTACCAGGCCCTCCATACCCTCCCTTCTTCCTCTCAAACTCCTCCATGACTCGTCAGTGATGAGTGTGCTCGTGTCTCCATCCCATCAGCTCGCGACTGTACCTCCTCGAGCAGGATATCCTCCACTTGGCTAACACCCAATTAATCAGCATTGGTAGTGCCAGACGGCAACTCAACTTCAGGCGACAGAAGGATGGTGGCGTTTGGACATACGGCTCCTGCCTTCGCCCTCATCATTCCAAGTCGACAACACCTAAAACTGTTACTAGCAACACCCTCTCAACCCTCTCAAGAAGCAGCTGCTCTTTACTCTAGTGAGAACATTTCTACGGTTTCACTACATAGTAGTTTCTCTGTCTTGGAAACTGTATCAGACACTCATTCTGGTAACCCTTCAACTGATGACAATTTTGAGGCTTTAACTAAATGTGTCCATGTGGTAGAGGTTCACGCTGCCACACGCTCTTCAAAAAGGAAACACAAGTCAACTAAACTGCAACAGAGATGTCTTCGTGGTTCATCTGAGACAATTGACTCCATGGATGTTCCTCCTTGCAAAGCAACCGTCTCTGTAGACTCATCCATATTTTCCTTTCAATTTCACCAGAAGCGTTCTCGTGATTCAACAGATGTTTCCCCTCGCAAGCTTCCTTTGGGAATATCGGTAGGGCGTGAAGTGAATGTGGATGCCTCGGATATTGTGATTTAAAAAAATACAGTTTCTCTTTCCAATTGAGCAGCGGAATGATTCTTCCACCTGTATTATGGATGTTGATGTATCTGCCTGTGTCAGTGATACCACAATTGTACAGGACAATACCAATGTGGATGTTTCAACGAATATCCCTGCTCATCTACCTTCAACCTATTCTAACTTATCAGATGCTTCAGGGACTCATCTACGGGTCCTAATTACTGCCTCAAATATACTCCTTGTGTTCGCTCTTCTTCCAGTGGCCATGGATTAGAGAAAACTTGACGTTTGAAAGTGGGAAGTATCTCCGTGAGGCTACCCAAAAGCCAATACTAAAGTAACACTGTTCAAGGTCCTTCAGTGGAATTGCCGTGGCTTACGTGCCTCTTGGGAGGAACTGCGCGTTCTTCTTTCTAGCTTCTCTCCTGCATGTGTTTCTCTCTAAGAGACAATGCTTGGGGACTACATTCCTGCCAGTCCTCCAGTATACACTGCATTTCATTCCAATTCATGTGCAGGGCAGGGTCACCATGATGGCTCTGCCATCCTAGTTCGAAGCGATGTTCCATGCATAAGCCTGGAGCTTGACACTCAGCTTCAGGCTGTTGCAGTTAAGGTTTTTATAGACCGCCCATACATTGTGTGCAGTCTATATCTTCCTCCCTGTCTTACAGTTAAGAGGAACGATCTCAACTGCTTTGTATGGGACCTCCCCTCTCCCTTTATTTTATTGGGTGATTTTAATGGTCGTCATCCTCTGTGGAGTGACAGTTTCGTCAATCCCAGGGGTGTTTTATTGGCTTCTTTCATGGAGGATGCGGGATTAAGGGTTTTAAATACTGGAGATGTTACACATTTCAATACCCCTACTGGTACTTTTATTGCCATTGACTTTTGCCTCTGCTCATCCAGTGCTCTGTTAGATTTTACTTGAAGTGTGTTGCCCGATTTATATGGTAGTGACCATTTCCTTAAATGCTCTTGAAGAATAACAGGATCGAACTGCAGTTTCGTCTTCCTTGGTGGAGAACAGAGAAGGCTGACTGGCAATTATTTATCTCCGGTCTCTTCTGTAGCAGATTTTAGTAGCTCTGAGGAGGCTGTGTCATATTTCACTGATATGCTGCTCTCATCTCTTTTCCTAAAACTCCTGGCCACTTTCCCAAACTTCCTGTCCCTTGGTGGTCACCAGTCTGCACCACTGCTGTGCAAGAGAAGCGCACTGCTTTCTTTTGACTTCGTCCCAATCGTGGGGACCCAACTCTTACGACGGGTAAGGGCTCGGGCTAAACAAGTTTTAAAAGAGGCACGACATGCATCTTGGAAGATCTATGTGTCTTCAATTAATACTAAATCCCAAGGTGAGTCTTTTAGATGGCGGGGAAGTTTTCTCCTAGTCCTCCACCTTTTCTTAAGGTCAATGGAACTAAGATCATGGATGGTTTAACAGAGGCCAACACCATGGCAGAGGCATTTGCAAGAGTCTTCAGCCATGACTCTCGACCTCTGACTGTCAGTCATGAGTTGGGAGCCCAGGAGCGCAATGTCCTGGATGTCTCGGGAAACGAGAATGAAAGTTATAACCATATATTCACCCTGAGCGACCTGCACTCTGCTCTGGGTGTCGATGGGAATGAGCGGGCTGACGCCCTGGCTAAGGCTGCAGTCTCCAATTCTCGGCCTCCTGCCAGGCGTCATCCTGTTCCTGCAGTGGACCTTCGACCCTACATAGATGCTACCGTTCGTTCCTGCTGGCAGGACAGATGGGACGCTGTCGGGGCTAACAAGCTCCGCGACATCCCCCAGCGCCTTGGTTTGTGGAGCTACAGTGGCCTGTCCCGCCGGTGGGAGACGGCTCTTGTCCGTCTCCGCATTGGCCACACATTATTGACTCATGGCTTTTTAATGGAGATGGCTCACCCTCCCTACTGTGATGATTGTCTAGTCCCTTTGACAGTACGGCATCTTATTGTCGAGTGTCCCAGCCTTGGGGACCTTCGTCGTAGGCACCTCTCCGAGTACCAGGAGGGTGACGGTTCTTACAGTCTTTCCCAGGTGCTCGGGGAGGAGGTTTGTAGTGTGGGAGAGAACACCCTCTCCTATGTGGAGGTGGCTGGCCTTCTCCACAAAATATGATTTTATGATATTTATGGTTTTTAGATGGTTTGATTTTTTTTTTTTTTTTTCAATGTTGACGGGTTCTTTCATTAATGATGTGCTTTTTAGTTTGTGTGTCTTTTAATCATGGTGCCTATCCCTTTCGGGTATTGATGTTTTATTAAATATGTAGATGACAATTTTATGTTGGGCGGTATATGACCTTAGCTGTTGTGTCGCTAGATGCTTAGGTGCATCAAAATCAATCAATCAATCAATCAATTTTGTGTTTAAGGTGTGCCAATGTCTTAATGTCTATTTTTATGTTACTATACATGTATATATTGTTAATATCTTAGTTATTATGTACCCTACCAACATTGTGAACTGGCCTTCTATTAAATAAAGCATAAAGCATTAACGCCTGGAGGCCAAGCTGGTAGCTGGCTCGAGCGATGTACAGTACACACAAACACGTGTAGTGACTCACCTTTCGGGACCAGGCAGGTAGAAGGGTCAAATACCTTTTCACTATTTTTAGATATCACACCTGGCCACCTGGTCTGACCCAGGTGCTCTCAGGTCATACAAAAGACATTAACCTTTCATACCTCCCATTCATAGGAGAGTAGGAAAGAGAGTAAATGAGAGTAAGAGAGAGAGAGATAGGAAAGGGATGGCCCACTTTCCCTTTCACACAAGAAGAGAGAAGTAGGTATAGAATCAGATTGACCATTCACAGGCAACAGTCACTCTAGCCATGTCTGTAAACTATTGAGTTTGAAATGTATATAAGCAGTGAAGGTACATTAGCTACCAGGATACTTAACACTGACTCCCTAAAGGCTATACACGGTCTCCATAGAGAGAGACACAATAATATAAGACAAAGCACATCGTTATCATTCCATTTATAGATATAAGTATATAGTAATAAATTAAGCTTTAAGAAACTTGTGAAGTCAATTACCTAAGAACACCACAACGCCGCGCTCGCTACCTAATGCAACAACAACAACTACTACTACAACTCCAGAACAAGGTACTGTATCAGATCCTGAACGAGTTAAAGCCTTAGAGGACTGGTATACCATCAACACATCTTTCCCCAGCTTACAAGGTAGCATGCTATCCTTGCCCTTACAGCCAGGTACCTATTTGCTGCTAGGTGAACAGGGACATAAGGGGCTGGGAAAATTGTCCATCAATTCCACTGACCCAGGAATTGAACCTGGGATCTCTCGTGTGCCAGGCGAGTGTGCTAACCGCTTACCATCAGCACCCCCTCTGTGGTGTGTAGTGCAACGTGGAGGTCTTCTGCATGGTAATTTGGCATACCAGTCAGTGTCCTCTGCTTTGCCAAACGAATTTTAATTTACTTTTAAGTACTGATCACGGTTGTTAATAATTAGTGCCATATAAACATATAGGTTGATAGACAGAGAGATACAATATACATATATATGAGACAGTAACACAGGGGCAGCTGAATCTTTGTCGTATAATACAAGATAATTTCTTTATATTGTTTTCATTATCTTTGCCTATCATTGTGATGCTGAGAACATAATTCTGAAGTTGAGCATAAAACACTGAGTTCAGTAACCTACAGAGAGAAACATGAGCATCACGTTGATCACCAATACTGTCCTTGTGGTCCTTATTGTGTCATATGGTGTTCTGCACAGTAATGCTGGAACTAGATAAAAGTAATGTATATCGAAACAGATTTTAAAAAATTACATATAGTAACTTAACAAGAAAGATATAATATATTTCTCTTTCCTGCAAATGGGTTTAACAAGTTAACATTCTGGCAAGCAACAGACTGGCAAATGGCAATGCATGAAACATATAGTCCTTCAGGTTTATGAAGGCGAAATGCTGTGGCTGGGATAATCCCATCAAGAATGCGTATCTGCCAACACTTTTATATATCCTTCTCCATAAATCCCTAGTTGTTTTGTAAATTCTCTACATAGTGACGCCGTAGGGGGGTATTGCCTGCATTAGTGATGTGGGCAATACTTTAAGGGTTTTGGCGCCCTTTCGGCCCTAGCCACTAGCTTTTAGTTCTTCAACTGTCCCTCTTTTCTTTCTATTTCTTTTCTGCTTGCTGTCTCGCCTCTCTATCACCGTTTTATGGAGCTATACGACCTCGCTGTTGCGGCGCCTAATATCAGTCAATCAATCAACCTCTACATATTGAGAACCAAAATGGTATCAACAAAATAATCTCAGCCGCAATTTTTTCACCTCATATAATTGGACTATAGGTGATAAGAGAGAAAGGCCAATGTCATTAAAACTTTTTACGAACGAATGAGAAGGTTGAAAATATGAGAAAGAAAAGATAAGCAGTAAGAAGGGAGGGAAGGGCAAGCGAGAGAGGGATAAGACAGTAGGGAGGATGTGTAAGGTTGCCAGTTACTTGAGAGATACTGTAATATATATAGCCTATGCATAAAATTAGACCAAGTTTATTGAAAACGCCATATAGCGGCGCCTACTTAAGTTTAAGAGAAAGAGAAGAAATTTTCAGTGTTATGGACATTGTCGTAAAACGTACTAAATAAGTGAATTTCACTGTGCATGCGCAGTATATTGGTGACGTCACCAACACCTTTGCTGAGTCGCCATGGATCGTGAGGAAATCCTAATTCTACTTGATACCCAGTGGAAATACTTCAATGAGGCCCTCGATCGAATTCAGCGACAATCCACTGAATCAATAAAGGATGCTGACAAAAAGATTAATGGTGTCATCACAAGCCTGGAGTACACCCAATCTCGTCTGGATGAATCACTGAGCGATCTCGCCTCTGTTGTGGAAGAGAAGAACGAAGCCCTCAACAAGATTCGATACCTGACTGAAGAGAACAAGAACCTGAGGACCCAGCTGACTGGAATTACGGAGCGACTCAATTACCTAGACGATCAAGGACGACGGAACAACCTGCGATTCGAATGTGTACATCGAGTCTGGAAAATCAACAGCAAGAGACCAGCAGAGATGCTGCCTTCCGAAACCGAAGACAGCTCAAGGGAACCAACATCTATATCAATGAGGACCTGTGCCCTGGCACCCTGGAGGTTTGCAGCCGACAACTGGATGATCTGCGTGCTGCAAGGAGGGATGGCAAGCAAGCTTTCCTTAACTACAGAACTCTGTTGGTTAGAGAGCTTGGTGGGGGCACGGGGAAGGACAAGGGTCGGCGTCGTCAGCACCTTGGTCACCATTCTTCCACTTCCATTTCACCCACCCATCGTCCATCTAGGACACCCCCCATTTCACCCCCTCCCTCCCACCTGACCCAACCTTCCTCCCACACGACCCCACTTCCTGCCCACCTGACTCCAACCACCGCATCATCTCGCCTCCCACCCACCACACCACCTCGGCTTAGCCAGAGAATGCCTCCTTCCCCACTCACACTGCCTATAGCACGGGTGTGGGCAGGGGTTGCTAGTGGTGCCCAGGAACGCTCATGTGATGTGGAGCAGCGTGACCAAGCCAACACGAATACCAGGGCAGTGAAGAAGAAGCCCGGTTATGACAAGTAACAACGCTCAAGAAAACAGACAGATAGATTCACAGCAATATAAGCCGACATCTACCACATCAGCGACTGACCGACTTCTTCAAAAACACATAATAGTATGATTAGTTGTAACTTGCTACCATTTGCTGGCTTAAATAATGAAGAATTAGTGATTCATTTAAATGAAATTTCACATAATGGTCATAAAGAAAACCTTCCCATTCATGTTCTCAATAACTTGTGTTTCAACCCTTTCACATATAATGAGGACACTCACACTTTTGACGTCGACCCAGTTAATTATCTGTTAGATGTGCTTGGTTACCAAAATCCCTCATGCACTTACATTTTCCCCAAATCTTCGAATTCACAGTATATTAACTCTAATGACAATACTTTTTCTCTATTATTTTGCAACATTAACAGCTTACCACTTCACTTTGAAGAGTTTGGTGAGTTATGCATATTCCCTCTTGGCCATAAAGTTACTTTGATTGGTTTTTGCGAGACAAAACTTGCGGATGACTCTGAACATTTATATAACTTCCCTGGCTACACCCGTATCACCACTAACCTGACACGCCACAGTGGTGGTGTGGCCTTATATTTAGAAAGTGGTTATAATTATGCCCTCAGAGATGACCTTACCATGCAATATAATAGTATTGAAACTATATTTATTGAAATTGATTGACATGAGTCAAAAAATATCATAATAGGTGTATTATATCGGAGACCCCAAAAAGATATTAGACATTCCTTGACTCCTTTAGTAATATTATGTCAACCATAAGTCACGAGAGTAAAATATGCTATATAGCAGGAGACTTCAACCTTGATTTACTGAAGCATAAAGATGATGCATTGGTGGCTGACTTTATATCACTCAAACCATACATTACATCAGATATTAAGAACATAATCAAAGAGAAAAGTAAACTCGCTAGGAAGTACGCTGGGAGACCCATCACTAACGGTGAGAGATTCTGCAAACTCAGAAACCAAGTCACATTAGCAGTCAGAACAGCCAAAGTTAACTATTACAAGGCAAAACTTGAAGATTGCTCTGGTAACAGTAAAAAAAAACCTGGATTGTAAGTAACTCTGTGTTGGATAAAAAAGCAAACCATAATCTGAGCAATATCTATGTCCATAATAATACGGAATTCCATGCACCCCATGACATTGCAAATAAATTCAACTCTTACTTTATAAATATTGGAGCACAATTAGCAGATAACATAGAAGAGTCTAATCACGATTTTACATCTTATATTCACCACAGACCACTAGTAACTTTTAACATGACTCCTAATACAAAAAGATGTATAAATGAGAGCCCTGAACCAGCTGCGCGATTCCTCACCAGGGGATGATGGTGTACCTACAATATGTGTGTGCTTAGAGCAGCAATTTTTGAATTATGTAATATAATATTGCATCTCTGCAACACATTGTTCTCTATTGGGGTATTTCCTGAGCAACTTAATATTGCTAAAGTTATTCCTATTTTTAAAACTGGTGGTGTAAAATTATTTAGCAATTACCGCCCTATATCTGTACTGCCAGCCATGAGTAAAATATACGAAAAAAATCTTATATAATAGGGTAGTGGATTACTGTAATATTAATAACATTATCACTGAGGATCAGTATGGATTCAGAAGGAGCATGTCAACGATAACTGCTCTTACTAAGTTCAAAGAAGATATTCTGAATTCCTTTGATAACAGACTATATTCAGTTGGTATATTCCTGGACGTTTCCAAGGTTTTTGACTCTGTTCATCACAAAATCCTCATAAAAAAGCTAAAACTCTATGGAATCGAAGGAACTACAAAGAAATGGTTTGAATCATACTTATGTAACCGCAAACAATATGTATTATACAATGATCATGAATCTAATCTACAAGTTACTGTATCAACTACGGCATTCCCCAGGGATCCATACTTGGCCCTCTACTTTTTATATTGTACATTAATGACATTGTCAACACCAGTAAAAATTTTCAATTAATTTTATTCGCCGATAACAGCACTCTACGCCAGTCTCTGTGATCTGCGCTTTTTAATTATCAACATAAATAATGAATTATCTAATGTTAAGAATTGGATTACATCCAATAAATTAACACTTAACATTCGTAAAACACATTGCATACTGTTTCATAAAAATAGTGTTATGCCGAAAAATATTGAACCTATTAAAATTGGACATTGCATCATTAAAAAAGTGGAAAGCACAAAGTTTCTTGGTGTTGAGGTTGACAGACAGCTGTCTTGGAGAAACCATATCTACAACATAAGTAATAAATTAAACAAGCAGTGCAGAATTCTTCACCTAACTAGAAATCACTTCAATATAAGAGCCCTAAAGCAGATATACTATTTACTAATTTACCCATTCCTTCATACTGCCACACAGTACGGGGAGCTGCCAACAAGACTCATTTACTTCGAGTAACGATAGCTCAGAAAAAGATAGGTAGAACCATTTCACACAAATATAAATATGCCTATACTAATGATTTGTTTAAGAACCTTGGACTTTTCAAATTTAACTATATTAATATCTACACCAGTGAAATCTTCGTATATAAGTCTATAACTAATCATAATTCTGTAAGATTATTTCATTTTAATACAAATGAAAGATATAACTTACGTAATCCTGATACACTAGTAACTCCAATGTGCAATACTATTGAATCACAAACATCTATCAGATACCAGAGTGTAAAAATCTGGAACAAACTTCCTCCAAACACAAGAGACAAACAGTTCTTAACTAGTTTTAAGAATTCCTTAACATTTTATTTACTAAAATTGTACTGATTACGTAGTATTTCTAGAGTGACCTATTTCACCGGTCTGCCTGAGTTATCAGAATGTAAATAATTTATGTATTTTCACACTCTTATGTATGTATGTGAACACTTGCATCGATCACCATAAATCATTTATTAATAAAATAATTTGTAATTGCCTATTGGCTAATAAAAATGTTTCAATCTAATTCTAAAGGCTGGTGAATTTTTGTTTCTGCCCCTCATTCCTCAAGACTCACCCGAGAGGCCTCGTAAGTTCCCCAGCTACATCCTCTCCCGTTTTCCTATTGATGTTGACCCGAAACTTGCCGAGGGATACCCTGGTGTGTACTCTGCCCGTCGTTTTCTCCAGGATGGTTCCCCAATTAGCCGTATTGTTGCTATTTGGAGTCTTCCCACCCACTTCCAATTGAGATTTCCTTTTATTTCCTCCCCTGTCTTCCACCGTGTGAGGTGTGGAAACTTCATAATGACCAACCTTAGTGCTGCAGGTGCTGGGGAGTTGGGCACATTTCCTGGTACTGTTCTGCCAGGCCGAACTGTGCCTGGTGTGCCGCCGACCATGATTCCAGGACATGTCCTGTCAGGGGTGAACCATCACGTCCTGCTACCTTCACCTCCTAAGGATACGTCTCGATGGAAGTGTCCACGATGCCTTCAGCCGGGGGTTAACGTGTGGCATGGATGTGCTCGACGTCAGGTCCAGGCTTCTGTCTCAGTTATTGCGCCGCCTCTGCACCACCTCCCCAGTCTGCTCCTCCCACCAGCCCGGCCTCCCCTCCGGACATGGCCCTCCGTAAGTGTGTTGCTATCCACATAACATGATGTACGGCCCTCGAGAACCGCTTCTCCGCCCTTGAAGCCAGGATTGATGGGCTGGTTGCCGCTCAAACTGCTAATGACTCCAAACTCTCCACCTTGGTTGAGGCTTATCAGGCCATCATCTCAACTGTCACCGCCCTTACCAAAAGAATGGAAACTGTTGCATCCCGCCTTGAGAAACTTTTCGAGTCCGTCCTTTCTACTGGCCTATCTTCTTCTCCAGGTCGCTCATTTGCCCCCACTCCCTGGACTTCTACATCCAAGCACAGAGTTCGCTAGTAATTGCCAGCTGGATATCATCTGGAACGTATATGGTATCACCAGTTATGTTAAGCTCACTCAACTCAAGGCTGACGTTCACCAGAAGAAGTATTGATAAATAATCATACAAAATTATTAATTGATCCTGACTCAAACTGATGCTTTTCACACATTAGCATGATGATTTTACGAACGCTGAGTGAGTTGTGGGTGCTCTGATAATGCTAGCAATACCGTAATATTGGAAAAATACAAACGTACGCAGGGACAAACTGGCAACTGTCCAACCGCCTCTAGCCCCGTTTATTGGTAATACAGTACAGTATACCGTCGATTTGCACAAAATAATGGCAGGAATGTATGACTTGATGTTAAAGAATCAATAATAGACTATGTACGTTCCTCTTAAAGACTCGTTTGTACTGACAGGATATAATAATTTAATGTAGAATGCAGTATGATGTAATAAGACTCGTCTCCCCGTCCCCTTCGAAGCTCCCAGCCAAGGTAAATACAGTCTACGACAGGTAGTCCCATAATGGAGTGGTAATTCACAATGACGTGAAGAGCAGCATGCTAAGAAAAACCCACTTTTTATAGACAAAAAGTATTTAATATGGACGTTTCGGAGGCAACTACCTCCCTCTTCAGCAGTACAGAGTTGAATGAAACAGGAAAGGAAAATAAGTAGCTGACAGGGGGAGGGAGGGACAAGGTGTGTTCTGATGACACACATACCACACCTCACCTCACCTCACCCAACCGACCTGACCTGGCTATTCCTCAGGGATCCGACCCCACATCTGGGAGGGATTTGACCACTAGTGCTCTCATTAATGGATCTAGTTTGAACATACCTTCATTTAAGTTAAAGTTTTTATAGTGCTGTATACATACTGATTCTAATATTCTACGTTTCTTGAAACTGTTGCACTTAATTATCATTTTACCAGAATTCCAATCAATACAGTGGTTGTTGTCATATGCATGGACAAAGTTAGCATTATTTGTGTTACAATTCGTCATATCTCGTTTATGTTCTTTCATTCTAACATCTAAAGATCTCCCAGTTTCACCTATATAAACTAAGTCACAGTCTTTGCAAGGAATTTTGTATACTCCTGCTTGGGGCTGAACAGTGGCATTATTTCTTACAAGAGTGGTTTTGATGCTAGAAGTATATTTGAAGGCTATGTTTACATCAAGTTCTCTGCTAACTGACTGAATTTTCTCCAGACTTTTTACATAAGGAAGACATAAATAAGGTTTCTTTTCTGACTGACATTTAGGAACATAGAAGGTTTTCCTAGCCTTATAATAAGCTTTTCTTATAAACCAATCAGGATATTTCAAGTTACGGAATATAATCCAAATTTTGTTGTTTTCTACCTCTAAATTTTGGGGGCTACAAATTCTTAATGCTCTGAGAAACAAGGTAGATATGACAGACATTTTGATAGAATCATTATGATAAGAGAAAAAATGAATGTACATATCACAATGAGTGGGTTTCCTATAGACAGTGAAAGTAGGGAAGTCATTAATTTTAGTAACCAAAACATCAAGGAAGGGTAGGGACCCATCAATTTCCCATTCCATTTTGAAATTGATAGATGGAACCAAGTCATTTAATTTGCAAAAGAAATCTTCAAAATTATTGAGACTGTTGGGCCAAAAGGAGAAAATGTCATCTACATACCTATGCCATATTAGATTTGGGGGTGCAATGTTGGATAATAACTCAGTTTCAAAAAATTCCATATACAAATTACTAAGGATGGGGGATAATGGCGACCCCATAGCATTGCCAAAACGCTGAATGAAGAATTTATCATTAAAAGAAAAAGCATTGGATGAAACACAAAGTTGAATTAATTCAAGGAAGGAAGATATTGGCATACCCAAATCTAAATCATAGTCTGGCATTTTTCTACCTAGAAATTCTAATACATCGTTAAGTGGCACTTTAGTGAAGAGTGAATCTACATCAAAACTTACCATTTTTCCATTAATTAAGTTTTAGAGACTTAATTTTATCATTAAAATGTGAGGAATTTTTAATATGTGAACTTGAGATGCATCCCACTAATGGTGATAATTTATTGGCTAAGAATTTTGATAATTTGTAGCTAAATGATCCACAGTACGAAACAATGGGGCGAAGAGGAACACCATTCTTATGTGTTTTGGGTAGACCATATATGTGTGGAAGTTTAGGGTTGACTTGCATGAACCATTTGGCATCGATGTTGGGCACATTATTGAGTAGTTCTTTCACAGTACGGTTGAACTGGGTGGACAGACGCTTTAAGGGAGAAGATCTCAACTTTTCATAAGTGGTGACGTCATTTAATAGATTTAACATCTTTTCTTCGTAGTTAACTTTATCAAGTATCACAACTGAGTTGCTCTTGTCAGCTTTAGTTATGAAAATGGAGTTGTTTTTTCTTAAATTCTCCAGGGCGAAGCGAAACCGCCTAGGAATGGAATCATAGGAGTTAAAATGGTCCAAAAAACCATTGATTATAAAACCATTTAGGCACGGGAAATTATGTCTTCCATTAAATACAGACGCAACAAAATCTAGGTCAATATCTCTACCAGGTTTTAGAGCAAAAGAAAAACCCAGTTGCAACACTTGATTTTCAATTTCCGATAGCACATAGGACGACAAATTCACCACTGAGCCCATAACACCACAGTTGCTCCACTCACTGGCACTGCACAGTTCGCTGATGACTCTGTTGTGTCTAATCCTGGTCTTGTTCACTTCATGGTTACACTTGTTACTGGCTGTCTGAAGTACGGATTCCAACAAATCATCATGAAGGTGTCCTTTGAGAAGTCGTAGGTTACGTCGAAGAAGCCAATACGACTCATCAACTTCTCGTTTTATGGAGGCAATACGCTCAAGTAGAGTGGCACGGGCAACATCAGGAAACGGTGTAGTCCTCCATCGAAAGAACGGCAAGAAAGACTTAGGGATGACTTGTTCATGGAGGCAGTCCTGGAGGAATTTCAGTTGAAGCTTCTTTTTCTTGACTGCCGTTAAACACTTCTCGTAACGTCGGAAGCAGGAGGTCAGGAACGGGAAAGTCAGCAGGAAGAAGGAGAAGAGGTGGTGTCTGATGGTGGGATTCATAATGGAGTGGTAATTCACAATGACGTGAAGAGCAGCATGCTAAGAAAAACCCACTTTTTATAGACAAAAAGTATTTAATATGGACGTTTCGGAGGCAACTACCTCCCTCTTCAGCAGTACAGAGTTGAATGAAACATGAAAGGAAAATAAGTTGCTGACAGGGGGAGGGAGGGACAAGGTGTGTTCTGATGACAGACATACCACACCTCACCCAACCGACCTGACCTGGCTATTCCTCAGGGATCCGACCCCACATCTGGGAGGGATTTGACCACTAGTGCTCTCATTAATGGATCTAGTTTGAACATACCTTCATTTAAGTTAAAGTTTTTATAGTGCTGTATACATACTGATTCTAATATTCTACGTTTCTTGAAACTGTTGCACTTAATTATCATTTTACCAGAATTCCAATCAATACAGTGGTTGTTGTCATATGCATGTACAAAGTTAGCATTATTTGTGTTACAATTCGTCATATCTCGTTTATGTTCTTTCATTCTAACATCTAAAGATCTCCCAGTTTCACCTATATAAACTAAGTCACAGTCTTTGCAAGGAATTTTGTATACTCCTGCTTGGGGCTGAACAGTGGCATTATTTCTTACAAGAGTGGTTTTGATGCTAGAAGTATATTTGAAGGCTATGTTTACATCAAGTTCTCTGCTAACTGACTGAATTTTCTCCAGACTTTTTACATAAGGAAGACATAAATAAGGTTTCTTTTCTGACTGACATTTAGGAACATAGAAGGTTTTCCTAGCCTTATAATAAGCTTTTCTTATAAACCAATCAGGATATTTCAAGTTACAGAATATAATCCAAATTTTGTTGTTTTCTACCTCTAAATTTTGGGGGCTACAAATTCTTAATGCTCTGAGAAACAAGGTAGATATGACAGACATTTTGATAGAATCATTATGATAAGAGAAAAAATGAATGTACATATCACAATGAGTGGGTTTCCTATAGACAGTGAAAGTAGGGAAGTCATTAATTTTAGTAACCAAAACATCAAGGAAGGGTAGGGACCCATCAATTTCCCATTCCATTTTGAAATTGATAGATGGAACCAAGTCATTTAATTTGCAAAAGAAATCTTCAAAATTATTGAGACTGTTGGGCCAAAAGGAGAAAATGTCATCTACATACCTATGCCATATTAGATTTGGGGGTGCAATGTTGGATAATAACTCAGTTTCAAAAAATTCCATATACAAATTACTAAGGATGGGGGATAATGGCGACCCCATAGCATTGCCAAAACGCTGAATGAAGAATTTATCATTAAAAGAAAAAGCATTGGATGAAACACAAAGTTTAATTAATTCAAGGAAGGAAGATATTGGCATACCCAAATCTAAATCATAGTCTGGCATTTTTCTACCTAGAAATTCTAATACATCGTTAAGTGGCACTTTAGTGAAGAGTGAATCTACATCAAAATTTACCATTTTTCCATTAGTTAAGTTTAGAGACTTAATTTTATCAATAAAATGTGAGGAATTTTTAATATGTGAACTTGAGATGCATCCCACTAATGGTGATAATTTATTGGCTAAGAATTTTGATAATTTGTAGCTAAATGATCCACAGTACGAAACAATGGGGCGAAGAGGAACACCATTCTTATGTGTTTTGGGTAGACCATATATGTGTGGAAGTTTAGGGTTGACTTGCATGAACCATTTGGCATCGATGTTGGGCACATTATTGAGTAGTTCTTTCACAGTACGGTTGAACTGGGTGGACAGACGCTTTAAGGGAGAAGATCTCAACTTTTCATAAGTGGTGACGTCATTTAATAGATTTAACATCTTTTCTTCGTAGTTAACTTTATCAAGTATCACAACTGAGTTGCTCTTGTCAGCTTTAGTTATGAAAATGGAGTTGTTTTTTCTTAAATTCTCCTGGGCCAAGCGAAACCGCCTAGGAATGGAATCATAGGAGTTAAAATAGTCCAAAAAACCATTAAGGCACGGGAAATTATGTCTTCCATTAAATACAGACGCAA
This sequence comes from Petrolisthes cinctipes, assembly GCA_033782935.1. Lineage (NCBI taxonomy): Eukaryota > Metazoa > Arthropoda > Malacostraca > Decapoda > Porcellanidae > Petrolisthes > Petrolisthes cinctipes. The sequence goes on from JAWQEG010000582.1 coordinate 188,340, forward strand.
CAAAATCTAGGTCAATATCTCTACCAGGTTTTAGAGCAAAAGAAAAACCCAGTTGCAACACTTGATTTTCAATTTCCGATAGCACATAGGACGACAAATTCACCACTGAGCCCATAACACCACAGTTGCTCCACTCACTGGCACTGCACAGTTCGCTGATGACTCTGTTGTGTCTAATCCTGGTCTTGTTCACTTCATGGTTACACTTGTTACTGGCTGTCTGAAGTACGGATTCCAACAAATCATCATGAAGGTGTCCTTTGAGAAGTCGTAGGTTACGTCGAAGAAGCCAATACGACTCATCAACTTCTCGTTTTATGGAGGCAATACGCTCAAGTAGAGTGGCACGGGCAACATCAGGAAACGGTGTAGTCCTCCATCGAAAGAACGGCAAGAAAGACTTAGGGATGACTTGTTCATGGAGGCAGTCCTGGAGGAATTTCAGTTGAAGCTTCTTTTTCTTGACTGCCGTTAAACACTTCTCGTAACGTCGGAAGCAGGAGGTCAGGAACGGGAAAGTCAGCAGGAAGAAGGAGAAGAGGTGGTGTCTGATCGTGGGATCCATAATGGAGTGGTAATTCACAATGACGTGAAGAGCAGCATGCTAAGAAAAACCCACTTTTTATAGACAAAAAGTCTTTAATATGGACGTTTCGGAGGCAACTACCTCCCTCTTCAGCAGTACAGAGTTGAATGAAACATGAAAGGAAAATAAGTAGCTGACAGGGGGAGGGAGGGACAAGGTGTGTTCTGATGACAGACATACCACACCTCACCTCACCTCACCCAACCGACCTGACCTGGCTATTCCTCAGGGATCCGACCCCACACCTGGGAGGGATTTGACCACTAGTGCTCTCATTAATGGATCTAGTTTGAACATACCTTCATTTAAGTTAAAGTTTTTATAGTGCTGTATACATACTGATTCTAATATTCTACGTTTCTTGAAACTGTTGCACTTAATTATCATTTTACCAGAATTCCAATCAATACAGTGGTTGTTGTCATATGCATGTACAAAGTTAGCATTATTTGTGTTACAATTCGTCATATCTCGTTTATGTTCTTTCATTCTAACATCTAAAGATCTCCCAGTTTCACCTATATAAACTAAGTCACAGTCTTTGCAAGGAATTTTGTATACTCCTGCTTGGGGCTGAACAGTGGCATTATTTCTTACAAGAGTGGTTTTGATGCTAGAAGTATATTTGAAGGCTATGTTTACATCAAGTTCTCTGCTAACTGACTGAATTTTCTCCAGACTTTTTACATGAGGAAGACATAAATAAGGTTTCTTTTCTGACTGACATTTAGGAACATAGAAGGTTTTCCTAGCCTTATAATAAGCTTTTCTTATAAACCAATCAGGATATTTCAAGTTACGGAATATAATCCAAATTTTGTTGTTTTCTACCTCTAAATTTTGGGGGCTACAAATTCTTAATGCTCTGAGAAACAAGGTAGATATGACAGACATTTTGATAGAATCATTATGATAAGAGAAAAAATGAATGTACATATCACAATGAGTGGGTTTCCTATAGACAGTGAAAGTAGGGAAGTCATTAATTTTAGTAACCAAAACATCAAGGAAGGGTAGGGACCCATCAATTTCCCATTCCATTTTGAAATTGATAGATGGAACCAAGTCATTTAATTTGCAAAAGAAATCTTCAAAATTATTGAGACTGTTGGGCCAAAAGGAGAAAATGTCATCTACATACCTATGCCATATTAGATTTGGGGGTGCAATGTTGGATAATAACTCAGTTTCAAAAAATTCCATATACAAATTACTAAGGATGGGGGATAATGGCGACCCCATAGCATTGCCAAAATGCTGAATGAAGAATTTATCATTAAAAGAAAAAGCATTGGATGAAACACAAAGTTTAATTAATTCAAGGAAGGAAGATATTGGCATACCCAAATCTAAATCATAGTCTGGCATTTTTCTACCTAGAAATTCTAATACATCGTTAAGTGGCACTTTAGTGAAGAGTGAATCTACATCAAAATTTACCATTTTTCCATTAGTTAAGTTTAGAGACTTAATTTTATCAATAAAATGTGAGGAATTTTTAATATGTGAACTTGAGATGCATCCCACTAATGGTGATAATTTATTGGCTAAGAATTTTGATAATTTGTAGCTAAATGATCCACAGTACGAAACAATGGGGCGAAGAGGAACACCATTCTTATGTGTTTTGGGTAGACCATATATGTGTGGAAGTTTAGGGTTGACTTGCATGAACCATTTGGCATCGATGTTGGGCACATTATTGAGTAGTTCTTTCACAGTACGGTTGAACTGGGTGGACAGACGCTTTAAGGGAGAAGATCTCAACTTTTCATAAGTGGTGACGTCATTTAATAGATTTAACATCTTTTCTTCGTAGTTAACTTTATCAAGTATCACAATTGAGTTGCTCTTGTCAGCTTTAGTTATGAAAATGGAGATGTTTTTTCTTAAATTCTCCAGGGCCAAGCGAAACCGCCTAGGAATGGAATCATAGGAGTTAAAATGGTCCAAAAAACCATTGATTATAAAACCATTAAGGCACGGGAAATTATGTCTTCCATTAAATACAGACGCAACAAAATCTAGGTCAATATCTCTACCAGGTTTTAGAGCAAAAGAAAAACCCAGTTGCAACACTTGATTTTCAATTTCCGATAGCACATAGGACGACAAATTCACCACTGAGCCCATAACACCACAGTTGCTCCACTCACTGGCACTGCACAGTTCGCTGATGACTCTGTTGTGTCTAATCCTGGTCTTGTTCACTTCATGGTTACACTTGTTACTGGCTGTCTGAAGTACGGATTCCAACAAATCATCATGAAGGTGTCCTTTGAGAAGTCGTAGGTTACGTCGAAGAAGCCAATACGACTCATCAACTTCTCGTTTTATGGAGGCAATACGCTCAAGTAGAGTGGCACGGGCAACATCAGGAAACGGTGTAGTCCTCCATCGAAAGAACGGCAAGAAAGACTTAGGGATGACTTGTTCATGGAGGCAGTCCTGGAGGAATTTCAGTTGAAGCTTCTTTTTCTTGACTGCCGTTAAACACTTCTCGTAACGTCGGAAGCAGGAGGTCAGGAACGGGAAAGTCAGCAGGAAGAAGGAGAAGAGGTGGTGTCTGATCGTGGGATCCATAATGGAGTGGTAATTCACAATGACGTGAAGAGCAGCATGCTAAGAAAAACCCACTTTTTATAGACAAAAAGTATTTAATATGGACGTTTCGGAGGCAACTACCTCCCTCTTCAGCAGTACAGAGTTGAATGAAACATGAAAGGAAAATAAGTAGCTGACAGGGGGAGGGAGGGACAAGGTGTGTTCTGATGACACACATACCACACCTCACCTCACCTCACCCAACCGACCTGACCTGGCTATTCCTCAGGGATCCGACCCCACACCTGGGAGGGATTTGACCACTAGTGCTCTCATTAATGGATCTAGTTTGAACATACCTTCATTTAAGTTAAAGTTTTTATAGTGCTGTATACATACTGATTCTAATATTCTACGTTTCTTGAAACTGTTGCACTTAATTATCATTTTACCAGAATTCCAATCAATACAGTGGTTGTTGTCATATGCATGGACAAAGTTAGCATTATTTGTGTTACAATTCGTCATATCTCGTTTATGTTCTTTCATTCTAACATCTAAAGATCTCCCAGTTTCACCTATATAAACTAAGTCACAGTCTTTGCAAGGAATTTTGTATACTCCTGCTTGGGGCTGAACAGTGGCATTATTTCTTACAAGAGTGGTTTTGATGCTAGAAGTATATTTGAAGGCTATGTTTACATCAAGTTCTCTGCTAACTGACTGAATTTTCTCCAGACTTTTTACATGAGGAAGACATAAATAAGGTTTCTTTTCTGACTGACATTTAGGAACATAGAAGGTTTTCCTAGCCTTATAATAATTTTTCTTATAAACCAATCAGGATATTTCAAGTTACGGAATATAATCCAAATTTTGTTGTTTTCTACCTCTAAATTTTGGGGGCTACAAATTCTTAATGCTCTGAGAAACAAGGTAGATATGACAGACATTTTGATAGAATCATTATGATAAGAGAAAAAATGAATGTACATATCACAATGAGTGGGTTTCCTATAGACAGTGAAAGTAGGGAAGTCATTAATTTTAGTAACCAAAACATCAAGGAAGGGTAGGGACCCATCAATTTCCCATTCCATTTTGAAATTGATAGATGGAACCAAGTCATTTAATTTGCAAAAGAAATCTTCAAAATTATTGAGACTGTTGGACCAAAAGGAGAAAATGTCATCTACATACCTATGCCATATTAGATTTGGGGGTGCAATGTTGGATAATAACTCAGTTTCAAAAAATTCCATATACAAATTACTAAGGATGGGGGATAATGGCGACCCCATAGCATTGCCAAAACGCTGAATGAAGAATTTATCATTAAAAGAAAAAGCATTGGATGAAACACAAAGTTTAATTAATTCAAGGAAGGAAGATATTGGCATACCCAAATCTAAATCATAGTCTGGCATTTTTCTACCTAGAAATTCTAATACATCGTTAAGTGGCACTTTAGTGAAGAGTGAATCTACATCAAAACTTACCATTTTTCCATTAGTTAGGTTTAGAGACTTAATTTTATCAATAAAATGTGAGGAATTTTTAATATGTGAACCTGAGATGCATCCCACTAATGGTGATAATTTATTGGCTAAGAATTTTGATAATTTGTAGCTAAATGATCCACAGTACGAAACAATGGGGCGAAGAGGAACACCATTCTTATGTGTTTTGGGTAGACCATATATGTGTGGAAGTTTAGGGTTGACTTGCATGAACCATTTGGCATCGATGTTGGGCACATTATTGAGTAGTTCTTTCACAGTACGGTTGAACTGGGTGGACAGATGCTTTAAGGGAGAAGATCTCAACTTTTCATAAGTGGTGACGTCATTTAATAGATTTAACATCTTTTCTCCGTAGTTAACTTTATCAAGTATCACAACTGAGTTGCTCTTGTCAGCTTTAGTTATGAAAATGGAGTTGTTTTTTCTTAAATTCTCCAGGGCCAAGCGAAACCGCCTAGGAATGGAATCATAGGAGTTAAAATGGTCCAAAAAACCATTGATTATAAAACCATTAAGGCACGGGAAATTATGTCTTCCATTAAATACAGACGCAACAAAATCTAGGTCAATATCTCTACCAGGATTTAGAGCAAAAGAAAAACCCAGTTGCAACACTTGATTTTCAATTTCCGATAGCACATAGGACGACAAATTCACCACTGAGCCCATAACACCACAGTTGCTCCACTCACTGGCACTGCACAGTTCGCTGATGACTCTGTTGTGTCTAATCCTGGTCTTGTTCACTTCATGGTTACACTTGTTACTGGCTGTCTGAAGTTCGGATTCCAACAAATCATCATGAAGGTGTCCTTTGAGAAGTCGTAGGTTACGTCGAAGAAGCCAATACGACTCATCAACTTCTCGATTTATGGAGGCAATACGCTCAAGTAGAGTGGCACGGGCAACATCAGGAAACGGTGTAGTCCTCCATCGAAAGAACGGCAAGAAAGACTTAGGGATGACTTGTTCATGGAGGCAGTCCTGGAGGAATTTCAGTTGAAGCTTCTTTTTCTTGACTGCCGTTAAACACTTCTCGTAACGTCGGAAGCAGGAGGTCAGGAACGGGAAAGTCAGCAGGAAGAAGGAGAAGAGGTGGTGTCTGATCGTGGGATCCATAATGGAGTGGTAATTCACAATGACGTGAAGAGCAGCATGCTAAGAAAAACCCACTTTTTATAGACAAAAAGTATTTAATATGGACGTTTCGGAGGCAACTACCTCCCTCTTCAGCAGTACAGAGTTGAATGAAACATGAAAGGAAAATAAGTAGCTGACAGGGGGAGGGAGGGACAAGGTGTGTTCTGATGACAGACATACCACACCTCACCTCACCTCACCCAACCGACCTGACCTGGCTATTACTCAGGGATCCGACCCCACACCTGGGAGGGATTTGACCACTAGTGTTCTCATTAATGGATCTAGTTTGAACATACCTTCATTTAAGTTAAAGTTTTTATAGTGCTGTATACATACTGATTCTAATATTCTACGTTTCTTGAAACTGTTGCACTTAATTATCATTTTACCAGAATTCCAATCAATACAGTGGTTGTTGTCATATGCATGGACAAAGTTAGCATTATTTGTGTTACAATTCGTCATATCTCGTTTATGTTCTTTCATTCTAACATCTAAAGATCTCCCAGTTTCACCTATATAAACTAAGTCACAGTCTTTGCAAGGAATTTTGTATACTCCTGCTTGGGGCTGAACAGTGGCATTATTTCTTACAAGAGTGGTTTTGATGCTAGAAGTATATTTGAAGGCTATGTTTACATCAAGTTCTCTGCTAACTGACTGAATTTTCTCCAGACTTTTTACATGAGGAAGACATAAATAAGGTTTCTTTTCTGACTGACATTTAGGAACATAGAAGGTTTTCCTAGCCTTATAATAATTTTTCTTATAAACCAATCAGGATATTTCAAGTTACGGAATATAATCCAAATTTTGTTGTTTTCTACCTCTAAATTTTGGGGGCTACAAATTCTTAATGCTCTGAGAAACAAGGTAGATATGACAGACATTTTGATAGAATCATTATGATAAGAGAAAAAATGAATGTACATATCACAATGAGTGGGTTTCCTATAGACAGTGAAAGTAGGGAAGTCATTAATTTTAGTAACCAAAACATCAAGGAAGGGTAGGGACCCATCAATTTCCCATTCCATTTTGAAATTGATAGATGGAACCAAGTCATTTAATTTGCAAAAGAAATCTTCAAAATTATTGAGACTGTTGGACCAAAAGGAGAAAATGTCATCTACATACCTATGCCATATTAGATTTGGGGGTGCAATGTTGGATAATAACTCAGTTTCAAAAAATTCCATATACAAATTACTAAGGATGGGGGATAATGGCGACCCCATAGCATTGCCAAAACGCTGAATGAAGAATTTATCATTAAAAGAAAAAGCATTGGATGAAACACAAAGTTTAATTAATTCAAGGAAGGAAGATATTGGCATACCCAAATCTAAATCATAGTCTGGCATTTTTCTACCCAGAAATTCTAATACATCGTTAAGTGGCACTTTAGTGAAGAGTGAATCTACATCAAAACTTACCATTTTTCCATTAGTTAGGTTTAGAGACTTAATTTTATCAATAAAATGTGAGGAATTTTTAATATGTGAACCTGAGATGCATCCCACTAATGGTGATAATTTATTGGCTAAGAATTTTGATAATTTGTAGCTAAATGATCCACAGTACGAAACAATGGGGCGAAGAGGAACACCATTCTTATGTGTTTTGGGTAGACCATATATGTGTGGAAGTTTAGGGTTGACTTGCATGAACCATTTGGCATCGATGTTGGGCACATTATTGAGTAGTTCTTTCACAGTACGGTTGAACTGGGTGGACAGACGCTTTAAGGGAGAAGATCTCAACTTTTCATAAGTGGTGACGTCATTTAATAGATTTAACATCTTTTCTTCGTAGTTAACTTTATCAAGTATCACAACTGAGTTGCTCTTGTCAGCTTTAGTTATGAAAATGGAGTTGTTTTTTCTTAAATTCTCCAGGGCCAAGCGAAACCGCCTAGGAATGGAATCATAGGAGTTAAAATGGTCCAAAAAACCATTGATTATAAAACCATTAAGGCACGGGAAATTATGTCTTCCATTAAATACAGACGCAACAAAATCTAGGTCAATATCTCTACCAGGATTTAGAGCAAAAGAAAAACCCAGTTGCAACACTTGATTTTCAATTTCCGATAGCACATAGGACGACAAATTCACCACTGAGCCCATAACACCACAGTTGCTCCACTCACTGGCACTGCACAGTTCGCTGATGACTCTGTTGTGTCTAATCCTGGTCTTGTTCACTTCATGGTTACACTTGTTACTGGCTGTCTGAAGTACGGATTCCAACAAATCATCATGAAGGTGTCCTTTGAGAAGTCGTAGGTTACATCGAAGAAGCCAATACGACTCATCAACTTCTCGTTTTATGGAGGCAATACGCTCAAGTAGAGTGGCACGGGCAACATCAGGAAACGGTGTAGTCCTCCATCGAAAGAACGGCAAGAAAGACTTAGGGATGACTTGTTCATGGAGGCAGTCCTGGAGGAATTTCAGTTGAAGCTTCTTTTTCTTGACTGCCGTTAAACACTTCTCGTAACGTCGGAAGCAGGAGGTCAGGAACGGGAAAGTCAGCAGGAAGAAGGAGAAGAGGTGGTGTCTGATCGTGGGATCCATAATGGAGTGGTAATTCACAATGACGTGAAGAGCAGCATGCTAAGAAAAACCCACTTTTTATAGACAAAAAGTATTTAATATGGACGTTTCGGAGGCAACTACCTCCCTCTTCAGCAGTACAGAGTTGAATGAAACATGAAAGGAAAATAAGTAGCTGACAGGGGGAGGGAGGGACAAGGTGTGTTCTGATGACAGACATACCACACCTCACCTCACCTCACCCAACCGACCTGGCTATTCCTCAGGGATCCGACCCCACACCTGGGAGGGATTTGACCACTAGTGCTCTCATTAATGGATCTAGTTTGAACATACCTTCATTTAAGTTAAAGTTTTTATAGTGCTGTATACATACTGATTCTAATATTCTACGTTTCTTGAAACTGTTGCACTTAATTATCATTTTACCAGAATTCCAATCAATACAGTGGTTGTTGTCATATGCATGTACAAAGTTAGCATTATTTGTGTTACAATTCGTCATATCTCGTTTATGTTCTTTCATTCTAACATCTAAAGATCTCCCAGTTTCACCTATATAAACTAAGTCACAGTCTCTGCAAGGAATTTTGTATACTCCTGCTTGGGGCTGAACAGTGGCATTATTCCTTACAAGAGTGGTTTTGATGCTAGAAGTATATTTGAAGGCTATGTTTACATCAAGTTCTCTGCTAACTGACTGAATTTTCTCCAGACTTTTTACATGAGGAAGACATAAATAAGGTTTCTTTTCTGACTGACATTTAGGAACATAGAAGGTTTTCCTAGCCTTATAATAATTTTTCTTATAAACCAATCAGGATATTTCAAGTTACGGAATATAATCCAAATTTTGTTGTTTTCTACCTCTAAATTTTGGGGGCTACAAATTCTTAATGCTCTGAGAAACAAGGTAGATATGACAGACATTTTGATAGAATCATTATGATAAGAGAAAAAATGAATGTACATATCACAATGAGTGGGTTTCCTATAGACAGTGAAAGTAGGGAAGTCATTAATTTTAGTAACCAAAACATCAAGGAAGGGTAGGGACCCATCAATTTCCCATTCCATTTTGAAATTGATAGATGGAACCAAGTCATTTAATTTGCAAAAGAAATCTTCAAAATTATTGAGACTGTTGGACCAAAAGGAGAAAATGTCATCTACATACCTATGCCATATTAGATTTGGGGGTGCAATGTTGGATAATAACTCAGTTTCAAAAAATTCCATATACAAATTACTAAGGATGGGGGATAATGGCGACCCCATAGCATTGCCAAAACGCTGAATGAAGAATTTATCATTAAAAGAAAAAGCATTGGATGAAACACAAAGTTTAATTAATTCAAGGAAGGAAGATATTGGCATACCCAAATCTAAATCATAGTCTGGCATTTTTCTACCTAGAAATTCTAATACATCGTTAAGTGGCACTTTAGTGAAGAGTGAATCTACATCAAAACTTACCATTTTTCCATTAGTTAAGTTTAGAGACTTAATTTTATCAATAAAATGTGAGGAATTTTTAATATGTGAACTTGAGATGCATCCCACTAATGGTGATAATTTATTGGCTAAGAATTTTGATAATTTGTAGCTAAATGATCCACAGTACGAAACAATGGGGCGAAGAGGAACACCATTCTTATGTGTTTTGGGTAGACCATATATGTGTGGAAGTTTAGGGTTGACTTGCATGAACCATTTGGCATCGATGTTGGGCACATTATTGAGTAGTTCTTTCACAGTACGGTTGAACTGGGTGGACAGACGCTTTAAGGGAGAAGATCTCAACTTTTCATAAGTGGTGACGTCATTTAATAGATTTAACATCTTTTCTTCGTAGTTAACTTTATCAAGTATCACAATTGAGTTGCTCTTGTCAGCTTTAGTTATGAAAATGGAGATGTTTTTTCTTAAATTCTCCAGGGCCAAGCGAAACCGCCTAGGAATGGAATCATAGGAGTTAAAATGGTCCAAAAAACCATTGATTATAAAACCATTAAGGCACGGGAAATTATGTCTTCCATTAAATACAGACGCAACAAAATCTAGGTCAATATCTCTACCAGGTTTTAGAGCAAAAGAAAAACCCAGTTGCAACACTTGATTTTCAATTTCCGATAGCACATAGGACGACAAATTCACCACTGAGCCCATAACACCACAGTTGCTCCACTCACTGGCACTGCACAGTTCGCTGATGACTCTGTTGTGTCTAATCCTGGTCTTGTTCACTTCATGGTTACACTTGTTACTGGCTGTCTGAAGTACGGATTCCAACAAATCATCATGAAGGTGTCCTTTGAGAAGTCGTAGGTTACGTCGAAGAAGCCAATACGACTCATCAACTTCTCGTTTTATGGAGGCAATACGCTCAAGTAGAGTGGCACGGGCAACATCAGGAAACGGTGTAGTCCTCCATCGAAAGAACGGCAAGAAAGACTTAGGGATGACTTGTTCATGGAGGCAGTCCTGGAGGAATTTCAGTTGAAGCTTCTTTTTCTTGACTGCCGTTAAACACTTCTCGTAACGTCGGAAGCAGGAGGTCAGGAACGGGAAAGTCAGCAGGAAGAAGGAGAAGAGGTGGTGTCTGATCGTGGGATCCATAATGGAGTGGTAATTCACAATGACGTGAAGAGCAGCATGCTAAGAAAAACCCACTTTTTATAGACAAAAAGTATTTAATATGGACGTTTCGGAGGCAACTACCTCCCTCTTCAGCAGTACAGAGTTGAATGAAACATGAAAGGAAAATAAGTAGCTGACAGGGGGAGGGAGGGACAAGGTGTGTTCTGATGACACACATACCACACCTCACCTCACCTCACCCAACCGACCTGACCTGGCTATTCCTCAGGGATCCGACCCCACACCTGGGAGGGATTTGACCACTAGTGCTCTCATTAATGGATCTAGTTTGAACATACCTTCATTTAAGTTAAAGTTTTTATAGTGCTGTATACATACTGATTCTAATATTCTACGTTTCTTGAAACTGTTGCACTTAATTATCATTTTACCAGAATTCCAATCAATACAGTGGTTGTTGTCATATGCATGTACAAAGTTAGCATTATTTGTGTTACAATTCGTCATATCTCGTTTATGTTCTTTCATTCTAACATCTAAAGATCTCCCAGTTTCACCTATATAAACTAAGTCACAGTCTCTGCAAGGAATTTTGTATACTCCTGCTTGGGGCTGAACAGTGGCATTATTCCTTACAAGAGTGGTTTTGATGCTAGAAGTATATTTGAAGGCTATGTTTACATCAAGTTCTCTGCTAACTGACTGAATTTTCTCCAGACTTTTTACATGAGGAAGACATAAATAAGGTTTCTTTTCTGACTGACATTTAGGAACATAGAAGGTTTTCCTAGCCTTATAATAATTTTTCTTATAAACCAATCAGGATATTTCAAGTTACGGAATATAATCCAAATTTTGTTGTTTTCTACCTCTAAATTTTGGGGGCTACAAATTCTTAATGCTCTGAGAAACAAGGTAGATATGACAGACATTTTGATAGAATCATTATGATAAGAGAAAAAATGAATGTACATATCACAATGAGTGGGTTTCCTATAGACAGTGAAAGTAGGGAAGTCATTAATTTTAGTAACCAAAACATCAAGGAAGGGTAGGGACCCATCAATTTCCCATTCCATTTTGAAATTGATAGATGGAACCAAGTCATTTAATTTGCAAAAGAAATCTTCAAAATTATTGAGACTGTTGGACCAAAAGGAGAAAATGTCATCTACATACCTATGCCATATTAGATTTGGGGGTGCAATGTTGGATAATAACTCAGTTTCAAAAAATTCCATATACAAATTACTAAGGATGGGGGATAATGGCGACCCCATAGCATTGCCAAAACGCTGAATGAAGAATTTATCATTAAAAGAAAAAGCATTGGATGAAACACAAAGTTTAATTAATTCAAGGAAGGAAGATATTGGCATACCCAAATCTAAATCATAGTCTGGCATTTTTCTACCTAGAAATTCTAATACATCGTTAAGTGGCACTTTAGTGAAGAGTGAATCTACATCAAAACTTACCATTTTTCCATTAGTTAAGTTTAGAGACTTAATTTTATCAATAAAATGTGAGGAATTTTTAATATGTGAACTTGAGATGCATCCCACTAATGGTGATAATTTATTGGCTAAGAATTTTGATAATTTGTAGCTAAATGATCCACAGTACGAAACAATGGGGCGAAGAGGAACACCATTCTTATGTGTTTTGGGTAGACCATATATGTGTGGAAGTTTAGGGTTGACTTGCATGAACCATTTGGCATCGATGTTGGGCACATTATTGAGTAGTTCTTTCACAGTACGGTTGAACTGGGTGGACAGACGCTTTAAGGGAGAAGATCTCAACTTTTCATAAGTGGTGACGTCATTTAATAGATTTAACATCTTTTCTTCGTAGTTAACTTTATCAAGTATCACAATTGAGTTGCTCTTGTCAGCTTTAGTTATGAAAATGGAGATGTTTTTTCTTAAATTCTCCAGGGCCAAGCGAAACCGCCTAGGAATGGAATCATAGGAGTTAAAATGGTCCAAAAAACCATTGATTATAAAACCATTAAGGCACGGGAAATTATGTCTTCCATTAAATACAGACGCAACAAAATCTAGGTCAATATCTCTACCAGGTTTTAGAGCAAAAGAAAAACCCAGTTGCAACACTTGATTTTCAATTTCCGATAGCACATAGGACGACAAATTCACCACTGAGCCCATAACACCACAGTTGCTCCACTCACTGGCACTGCACAGTTCGCTGATGACTCTGTTGTGTCTAATCCTGGTCTTGTTCACTTCATGGTTACACTTGTTACTGGCTGTCTGAAGTACGGATTCCAACAAATCATCATGAAGGTGTCCTTTGAGAAGTCGTAGGTTACGTCGAAGAAGCCAATACGACTCATCAACTTCTCGTTTTATGGAGGCAATACGCTCAAGTAGAGTGGCACGGGCAATATCAGGAAACGGTGTAGTCCTCCATCGAAAGAACGGCAAGAAAGACTTAGGGATGACTTGTTCATGGAGGCAGTCCTGGAGGAATTTCAGTTGAAGCTTCTTTTTCTTGACTGCCGTTAAACACTTCTCGTAACGTCGGAAGCAGGAGGTCAGGAACGGGAAAGTCAGCAGGAAGAAGGAGAAGAGGTGGTGTCTGATCGTGGGATCCATAATGGAGTGGTAATTCACAATGACGTGAAGAGCAGCATGCTAAGAAAAACCCACTTTTTATAGACAAAAAGTCTTTAATATGGACGTTTCGGAGGCAACTACCTCCCTCTTCAGCAGTACAGAGTTGAATGAAACATGAAAGGAAAATAAGTAGCTGACAGGGGGAGGGAGGGACAAGGTGTGTTCTGATGACACACATACCACACCTCACCTCACCTCACCCAACCGACCTGACCTGGCTATTCCTCAGGGATCCGACCCCACATCTGGGAGGGATTTGACCACTAGTGCTCTCATTAATGGATCTAGTTTGAACATACCTTCATTTAAGTTAAAGTTTTTATAGTGCTGTATACATACTGATTCTAATATTCTACGTTTCTTGAAACTGTTGCACTTAATTATCATTTTACCAGAATTCCAATCAATACAGTGGTTGTTGTCATATGCATGTACAAAGTTAGCATTATTTGTGTTACAATTCGTCATATCTCGTTTATGTTCTTTCATTCTAACATCTAAAGATCTCCCAGTTTCACCTATATAAACTAAGTCACAGTCTCTGCAAGGAATTTTGTATACTCCTGCTTGGGGCTGAACAGTGGCATTATTCCTTACAAGAGTGGTTTTGATGCTAGAAGTATATTTGAAGGCTATGTTTACATCAAGTTCTCTGCTAACTGATTGAATTTTCTCCAGACTTTTTACATGAGGAAGACATAAATAAGGTTTCTTTTCTGACTGACATTTAGGAACATAGAAGGTTTTCCTAGCCTTATAATAAGCTTTTCTTATAAACCAATCAGGATATTTCAAGTTACGGAATATAATCCAAATTTTGTTGTTTTCTACCTCTAAATTTTGGGGGCTACAAATTCTTAATGCTCAGAGAAACAAGGTAGATATGACAGACATTTTGATAGAATCATTATGATAAGAGAAAAAATGAATGTACATATCACAATGAGTGGGTTTCCTATAGACAGTGAAAGTAGGGAAGTCATTAATTTTAGTAACCAAAACATCAAGGAAGGGTAGGGACCCATCAATTTCCCATTCCATTTTGAAATTGATAGATGGAACCAAGTCATTTAATTTGCAAAAGAAATCTTCAAAATTATTGAGACTGTTGGGCCAAAAGGAGAAAATGTCATCTACATACCTATGCCATATTAGATTTGGGGGTGCAATGTTGGATAATAACTCAGTTTCAAAAAATTCCATATACAAATTACTAAGGATGGGGGATAATGGCGACCCCATAGCATTGCCAAAACGCTGAATGAAGAATTTATCATTAAAAGAAAAAGCATTGGATGAAACACAAAGTTTAATTAATTCAAGGAAGGAAGATATTGGCATACCCAAATCTAAATCATAGTCTGGCATTTTTCTACCTAGAAATTCTAATACATCGTTAAGTGGCACTTTAGTGAAGAGTGAATCTACATCAAAACTTACCATTTTTCCATTAGTTAAGTTTAGAGACTTAATTTTATCAATAAAATGTGAGGAATTTTTAATATGTGAACTTGAGATGCATCCCACTAATGGTGATAATTTATTGGCTAAGAATTTTGATAATTTGTAGCTAAATGATCCACAGTACGAAACAATGGGGCGAAGAGGAACACCATTCTTATGTGTTTTGGGTAGACCATATATGTGTGGAAGTTTAGGGTTGACTTGCATGAACCATTTGGCATCGATGTTGGGCACATTATTGAGTAGTTCTTTCACAGTACGGTTGAACTGGGTGGACAGACGCTTTAAGGGAGAAGATCTCAACTTTTCATAAGTGGTGACGTCATTTAATAGATTTAACATCTTTTCTTCGTAGTTAACTTTATCAAGTATCACAATTGAGTTGCTCTTGTCAGCTTTAGTTATGAAAATGGAGATGTTTTTTCTTAAATTCTCCAGGGCCAAGCGAAACCGCCTAGGAATGGAAACATAGGAGTTAAAATGGTCCAAAAAACCATTGATTATAAAACCATTAAGGCACGGGAAATTATGTCTTCCATTAAATACAGACGCAACAAAATCTAGGTCAATATCTCTACCAGGTTTTAGAGCAAAAGAAAAACCCAGTTGCAACACTTGATTTTCAATTTCCGATAGCACATAGGACGACAAATTCACCACTGAGCCCATAACACCACAGTTGCTCCACTCACTGGCACTGCACAGTTCGCTGATGACTCTGTTGTGTCTAATCCTGGTCTTGTTCACTTCATGGTTACACTTGTTACTGGCTGTCTGAAGTACGGATTCCAACAAATCATCATGAAAGTGTCCTTTGAGAAGTCGTAGGTTACGTCGAAGAAGCCAATACGACTCATCAACTTCTCGTTTTATGGAGGCAATACGCTCAAGTAGAGTGGCACGGGCAACATCAGGAAACGGTGTAGTCCTCCATCGAAAGAACGGCAAGAAAGACTTAGGGATGACTTGTTCATGGAGGCAGTCCTGGAGGAATTTCAGTTGAAGCTTCTTTTTCTTGACTGCCGTTAAACACTTCTCGTAACGTCGGAAGCAGGAGGTCAGGAACGGGAAAGTCAGCAGGAAGAAGGAGAAGAGGTGGTGTCTGATCGTGGGATCCATAATCGAGTGGTAATTCACAATGACGTGAAGAGCAGCATGCTAAGAAAAACCCACTTTTTATAGACAAAAAGTATTTAATATGGACGTTTCGGAGGCAACTACCTCCCTCTTCAGCAGTACAGAGTTGAATGAAACATGAAAGGAAAATAAGTAGCTGACAGGGGGAGGGAGGGACAAGGTGTGTTCTGATGACACACATACCACACCTCACCTCACCTCACCCAACCGACCTGACCTGGCTATTCCTCAGGGATCCGACCCCACACCTGGGAGGGATTTGACCACTAGTGCTCTCATTAATGGATCTAGTTTGAACATACCTTCATTTAAGTTAAAGTTTTTATAGTGCTGTATACATACTGATTCTAATATTCTATGTTTCTTGAAACTGTTGCACTTAATTATCATTTTACCAGAATTCCAATCAATACAGTGGTTGTTGTCATATGCATGGACAAAGTTAGCATTATTTGTGTTACAATTCGTCATATCTCGTTTATGTTCTTTCATTCTAACATCTAAAGATCTCCCAGTTTCACCTATATAAACTAAGTCACAGTCTTTGCAAGGAATTTTGTATACTCCTGCTTGGGGCTGAACAGTGGCATTATTTCTTACAAGAGTGGTTTTGATGCTAGAAGTATATTTGAAGGCTATGTTTACATCAAGTTCTCTGCTAACTGACTGAATTTT
The DNA here is from genome assembly GCA_033782935.1 of Petrolisthes cinctipes. Lineage (NCBI taxonomy): Eukaryota > Metazoa > Arthropoda > Malacostraca > Decapoda > Porcellanidae > Petrolisthes > Petrolisthes cinctipes. The sequence continues at coordinate 205,213 of JAWQEG010000582.1, forward strand.
CTCCAGACTTTTTACATGAGGAAGACATAAATAAGGTTTCTTTTCTGACTGACATTTAGGAACATAGAAGGTTTTCCTAGCCTTATAATAATTTTTCTTATAAACCAATCAGGATATTTCAAGTTACGGAATATAATCCAAATTTTGTTGTTTTCTACCTCTAAATTTTGGGGGCTACAAATTCTTAATGCTCTGAGAAACAAGGTAGATATGACAGACATTTTGATAGAATCATTATGATAAGAGAAAAAATGAATGTACATATCACAATGAGTGGGTTTCCTATAGACAGTGAAAGTAGGGAAGTCATTAATTTTAGTAACCAAAACATCAAGGAAGGGTAGGGACCCATCAATTTCCCATTCCATTTTGAAATTGATAGATGGAACCAAGTCATTTAATTTGCAAAAGAAATCTTCAAAATTATTGAGACTGTTGGGCCAAAAGGAGAAAATGTCATCTACATACCTATGCCATATTAGATTTGGGGGTGCAATGTTGGATAATAACTCAGTTTCAAAAAATTCCATATACAAATTACTAAGGATGGGGGATAATGGCGACCCCATAGCATTGCCAAAACGCTGAATGAAGAATTTATCATTAAAAGAAAAAGCATTGGATGAAACACAAAGTTTAATTAATTCAAGGAAGGAAGATATTGGCATACCCAAATCTAAATCATAGTCTGGCATTTTTCTACCTAGAAATTCTAATACATCGTTAAGTGGCACTTTAGTGAAGAGTGAATCTACATCAAAACTTACCATTTTTCCATTAGGGATGACTTGTTCATGGAGGCAGTCCTGGAGGAATTTCAGTTGAAGCTTCTTTTTCTTGACTGCCGTTAAACACTTCTCGTAACGTCGGAAGCAGGAGGTCAGGAACGGGAAAGTCAGCAGGAAGAAGGAGAAGAGGTGGTGTCTGATCGTGGGATCCATAATGGAGTGGTAATTCACAATGACGTGAAGAGCAGCATGCTAAGAAAAACCCACTTTTTATAGACAAAAAGTATTTAATATGGACGTTTCGGAGGCAACTACCTCCCTCTTCAGCAGTACAGAGTTGAATGAAACATGAAAGGAAAATAAGTAGCTGACAGGGGGAGGGAGGGACAAGGTGTGTTCTGATGACACACATACCACACCTCACCTCACCTCACCCAACCGACCTGACCTGGCTATTCCTCAGGGATCCGACCCCACACCTGGGAGGGATTTGACCACTAGTGCTCTCATTAATGGATCTAGTTTGAACATACCTTCATTTAAGTTAAAGTTTTTATAGTGCTGTATACATACTGATTCTAATATTCTACGTTTCTTGAAACTGTTGCACTTAATTATCATTTTACCAGAATTCCAATCAATACAGTGGTTGTTGTCATATGCATGGACAAAGTTAGCATTATTTGTGTTACAATTCGTCATATCTCGTTTATGTTCTTTCATTCTAACATCTAAAGATCTCCCAGTTTCACCTATATAAACTAAGTCACAGTCTTTGCAAGGAATTTTGTATACTCCTGCTTGGGGCTGAACAGTGGCATTATTTCTTACAAGAGTGGTTTTGATGCTAGAAGTATATTTGAAGGCTATGTTTACATCAAGTTCTCTGCTAACTGACTGAATTTTCTCCAGACTTTTTACATGAGGAAGACATAAATAAGGTTTCTTTTCTGACTGACATTTAGGAACATAGAAGGTTTTCCTAGCCTTATAATAATTTTTCTTATAAACCAATCAGGATATTTCAAGTTACGGAATATAATCCAAATTTTGTTGTTTTCTACCTCTAAATTTTGGGGGCTACAAATTCTTAATGCTCTGAGAAACAAGGTAGATATGACAGACATTTTGATAGAATCATTATGATAAGAGAAAAAATGAATGTACATATCACAATGAGTGGGTTTCCTATAGACAGTGAAAGTAGGGAAGTCATTAATTTTAGTAACCAAAACATCAAGGAAGGGTAGGGACCCATCAATTTCCCATTCCATTTTGAAATTGATAGATGGAACCAAGTCATTTAATTTGCAAAAGAAATCTTCAAAATTATTGAGACTGTTGGGCCAAAAGGAGAAAATGTCATCTACATACCTATGCCATATTAGATTTGGGGGTGCAATGTTGGATAATAACTCAGTTTCAAAAAATTCCATATACAAATTACTAAGGATGGGGGATAATGGCGACCCCATAGCATTGCCAAAACGCTGAATGAAGAATTTATCATTAAAAGAAAAAGCATTGGATGAAACACAAAGTTTAATTAATTCAAGGAAGGAAGATATTGGCATACCCAAATCTAAATCATAGTCTGGCATTTTTCTACCTAGAAATTCTAATACATCGTTAAGTGGCACTTTAGTGAAGAGTGAATCTACATCAAAACTTACCATTTTTCCATTAGGGATGACTTGTTCATGGAGGCAGTCCTGGAGGAATTTCAGTTGAAGCTTCTTTTTCTTGACTGCCGTTAAACACTTCTCGTAACGTCGGAAGCAGGAGGTCAGGAACGGGAAAGTCAGCAGGAAGAAGGAGAAGAGGTGGTGTCTGATCGTGGGATCCATAATGGAGTGGTAATTCACAATGACGTGAAGAGCAGCATGCTAAGAAAAACCCACTTTTTATAGACAAAAAGTATTTAATATGGACGTTTCGGAGGCAACTACCTCCCTCTTCAGCAGTACAGAGTTGAATGAAACATGAAAGGAAAATAAGTAGCTGACAGGGGGAGGGAGGGACAAGGTGTGTTCTGATGACACACATACCACACCTCACCTCACCTCACCCAACCGACCTGACCTGGCTATTCCTCAGGGATCCGACCCCACACCTGGGAGGGATTTGACCACTAGTGCTCTCATTAATGGATCTAGTTTGAACATACCTTCATTTAAGTTAAAGTTTTTATAGTGCTGTATACATACTGATTCTAATATTCTACGTTTCTTGAAACTGTTGCACTTAATTATCATTTTACCAGAATTCCAATCAATACAGTGGTTGTTGTCATATGCATGGACAAAGTTAGCATTATTTGTGTTACAATTCGTCATATCTCGTTTATGTTCTTTCATTCTAACATCTAAAGATCTCCCAGTTTCACCTATATAAACTAAGTCACAGTCTTTGCAAGGAATTTTGTATACTCCTGCTTGGGGCTGAACAGTGGCATTATTTCTTACAAGAGTGGTTTTGATGCTAGAAGTATATTTGAAGGCAATGTTTACATCAAGTTCTCTGCTAACTGACTGAATTTTCTCCAGACTTTTTACATGAGGAAGACATAAATAAGGTTTCTTTTCTGACTGACATTTAGGAACATAGAAGGTTTTCCTAGCCTTATAATAATTTTTCTTATAAACCAATCAGGATATTTCAAGTTACGGAATATAATCCAAATTTTTTTTGTTTTCTACCTCTAAATTTTGGGGGCTACAAATTCTTAATGCTCTGAGAAACAAGGTAGATATGACAGACATTTTGATAGAATCATTATGATAAGAGAAAAAATGAATGTACATATCACAATGAGTGGGTTTCCTATAGACAGTGAAAGTAGGGAAGTCATTAATTTTAGTAACCAAAACATCAAGGAAGGGTAGGGACCCATCAATTTCCCATTCCATTTTGAAATTGATAGATGGAACCAAGTCATTTAATTTGCAAAAGAAATCTTCAAAATTATTGAGACTGTTGGGCCAAAAGGAGAAAATGTCATCTACATACCTATGCCATATTAGATTTGGGGGTGCAATGTTGGATAATAACTCAGTTTCAAAAAATTCCATATACAAATTACTAAGGATGGGGGATAATGGCGACCCCATAGCATTGCCAAAACGCTGAATGAAGAATTTATCATTAAAAGAAAAAGCATTGGATGAAACACAAAGTTTAATTAATTCAAGGAAGGAAGATATTGGCATACCCAAATCTAAATCATAGTCTGGCATTTTTCTACCTAGAAATTCTAATACATCGTTAAGTGGCACTTTAGTGAAGAGTGAATCTACATCAAAACTTACCATTTTTCCATTAGTTAGGTTTAGAGACTTAATTTTATCAATAAAATGTGAGGAATTTTTAATATGTGAACCTGAGATGCATCCCACTAATGGTGATAATTTATTGGGTAAGAATTTTGATAATTTGTAGCTAAATGATCCACAGTACGAAACAATGGGGCGAAGAGGAACACCATTCTTATGTGTTTTGGGTAGACCATATATGTGTGGAAGTTTAGGGTTGACTTGCATGAACCATTTGGCATCGATGTTGGGCACATTATTGAGTAGTTCTTTCACAGTACGGTTGAACTGGGTGGACAGACGCTTTAAGGGAGAAGATCTCAACTTTTCATAAGTGGTGACGTCATTTAATAGATTTAACATCTTTTCTTCGTAGTTAACTTTATCAAGTATCACAACTGAGTTGCTCTTGTCAGCTTTAGTTATGAAAATGGAGTTGTTTTTTCTTAAATTCTCCAGGGCCAAGCGAAACCGCCTAGGAATGGAATCATAGGAGTTAAAATGGTCCAAAAAACCATTGATTATAAAACCATTAAGGCACGGGAAATTATGTCTTCCATTAAATACAGACGCAACAAAATCTAGGTCAATATCTCTACCAGGTTTTAGAGCAAAAGAAAAACCCAGTTGCAACACTTGATTTTCAATTTCCGATAGCACATAGGACGACAAATTCACCACTGAGCCCATAACACCACAGTTGCTCCACTCACTGGCACTGCACAGTTCGCTGATGACTCTGTTGTGTCTAATCCTGGTCTTGTTCACTTCATGGTTACACTTGTTACTGGCTGTCTGAAGTACGGATTCCAACAAATCATCATGAAGGTGTCCTTTGAGAAGTCGTAGGTTACGTCGAAGAAGCCAATACGACTCATCAACTTCTCGTTTGAACATACCTTCATTTAAGTTAAAGTTTTTATAGTGCTGTATACATACTGATTCTAATATTCTACGTTTCTTGAAACTGTTGCACTTAATTATCATTTTACCAGAATTCCAATCAATACAGTGGTTGTTGTCATATGCATGGACAAAGTTAGCATTATTTGTGTTACAATTCGTCATATCTCGTTTATGTTCTTTCATTCTAACATCTAAAGATCTCCCAGTTTCACCTATATAAACTAAGTCACAGTCTTTGCAAGGAATTTTGTATACTCCTGCTTGGGGCTGAACAGTGGCATTATTTCTTACAAGAGTGGTTTTGATGCTAGAAGTATATTTGAAGGCTATGTTTACATCAAGTTCTCTGCTAACTGACTGAATTTTCTCCAGACTTTTTACATAAGGAAGAAATAAATAAGGTTTCTTTTCTGACTGACATTTAGGAACATAGAAGGTTTTCCTAGCCTTATAATAAGCTTTTCTTATAAACCAATCAGGATATTTCAAGTTACGGAATATAATCCAAATTTTGTTGTTTTCTACCTGTAAATTTTGGGGCCTACAAATTCTTAATGCTCTGAGAAACAAGGTAGATATGACAGACATTTTGATAGAATCATTATGATAAGAGAAAAACTGAATGTACATATCACAATGAGTGGGTTTCCTATAGACAGTGAAAGTAGGGAAGTCATTAATTTTAGTAACCAAAACATCAAGGAAGGGTAGGGACCCATCAATTTCCCATTCCATTTTGAAATTGATAGATGGAACCAAGTCATTTAATTTGCAAAAGAAATCTTCAAAATTATTGAGACTGTTGGGCCAAAAGGAGAAAATGTCATCTACATACCTATGCCATATTAGATTTGGGGGTGCAATGTTGGATAATAACTCAGTTTCAAAAAATTCCATATACAAATTACTAAGGATGGGGGATAATGGCGACCCCATAGCATTGCCAAAACGCTGAATGAAGAATTTATCATTAAAAGAAAAAGCATTGGATGAAACACAAAGTTTAATTAATTCAAGGAAGGAAGATATTGGCATACCCAAATCTAAATCATAGTCTGGCATTTTTCTACCTAGAAATTCTAATACATCGTTAAGTGGCACTTTAGTGAAGAGTGAATCTACATCAAAACTTACCATTTTTCCATTAGTTAGGTTTAGAGACTTAATTTTATCAATAAAATGTGAGGAATTTTTAATATGTGAACCTGAGATGCATCCCACTAATGGTGATAATTTATTGGCTAAGAATTTTGATAATTTGTAGCTAAATGATCCACAGTACGAAACAATGGGGCGAAGAGGAACACCATTCTTATGTGTTTTGGGTAGACCATATATGTGTGGAAGTTTAGGGTTGACTTGCATGAACCATTTGGCATCGATGTTGGGCACATTATTGAGTAGTTCTTTCACAGTACGGTTGAACTGGGTGGACAGACGCTTTAAGGGAGAAGATCTCAACTTTTCATAAGTGGTGACGTCATTTAATAAATTTAACATCTTTTCTTCGTAGTTAACTTTATCAAGTATCACAACTGAGTTGCTCTTGTCAGCTTTAGTTATGAAAATGGAGTTGTTTTTTCTTAAATTCTCCAGGGCCAAGCGAAACCGCCTAGGAATGGAATCATAGGAGTTAAAATGGTCCAAAAAACCATTGATTATAAAACCATTAAGGCACGGGAAATTATGTCTTCCATTAAATACAGACGCAACAAAATCTAGGTCAATATCTCTACCAGGTTTTAGAGCAAAAGAAAAACCCAGTTGCAACACTTGATTTTCAATTTCCGATAGCACAGAGGACGACAAATTCACCACTGAGCCCATAACACCACAGTTGCTCCACTCACTGGCACTGCACAGTTCGCTGATGACTCTGTTGTGTCTAATCCTGGTCTTGTTCACTTCATGGTTACACTTGTTACTGGCTGTCTGAAGTACGGATTCCAACAAATCATCATGAAGGTGTCCTTTGAGAAGTCGTAGGTTACGTCGAAGAAGCCAATACGACTCATCAACTTCTCGTTTTATGGAGGCAATACGCTCAAGTAGAGTGGCACGGGCAACATCAGGAAACGGTGTAGTCCTCCATCGAAAGAACGGCAAGAAAGACTTAGGGATGACTTGTTCATGGAGGCAGTCCTGGAGGAATTTCAGTTGAAGCTTCTTTTTCTTGACTGCCGTTAAACACTTCTCGTAACGTCGGAAGCAGGAGGTCAGGAACGGGAAAGTCAGCAGGAAGAAGGAGAAGAGGTGGTGTCTGATCGTGGGATCCATAATGGAGTGGTAATTCACAATGACGTGAAGAGCAGCATGCTAAGAAAAACCCACTTTTTATAGACAAAAAGTATTTAATATGGACGTTTCGGAGGCAACTACCTCCCTCTTCAGCAGTACAGAGTTGAATGAAACATGAAAGGAAAATAAGTAGCTGACAGGGGGAGGGAGGGACAATGTGTGTTCTGATGACAGACATACCACACCTCACCTCACCTCACCCAACCGTCCTGACCTGGCTATTCCTCAGGGATCCGACCCCACATCTGGGAGGGATTTGACCACTAGTGTTCTCATTAATGGATCTAGTTTGAACATACCTTCATTTAAGTTAAAGTTTTTATAGTGCTGTATACATACTGATTCTAATATTCTACGTTTCTTGAAATTGTTGCACTTAATTATCATTTTACCAGAATTCCAATCAATACAGTGGTTGTTGTCATATGCATGGACAAAGTTAGCATTATTTGTGTTACAATTCGTCATATCTCGTTTATGTTCTTTCATTCTAACATCTAAAGATCTCCCAGTTTCACCTATATAAACTAAGTCACAGTCTTTGCAAGGAATTTTGTATACTCCTGCTTGGGGCTGAACAGTGGCATTATTTCTTACAAGAGTGGTTTTGATGCTAGAAGTATATTTGAAGGCTATGTTTACATCAAGTTCTCTGCTAACTGACTGAATTTTCTCCAGACTTTTTACATAAGGAAGACATAAATAAAGTTTCTTTTCTGACTGACATTTAGGAACATAGAAGGTTTTCCTAGCCTTATAATAAGCTTTTCTTATAAACCAATCAGAATATTTCAAGTTACGGAATATAATCCAAATTTTGTTGTTTTCTACCTCTAAATTTTGGGGGCTACAAATTCTTAATGCTCTGAGAAACAAGGTAGATATGACAGACATTTTGATAGAATCATTATGATAAGAGAAAAAATGAATGTACATATCACAATGAGTGGGTTTCCTATAGACAGTGAAAGTAGGGAAGTCATTAATTTTAGTAACCAAAACATCAAGGAAGGGTAGGGACCCATCAATTTCCCATTCCATTTTGAAATTGATAGATGGAACCAAGTCATTTAATTTGCAAAAGAAATCTTCGAAATTATTGAGACTGTTGGGCCAAAAGGAGAAAATGTCATCTACATACCTATGCCATATTAGATTTGGGGGTGCAATGTTGGATAATAACTCAGTTTCAAAAAATTCCATATACAAATTACTAAGGATGGGGGATAATGGCGACCCCATAGCATTGCCAAAACGCTGAATGAAGAATTTATCATTAAAAGAAAAAGCATTGGATGAAACACAAAGTTTAATTAATTCAAGGAAGGAAGATATTGGCATACTCAAATCTAAATCATAGTCTGGCATTTTTCTACCTAGAAATTCTAATACATCGTTAAGTGGCACTTTAGTGAAGAGTGAATCTACATCAAAACTTACCATTTTTCCATTAGTTAGGTTTAGAGACTTAATTTTATCAATAAAATGTGAGGAATTTTTAATATGTGAACTTGAGATGCATTCCACTAATGGTGATAATTTATTGGGTAAGAATTTTGATAATTTGTAGCAAAATGATCCACAGTACGAAACAATGGGGCGAAGAGGAACACCATTCTTATGTGTTTTGGGTAGACCATATATGTGTGGAAGTTTAGGGTTGACTTGCATGAACCATTTGGCATCGATGTTGGGCACATTATTGAGTAGTTCTTTCACAGTACGGTTGAACTGGGTGGACAGACGCTTTAAGGGAGAAGATCTCAACTTTTCATAAGTGGTGACGTCATTTAATAGATTTAACATCTTTTCTTCGTAGTTAACTTTATCAAGTATCACAACTGAGTTGCTCTTGTCAGCTTTAGTTATGAAAATGGAGTTGTTTTTTCTTAAATTCTCCAGGGCCAAGCGAAACCGCCTAGGAATGGAATCATAGGAGTTAAAATGGTCCAAAAAACCATTGATTATAAAACCATTAAGGCACGGGAAATTATGTCTTCCATTAAATACAGACGCAACAAAATCTAGGGCAATATCTCTACCAGGTTTTAGAGCAAAAGAAAAACCCAGTTGCAACACTTGATTTTCAATTTCCGATAGCACATAGGACGACAAATTCACCACTGAGCCCATAACACCACAGTTGCTCCACTCACTGGTACTGCACAGTTCGCTGATGACTCTGTTGTGTCTAATCCTGGTCTTGTTCACTTCATGGTTACACTTGTTACTGGCTGTCTGAAGTACGGATTCCAACAAATCATCATGAAGGTGTCCTTTGAGAAGTCGTAGGTTACGTCGAAGAAGCCAATACGACTCAACAACTTCTCGTTTTATGGAGGCAATACGCTCAAGTAGAGTGGCACGGGCAACATCAGGAAACGGTGTAGTCCTCCATCGAAAGAACGGCAAGAAAGAGTTAGGGATGACTTGTTCATGGAGGCAGTCCTGGAGGAATTTCAGTTGAAGCTTCTTTTTCTTGACTGCCGTTAAACACTTCTCGTAACGTCGGAAGCAGGAGGTCAGGAACGGGAAAGTCAGCAGGAAGAAGGAGAAGAGGTGGTGTCTGATCGTGGGATCCATAATGGAGTGGTAATTCACAATGACGTGAAGAGCAGCATGCTAAGAAAAACCCACTTTTTATAGACAAAAAGTATTTAATATGGACGTTTCGGAGGCAACTACCTCCCTCTTCAGCAGTACAGAGTTGAATGAAACATGAAAGGAAAATAAGTAGCTGACAGGGGGAGGGAGGGACAAGGTGTGTTCTGATGACAGACATACCACACCTCACCTCACCCAACCGACCTGACCTGGCTATTCCTCAGGGATCCGACCCCACACCTGGGAGGGATTTGACCACTAGTGCTCTCATTAATGGATCTAGTTTGAACATACCTTCATTTAAGTTAAAGTTTTTATAGTGCTGTATACATACTGATTCTAATATTCTACGTTTCTTGAAATTGTTGCACTTAATTATCATTTTACCAGAATTCCAATCAATACAGTGGTTGTTGTCATATGCATGGACAAAGTTAGCATTATTTGTGTTACAATTCGTCATATCTCGTTTATGTTCTTTCATTCTAACATCTAAAGATCTCCCAGTTTCACCTATATAAACTAAGTCACAGTCTTTGCAAGGAATTTTGTATACTCCTGCTTGGGGCTGAACAGTGGCATTATTTCTTACAAGAGTGGTTTTGATGCTAGAAGTATATTTGAAGGCTATGTTTACATCAAGTTCTCTGCTAACTGACTGAATTTTCTCCAGACTTTTTACATAAGGAAGACATAAATAAAGTTTCTTTTCTGACTGACATTTAGGAACATAGAAGGTTTTCCTAGCCTTATAATAAGCTTTTCTTATAAACCAATCAGAATATTTCAAGTTACGGAATATAATCCAAATTTTGATGTTTTCTACCTCTAAATTTTGGGGGCTACAAATTCTTAATGCTCTGAGAAACAAGGTAGATATGACAGACATTTTGATAGAATCATTATGATAAGAGAAAAAATGAATGTACATATCACAATGAGTGGGTTTCCTATAGACAGTGAAAGTAGGGAAGTCATTAATTTTAGTAACCAAAACATCAAGGAAGGGTAGGGACCCATCAATTTCCCATTCCATTTTGAAATTGATAGATGGAACCAAGTCATTTAATTTGCAAAAGAAATCTTCAAAATTATTGAGACTGTTGGGCCAAAAGGAGAAAATGTCATCTACATACCTATGCCATATTAGATTTGGGGGTGCAATGTTGGATAATAACTCAGTTTAAAAAAATTCCATATACAAATTACTAAGGATGGGGGATAATGGCGACCCCATAGCATTGCCAAAACACTGAATGAAGAATTTATCATTAAAAGAAAAAGCATTGGATGAAACACAAAGTTTAATTAATTCAAGGAAGGAAGATATTGGCATACCCAAATTTAAATCATAGTCTGGCATTTTTCTACCTAGAAATTCTAATACATCGTTAAGTGGCACTTTAGTGAAGAGTGAATCTACATCAAAACTTACCATTTTTCCATTAGTTAGGTTTAGAGACTTAATTTTATCAATAAAATGTGAGGAATTTTTAATATGTGAACTTGAGATGCATCCCACTAATGGTGATAATTTATTGGGTAAGAATTTTGATAATTTGTAGCAAAATGATCCACAGTACGAAACAATGGGGCGAAGAGGAACACCATTCTTATGTGTTTTGGGTAGACCATATATGTGTGGAAGTTTAGGGTTGACTTGCATGAACCATTTGGCATCGATGTTGGGCACATTATTGAGTAGTTCTTTCACAGTACGGTTGAACTGGGTGGACAGACGCTTTAAGGGAGAAGATCTCAACTTTTCATAAGTGGTGACGTCATTTAATAGATTTAACATCTTTTCTTCGTAGTTAACTTTATCAAGTATCACAACTGAGTTGCTCTTGTCAGCTTTAGTTATGAAAATGGAGTTGTTTTTTCTTAAATTCTCCAGGGCCAAGCGAAACCGCCTAGGAATGGAATTATAGGAGTTAAAATGGTCCAAAAAACCATTGATTATAAAACCATTAAGGCACGGGAAATTATGTCTTCCATTAAATACAGACGCAACAAAATCTAGGTCAATATCTCTACCAGGATTTAGAGCAAAAGAAAAACCCAGTTGCAACACTTGATTTTCAATTTCCGATAGCACATAGGACGACAAATTCACCACTGAGCCCATAACACCACAGTTGCTCCACTCACTGGCACTGCACAGTTCGCTGATGACTCTGTTGTGTCTAATCCTGGTCTTGTTCACTTCATGGTTACACTTGTTACTGGCTGTCTGAAGTACGGATTCCAACAAATCATCATGAAGGTGTCCTTTGAGAAGTCGTAGGTTACGTCGAAGAAGCCAATACGACTCATCAACTTCTCGTTTTATGGAGGCAATACGCTCAAGTAGAGTGGCACGGGCAACATCAGGAAACGGTGTAGTCCTCCATCGAAAGAACGGCAAGAAAGACTTAGGGATGACTTGTTCATGGAGGCAGTCCTGGAGGAATTTCAGTTGAAGCTTCTTTTTCTTGACTGCCGTTAAACACTTCTCGTAACGTCGGAAGCAGGAGGTCAGGAACGGGAAAGTCAGCAGGAAGAAGGAGAAGAGGTGGTGTCTGATCGTGGGATCCATAATGGAGTGGTAATTCACAATGACGTGAAGAGCAGCATGCTAAGAAAAACCCACTTTTTATAGACAAAAAGTATTTAATATGGACGTTTCGGAGGCAACTACCTCCCTCTTCAGCAGTACAGAGTTGAATGAAACATGAAAGGAAAATAAGTAGCTGACAGGGGGAGGGAGGGACAAGGTGTGTTCTGATGACAGACATACCACACCTCACCTCACCTCACCCAACCGACCTGACCTGGCTATTCCTCAGGGATCCGACCCCACACCTGGGAGGGATTTGACCACTAGTGCTCTCATTAATGGATCTAGTTTGAACATACCTTCATTTAAGTTAAAGTTTTTATAGTGCTGTATACATACTGATTCTAATATTCTACGTTTCTTGAAATTGTTGCACTTAATTATCATTTTACCAGAATTCCAATCAATACAGTGGTTGTTGTCATATGCATGGACAAAGTTAGCATTATTTGTGTTACAATTCGTCATATCTCGTTTATGTTCTTTCATTCTAACATCTAAAGATCTCCCAGTTTCACCTATATAAACTAAGTCACAGTCTTTGCAAGGAATTTTGTATACTCCTGCTTGGGGCTGAACAGTGGCATTATTTCTTACAAGAGTGGTTTTGATGCTAGAAGTATATTTGAAGGCTATGTTTACATCAAGTTCTCTGCTAACTGACTGAATTTTCTCCAGACTTTTTACATAAGGAAGACATAAATAAAGTTTCTTTTCTGACTGACATTTAGGAACATAGAAGGTTTTCCTAGCCTTATAATAAGCTTTTCTTATAAACCAATCAGAATATTTCAAGTTACGGAATATAATCCAAATTTTGATGTTTTCTACCTCTAAATTTTGGGGGCTACAAATTCTTAATGCTCTGAGAAACAAGGTAGATATGACAGACATTTTGATAGAATCATTATGATAAGAGAAAAAATGAATGTACATATCACAATGAGTGGGTTTCCTATAGACAGTGAAAGTAGGGAAGTCATTAATTTTAGTAACCAAAACATCAAGGAAGGGTAGGGACCCATCAATTTCCCATTCCATTTTGAAATTGATAGATGGAACCAAGTCATTTAATTTGCAAAAGAAATCTTCAAAATTATTGAGACTGTTGGGCCAAAAGGAGAAAATGTCATCTACATACCTATGCCATATTAGATTTGGGGGTGCAATGTTGGATAATAACTCAGTTTAAAAAAATTCCATATACAAATTACTAAGGATGGGGGATAATGGCGACCCCATAGCATTGCCAAAACGCTGAATGAAGAATTTATCATTAAAAGAAAAAGCATTGAATGAAACACAAAGTTTAATTAATTCAAGGAAGGAAGATATTGGCATACCCAAATCTAAATCATAGTCTGGCATTTTCCTACCTAGAAATTCTAATACATCGTTAAGTGGCACTTTAGTGAAGAGTGAATCTACATCAAAACTTACCATTTTTCCATTAGTTAGGTTTAGAGACTTAATTTTATCAATAAAATGTAAGGAATTTTTAATATGTGAACTTGAGATGCATCCCACTAATGTTGATAATTTATTGGGTAAGAATTTTGATAATTTGTAGCAAAATGATCCACAGTACGAAACAATGGGGCGAAGAGGAACACTATTCTTATGTGTTTTGGGTAGACCATATATGTGTGGAAGTTTAGGGTTGACTTGCATGAACCATTTGGCATCGATGTTGGGCACATTATTGAGTAGTTCTTTCACAGTACGGTTGAACTGGGTGGACAGACGCTTTAAGGGAGAAGATCTCAACTTTTCATAAGTGGTGACGTCATTTAATAGATTTAACATCTTTTCTTCGTAGTTAACTTTATCAAGTATCACAACTGAGTTGCTCTTGTCAGCTTTAGTTATGAAAATGGAGTTGTTTTTTCTTAAATTCTCCAGGGCCAAGCGAAACCGCCTAGGAATGGAATTATAGGAGTTAAAATGGTCCAAAAAACCATTGATTATAAAACCATTAAGGCACGGGAAATTATGTCTTCCATTAAATACAGACGCAACAAAATCTAGGGCAATATCTCTACCAGGTTTTAGAGCAAAAGAAAAACCCAGTTGCAACACTTGATTTTCAATTTCCGATAGCACATAGGACGACAAATTCACCACTGAGCCCATAACACCACAGTTGCTCCACTCACTGGCACTGCACAGTTCGCTGATGACTCTGTTGTGTCTAATCCTGGTCTTGTTCACTTCATGGTTACACTTGTTACTGGCTGTCTGAAGTACGGATTCCAACAAATCATCATGAAGGTGTCCTTTGAGAAGTCGTAGGTTACGTCGAAGAAGCCAATACGACTCATCAACTTCTCGTTTTATGGAGGCAATACGCTCAAGTAGAGTGGCACGGGCAACATCAGGAAACGGTGTAGTCCTCCATCGAAAGAACGGCAAGAAAGACTTAGGGATGACTTGTTCATGGAGGCAGTCCTGGAGGAATTTCAGTTGAAGCTTCTTTTTCTTGACTGCCGTTAAACACTTCTCGTAACGTCGGAAGCAGGAGGTCAGGAACGGGAAAGTCAGCAGGAAGAAGGAGAAGAGGTGGTGTCTGATCGTGGGATCCATAATGGAGTGGTAATTCACAATGACGTGAAGAGCAGCATGCTAAGAAAAACCCACTTTTTATAGACAAAAAGTATTTAATATGGACGTTTCGGAGGCAACTACCTCCCTCTTCAGCAGTACAGAGTTGAATGAAACATGAAAGGAAAATAAGTAGCTGACAGGGGGAGGGAGGGACAAGGTGTGTTCTGATGACAGACATACCACACCTCACCTCACCTCACCCAACCGACCTGACCTGGCTATTCCTCAGGGATCCGACCCCACACCTGGGAGGGATTTGACCACTAGTGCTCTCATTAATGGATCTAGTTTGAACATACCTTCATTTAAGTTAAAGTTTTTATAGTGCTGTATACATACTGATTCTAATATTCTACGTTTCTTGAAATTGTTGCACTTAATTATCATTTTACCAGAATTCCAATCAATACAGTGGTTGTTGTCATATGCATGGACAAAGTTAGCATTATTTGTGTTACAATTCGTCATATCTCGTTTATGTTCTTTCATTCTAACATCTAAAGATCTCCCAGTTTCACCTATATAAACTAAGTCACAGTCTTTGCAAGGAATTTTGTATACTCCTGCTTGGGGCTGAACAGTGGCATTATTTCTTACAAGAGTGGTTTTGATGCTAGAAGTATATTTGAAGGCTATGTTTACATCAAGTTCTCTGCTAACTGACTGAATTTTCTCCAGACTTTTTACATAAGGAAGACATAAATAAAGTTTCTTTTCTGACTGACATTTAGGAACATAGAAGGTTTTCCTAGCCTTATAATAAGCTTTTCTTATAAACCAATCAGAATATTTCAAGTTACGGAATATAATCCAAATTTTGATGTTTTCTACCTCTAAATTTTGGGGGCTACAAATTCTTAATGCTCTGAGAAACAAGGTAGATATGACAGACATTTTGATAGAATCATTATGATAAGAGAAAAAATGAATGTACATATCACAATGAGTGGGTTTCCTATAGACAGTGAAAGTAGGGAAGTCATTAATTTTAGTAACCAAAACATCAAGGAAGGGTAGGGACCCATCAATTTCCCATTCCATTTTGAAATTGATAGATGGAACCAAGTCATTTAATTTGCAAAAGAAATCTTCGAAATTATTGAGACTGTTGGGCCAAAAGGAGAAAATGTCATCTACATACCTATGCCATATTAGATTTGGGGGTGCAATGTTGGATAATAACTCAGTTTCAAAAAATTCCATATACAAATTACTAAGGATGGGGGATAATGGCGACCCCATAGCATTGCCAAAACGCTGAATGAAGAATTTATCATTAAAAGAAAAAGCATTGAATGAAACACAAAGTTTAATTAATTCAAGGAAGGAAGATATTGGCATACCCAAATCTAAATCATAGTCTGGCATTTTCCTACCTAGAAATTCTAATACATCGTTAAGTGGCACTTTAGTGAAGAGTGAATCTACATCAAAACTTACCATTTTTCCATTAGTTAGGTTTAGAGACTTAATTTTATCAATAAAATGTGAGGAATTTTTAATATGTGAACTTGAGATGCATCCCACTAATGGTGATAATTTATTGGGTAAGAATTTTGATAATTTGTAGCAAAATGATCCACAGTACGAAACAATGGGGCGAAGAGGAACACTATTCTTATGTGTTTTGGGTAGACCATATATGTGTGGAAGTTTAGGGTTGACTTGCATGAACCATTTGGCATCGATGTTGGGCACATTATTGAGTAGTTCTTTCACAGTACGGTTGAACTGGGTGGACAGACGCTTTAAGGGAGAAGATCTCAACTTTTCATAAGTGGTGACGTCATTTAATAGATTTAACATCTTTTCTTCGTAGTTAACTTTATCAAGTATCACAACTGAGTTGCTCTTGTCAGCTTTAGTTATGAAAATGGAGTTGTTTTTTCTTAAATTCTCCAGGGCCAAGCGAAACCGCCTAGGAATGGAATTATAGGAGTTAAAATGGTCCAAAAAACCATTGATTATAAAACCATTAAGGCACGGGAAATTATGTCTTCCATTAAATACAGACGCAACAAAATCTAGGGCAATATCTCTACCAGGTTTTAGAGCAAAAGAAAAACCCAGTTGCAACACTTGATTTTCAATTTCCGATAGCACATAGGACGACAAATTCACCACTGAGCCCATAACACCACAGTTGCTCCACTCACTGGCACTGCACAGTTCGCTGATGACTCTGTTGTGTCTAATCCTGGTCTTGTTCACTTCATGGTTACACTTGTTACTGGCTGTCTGAAGTACGGATTCCAACAAATCATCATGAAGGTGTCCTTTGAGAAGTCGTAGGTTACGTCGAAGAAGCCAATACGACTCATCAACTTCTCGTTTTATGGAGGCAATACGCTCAAGTAGAGTGGCACGGGCAACATCAGGAAACGGTGTAGTCCTCCATCGAAAGAACGGCAAGAAAGACTTAGGGATGACTTGTTCATGGAGGCAGTCCTGGAGGAATTTCAGTTGAAGCTTCTTTTTCTTGACTGCCGTTAAACACTTCTCGTAACGTCGGAAGCAGGAGGTCAGGAACGGGAAAGTCAGCAGGAAGAAGGAGAAGAGGTGGTGTCTGATCGTGGGATCCATAATGGAGTGGTAATTCACAATGACGTGAAGAGCAGCATGCTAAGAAAAACCCACTTTTTATAGACAAAAAGTATTTAATATGGACGTTTCGGAGGCAACTACCTCCCTCTTCAGCAGTACAGAGTTGAATGAAACATGAAAGGAAAATAAGTAGCTGACAGGGGGAGGGAGGGACAAGGTGTGTTCTGATGACAGACATACCACACCTCACCTCACCTCACCCAACCGACCTGACCTGGCTATTCCTCAGGGATCCGACCCCACACCTGGGAGGGATTTGACCACTAGTGCTCTCATTAATGGATCTAGTTTGAACATACCTTCATTTAAGTTAAAGTTTTTATAGTGCTGTATACATACTGATTCTAATATTCTACGTTTCTTGAAATTGTTGCACTTAATTATCATTTTACCAGAATTCCAATCAATACAGTGGTTGTTGTCATATGCATGGACAAAGTTAGCATTATTTGTGTTACAATTCGTCATATCTCGTTTATGTTCTTTCATTCTAACATCTAAAGATCTCCCAGTTTCACCTATATAAACTAAGTCACAGTCTTTGCAAGGAATTTTGTATACTCCTGCTTGGGGCTGAACAGTGGCATTATTTCTTACAAGAGTGGTTTTGATGCTAGAAGTATATTTGAAGGCTATGTTTACATCAAGTTCTGTGCTAACTGACTGAATTTTCTCCAGACTTTTTACATAAGGAAGACATAATTAAGGTTTCTTTTCTGACTGACATTTAGGAACATAGAAGGTTTTCCTAGCCTTATAATAAGCTTTTCTTATAAACCAATCAGAATATTTCAAGTTACGGAATATAATCCAAATTTTGATGTTTTCTACCTCTAAATTTTGGGGGCTACAAATTCTTAATGCTCTGAGAAACAAGGTAGATATGACAGACATTTTGATAGAATCATTATGATAAGAGAAAAAATGAATGTACATATCACAATGAGTGGGTTTCCTATAGACAGTGAAAGTAGGGAAGTCATTAATTTTAGTAACCAAAACATCAAGGAAGGGTAGGGACCCATCAATTTCCCATTCCATTTTGAAATTGATAGATGGAACCAAGTCATTTAATTTGCAAAAGAAATCTTCAAAATTATTGAGACTGTTGGGCCAAAAGGAGAAAATGTCATCTACATACCTATGCCATATTAGATTTGGGGGTGCAATGTTGGATAATAACTCAGTTTCAAAAAATTCCATATACAAATTACTAAGGATGGGGGATAATGGCGACCCCATAGCATTGCCAAAACGCTGAATGAAGAATTTATCATTAAAAGAAAAAGCATTGAATGAAACACAAAGTTTAATTAATTCAAGGAAGGAAGATATTGGCATACCCAAATCTAAATCATAGTCTGGCATTTTCCTACCTAGAAATTCTAATACATCGTTAAGTGGCACTTTAGTGAAGAGTGAATCTACATCAAAACTTACCATTTTTCCATTAGTTAGGTTTAGAGACTTAATTTTATCAATAAAATGTGAGGAATTTTTAATATGTGAACTTGAGATGCATCCCACTAATGGTGATAATTTATTGGGTAAGAATTTTGATAATTTGTAGCAAAATGATCCACAGTACGAAACAATGGGGCGAAGAGGAACACTATTCTTATGTGTTTTGGGTAGACCATATATGTGTGGAAGTTTAGGGTTGACTTGCATGAACCATTTGGCATCGATGTTGGGCACATTATTGAGTAGTTCTTTCACAGTACGGTTGAACTGGGTGGACAGACGCTTTAAGGGAGAAGATCTCAACTTTTCATAAGTGGTGACGTCATTTAATAGATTTAACATCTTTTCTTCGTAGTTAACTTTATCAAGTATCACAACTGAGTTGCTCTTGTCAGCTTTAGTTATGAAAATGGAGTTGTTTTTTCTTAAATTCTCCAGGGCCAAGCGAAACCGCCTAGGAATGGAATTATAGGAGTTAAAATGGTCCAAAAAACCATTGATTATAAAACCATTAAGGCACGGGAAATTATGTCTTCCATTAAATACAGACGCAACAAAATCTAGGGCAATATCTCTACCAGGTTTTAGAGCAAAAGAAAAACCCAGTTGCAACACTTGATTTTCAATTTCCGATAGCACATAGGACGACAAATTCACCACTGAGCCCATAACACCACAGTTGCTCCACTCACTGGCACTGCACAGTTCGCTGATGACTCTGTTGTGTCTAATCCTGGTCTTGTTCACTTCATGGTTACACTTGTTACTGGCTGTCTGAAGTACGGATTCCAACAAATCATCATGAAGGTGTCCTTTGAGAAGTCGTAGGTTACGTCGAAGAAGCCAATACGACTCATCAACTTCTCGTTTTATGGAGGCAATACGCTCAAGTAGAGTGGCACGGGCAACATCAGGAAACGGTGTAGTCCTCCATCGAAAGAACGGCAAGAAAGACTTAGGGATGACTTGTTCATGGAGGCAGTCCTGGAGGAATTTCAGTTGAAGCTTCTTTTTCTTGACTGCCGTTAAACACTTCTCGTAACGTCGGAAGCAGGAGGTCAGGAACGGGAAAGTCAGCAGGAAGAAGGAGAAGAGGTGGTGTCTGATCGTGGGATCCATAATGGAGTGGTAATTCACAATGACGTGAAGAGCAGCATGCTAAGAAAAACCCACTTTTTATAGACAAAAAGTATTTAATATGGACGTTTCGGAGGCAACTACCTCCCTCTTCAGCAGTACAGAGTTGAATGAAACATGAAAGGAAAATAAGTAGCTGACAGGGGGAGGGAGGGACAAGGTGTGTTCTGATGACAGACATACCACACCTCACCTCACCTCACCCAACCGACCTGACCTGGCTATTCCTCAGGGATCCGACCCCACACCTGGGAGGGATTTGACCACTAGTGCTCTCATTAATGGATCTAGTTTGAACATACCTTCATTTAAGTTAAAGTTTTTATAGTGCTGTATACATACTGATTCTAATATTCTACGTTTCTTGAAATTGTTGCACTTAATTATCATTTTACCAGAATTCCAATCAATACAGTGGTTGTTGTCATATGCATGGACAAAGTTAGCATTATTTGTGTTACAATTCGTCATATCTCGTTTATGTTCTTTCATTCTAACATCTAAAGATCTCCCAGTTTCACCTATATAAACTAAGTCACAGTCTTTGCAAGGAATTTTGTATACTCCTGCTTGGGGCTGAACAGTGGCATTATTTCTTACAAGAGTGGTTTTGATGCTAGAAGTATATTTGAAGGCTATGTTTACATCAAGTTCTCTGCTAACTGACTGAATTTTCTCCAGACTTTTTACATAAGGAAGACATAAATAAAGTTTCTTTTCTGACTGACATTTAGGAACATAGAAGGTTTTCCTAGCCTTATAATAAGCTTTTCTTATAAACCAATCAGAATATTTCAAGTTACGGAATATAATCCAAATTTTGATGTTTTCTACCTCTAAATTTTGGGGGCTACAAATTCTTAATGCTCTGAGAAACAAGGTAGATATGACAGACATTTTGATAGAATCATTATGATAAGAGAAAAAATGAATGTACATATCACAATGAGTGGGTTTCCTATAGACAGTGAAAGTAGGGAAGTCATTAATTTTAGTAACCAAAACATCAAGGAAGGGTAGGGACCCATCAATTTCCCATTCCATTTTGAAATTGATAGATGGAACCAAGTCATTTAATTTGCAAAAGAAATCTTCGAAATTATTGAGACTGTTGGGCCAAAAGGAGAAAATGTCATCTACATACCTATGCCATATTAGATTTGGGGGTGCAATGTTGGATAATAACTCAGTTTCAAAAAATTCCATATACAAATTACTAAGGATGGGGGATAATGGCGACCCCATAGCATTGCCAAAACGCTGAATGAAGAATTTATCATTAAAAGAAAAAGCATTGAATGAAACACAAAGTTTAATTAATTCAAGGAAGGAAGATATTGGCATACCCAAATCTAAATCATAGTCTGGCATTTTCCTACCTAGAAATTCTAATACATCGTTAAGTGGCACTTTAGTGAAGAGTGAATCTACATCAAAACTTACCATTTTTCCATTAGTTAGGTTTAGAGACTTAATTTTATCAATAAAATGTGAGGAATTTTTAATATGTGAACTTGAGATGCATCCCACTAATGGTGATAATTTATTGGGTAAGAATTTTGATAATTTGTAGCAAAATGATCCACAGTACGAAACAATGGGGCGAAGAGGAACACCATTCTTATGTGTTTTGGGTAGACCATATATGTGTGGAAGTTTAGGGTTGACTTGCATGAACCATTTGGCATCGATGTTGGGCACATTATTGAGTAGTTCTTTCACAGTACGGTTGAACTGGGTGGACAGACGCTTTAAGGGAGAAGATCTCAACTTTTCATAAGTGGTGACGTCATTTAATAGATTTAACATCTTTTCTTCGTAGTTAACTTTATCAAGTATCACAACTGAGTTGCTCTTGTCAGCTTTAGTTATGAAAATGGAGTTGTTTTTTCTTAAATTCTCCAGGGCCAAGCGAAACCGCCTAGGAATGGAATTATAGGAGTTAAAATGGTCCAAAAAACCATTGATTATAAAACCATTAAGGCACGGGAAATTATGTCTTCCATTAAATACAGACGCAACAAAATCTAGGGCAATATCTCTACCAGGTTTTAGAGCAAAAGAAAAACCCAGTTGCAACACTTGATTTTCAATTTCCGATAGCACATAGGACGACAAATTCACCACTGAGCCCATAACACCACAGTTGCTCCACTCACTGGCACTGCACAGTTCGCTGATGACTCTGTTGTGTCTAATCCTGGTCTTGTTCACTTCATGGTTACACTTGTTACTGGCTGTCTGAAGTACGGATTCCAACAAATCATCATGAAGGTGTCCTTTGAGAAGTCGTAGGTTACGTCGAAGAAGCCAATACGACTCATCAACTTCTCGTTTTATGGAGGCAATACGCTCAAGTAGAGTGGCACGGGCAACATCAGGAAACGGTGTAGTCCTCCATCGAAAGAACGGCAAGAAAGACTTAGGGATGACTTGTTCATGGAGGCAGTCCTGGAGGAATTTCAGTTGAAGCTTCTTTTTCTTGACTGCCGTTAAACACTTCTCGTAACGTCGGAAGCAGGAGGTCAGGAACGGGAAAGTCAGCAGGAAGAAGGAGAAGAGGTGGTGTCTGATCGTGGGATCCATAATGGAGTGGTAATTCACAATGACGTGAAGAGCAGCATGCTAAGAAAAACCCACTTTTTATAGACAAAAAGTATTTAATATGGACGTTTCGGAGGCAACTACCTCCCTCTTCAGCAGTACAGAGTTGAATGAAACATGAAAGGAAAATAAGTAGCTGACAGGGGGAGGGAGGGACAAGGTGTGTTCTGATGACAGACATACCACACCTCACCTCACCTCACCCAACCGACCTGACCTGGCTATTCCTCAGGGATCCGACCCCACACCTGGGAGGGATTTGACCACTAGTGCTCTCATTAATGGATCTAGTTTGAACATACCTTCATTTAAGTTAAAGTTTTTATAGTGCTGTATACATACTGATTCTAATATTCTACGTTTCTTGAAATTGTTGCACTTAATTATCATTTTACCAGAATTCCAATCAATACAGTGGTTGTTGTCATATGCATGGACAAAGTTAGCATTATTTGTGTTACAATTCGTCATATCTCGTTTATGTTCTTTCATTCTAACATCTAAAGATCTCCCAGTTTCACCTATATAAACTAAGTCACAGTCTTTGCAAGGAATTTTGTATACTCCTGCTTGGGGCTGAACAGTGGCATTATTTCTTACAAGAGTGGTTTTGATGCTAGAAGTATATTTGAAGGCTATGTTTACATCAAGTTCTCTGCTAACTGACTGAATTTTCTCCAGACTTTTTACATAAGGAAGACATAAATAAAGTTTCTTTTCTGACTGACATTTAGGAACATAGAAGGTTTTCCTAGCCTTATAATAAGCTTTTCTTATAAACCAATCAGAATATTTCAAGTTACGGAATATAATCCAAATTTTGATGTTTTCTACCTCTAAATTTTGGGGGCTACAAATTCTTAATGCTCTGAGAAACAAGGTAGATATGACAGACATTTTGATAGAATCATTATGATAAGAGAAAAAATGAATGTACATATCACAATGAGTGGGTTTCCTATAGACAGTGAAAGTAGGGAAGTCATTAATTTTAGTAACCAAAACATCAAGGAAGGGTAGGGACCCATCAATTTCCCATTCCATTTTGAAATTGATAGATGGAACCAAGTCATTTAATTTGCAAAAGAAATCTTCAAAATTATTGAGACTGTTGGGCCAAAAGGAGAAAATGTCATCTACATACCTATGCCATATTAGATTTGGGGGTGCAATGTTGGATAATAACTCAGTTTAAAAAAATTCCATATACAAATTACTAAGGATGGGGGATAATGGCGACCCCATAGCATTGCCAAAACGCTGAATGAAGAATTTATCATTAAAAGAAAAAGCATTGGATGAAACACAAAGTTTAATTAATTCAAGGAAGGAAGATATTGGCATACCCAAATCTAAATCATAGTCTGGCATTTTTCTACCTAGAAATTCTAATACATCGTTAAGTGGCACTTTAGTGAAGAGTGAATCTACATCAAAACTTACCATTTTTCCATTAGTTAGGTTTAGAGACTTAATTTTATCAATAAAATGTGAGGAATTTTTAATATGTGAACTTGAGATGCATCCCACTAATGGTGATAATTTATTGGCTAAGAATTTTGATAATTTGTAGCAAAATGATCCACAGTACGAAACAATGGGGCGAAGAGGAACACCATTCTTATGTGTTTTGGGTAGACCATATATGTGTGGAAGTTTAGGGTTGACTTGCATGAACCATTTGGCATCGATGTTGGGCACATTATTGAGTAGTTCTTTCACAGTACGGTTGAACTGGGTGGACAGACGCTTTAAGGGAGAAGATCTCAACTTTTCATAAGTGGTGACGTCATTTAATAGATTTAACATCTTTTCTTCGTAGTTAACTTTATCAAGTATCACAACTGAGTTGCTCTTGTCAGCTTTAGTTATGAAAATGGAGTTGTTTTTTCTTAAATTCTCCAGGGCCAAGCGAAACCGCCTAGGAATGGAATTATAGGAGTTAAAATGGTCCAAAAAACCATTGATTATAAAACCATTAAGGCACGGGAAATTATGTCTTCCATTAAATACAGACGCAACAAAATCTAGGGCAATATCTCTACCAGGTTTTAGAGCAAAAGAAAAACCCAGTTGCAACACTTGATTTTCAATTTCCGATAGCACATAGGACGACAAATTCACCACTGAGCCCATAACACCACAGTTGCTCCACTCACTGGCACTGCACAGTTCGCTGATGACTCTGTTGTGTCTAATCCTGGTCTTGTTCACTTCATGGTTACACTTGTTACTGGCTGTCTGAAGTACGGATTCCAACAAATCATCATGAAGGTGTCCTTTGAGAAGTCGTAGGTTACGTCGAAGAAGCCAATACGACTCATCAACTTCTCGTTTTATGGAGGCAATACGCTCAAGTAGAGTGGCACGGGCAACATCAGGAAACGGTGTAGTCCTCCATCGAAAGAACGGCAAGAAAGACTTAGGGATGACTTGTTCATGGAGGCAGTCCTGGAGGAATTTCAGTTGAAGCTTCTTTTTCTTGACTGCCGTTAAACACTTCTCGTAACGTCGGAAGCAGGAGGTCAGGAACGGGAAAGTCAGCAGGAAGAAGGAGAAGAGGTGGTGTCTGATCGTGGGATCCATAATGGAGTGGTAATTCACAATGACGTGAAGAGCAGCATGCTAAGAAAAACCCACTTTTTATAGACAAAAAGTATTTAATATGGACGTTTCGGAGGCAACTACCTCCCTCTTCAGCAGTACAGAGTTGAATGAAACATGAAAGGAAAATAAGTAGCTGACAGGGGGAGGGAGGGACAAGGTGTGTTCTGATGACAGACATACCACACCTCACCTCACCTCACCCAACCGACCTGACCTGGCTATTCCTCAGGGATCCGACCCCACACCTGGGAGGGATTTGACCACTAGTGCTCTCATTAATGGATCTAGTTTGAACATACCTTCATTTAAGTTAAAGTTTTTATAGTGCTGTATACATACTGATTCTAATATTCTACGTTTCTTGAAATTGTTGCACTTAATTATCATTTTACCAGAATTCCAATCAATACAGTGGTTGTTGTCATATGCATGGACAAAGTTAGCATTATTTGTGTTACAATTCGTCATATCTCGTTTATGTTCTTTCATTCTAACATCTAAAGATCTCCCAGTTTCACCTATATAAACTAAGTCACAGTCTTTGCAAGGAATTTTGTATACTCCTGCTTGGGGCTGAACAGTGGCATTATTTCTTACAAGAGTGGTTTTGATGCTAGAAGTATATTTGAAGGCTATGTTTACATCAAGTTCTCTGCTAACTGACTGAATTTTCTCCAGACTTTTTACATAAGGAAGACATAAATAAAGTTTCTTTTCTGACTGACATTTAGGAACATAGAAGGTTTTCCTAGCCTTATAATAAGCTTTTCTTATAAACCAATCAGAATATTTCAAGTTACGGAATATAATCCAAATTTTGATGTTTTCTACCTCTAAATTTTGGGGGCTACAAATTCTTAATGCTCTGAGAAACAAGGTAGATATGACAGACATTTTGATAGAATCATTATGATAAGAGAAAAAATGAATGTACATATCACAATGAGTGGGTTTCCTATAGACAGTGAAAGTAGGGAAGTCATTAATTTTAGTAACCAAAACATCAAGGAAGGGTAGGGACCCATCAATTTCCCATTCCATTTTGAAATTGATAGATGGAACCAAGTCATTTAATTTGCAAAAGAAATCTTCAAAATTATTGAGACTGTTGGGCCAAAAGGAGAAAATGTCATCTACATACCTATGCCATATTAGATTTGGGGGTGCAATGTTGGATAATAACTCAGTTTCAAAAAATTCCATATACAAATTACTAAGGATGGGGGATAATGGCGACCCCATAGCATTGCCAAAACGCTGAATGAAGAATTTATCATTAAAAGAAAAAGCATTGAATGAAACACAAAGTTTAATTAATTCAAGGAAGGAAGATATTGGCATACCCAAATCTAAATCATAGTCTGGCATTTTCCTACCTAGAAATTCTAATACATCGTTAAGTGGCACTTTAGTGAAGAGTGAATCTACATCAAAACTTACCATTTTTCCATTAGTTAGGTTTAGAGACTTAATTTTATCAATAAAATGTGAGGAATTTTTAATATGTGAACTTGAGATGCATCCCACTAATGGTGATAATTTATTGGGTAAGAATTTTGATAATTTGTAGCAAAATGATCCACAGTACGAAACAATGGGGCGAAGAGGAACACCATTCTTATGTGTTTTGGGTAGACCATATATGTGTGGAAGTTTAGGGTTGACTTGCATGAACCATTTGGCATCGATGTTGGGCACATTATTGAGTAGTTCTTTCACAGTACGGTTGAACTGGGTGGACAGACGCTTTAAGGGAGAAGATCTCAACTTTTCATAAGTGGTGACGTCATTTAATAGATTTAACATCTTTTCTTCGTAGTTAACTTTATCAAGTATCACAACTGAGTTGCTCTTGTCAGCTTTAGTTATGAAAATGGAGTTGTTTTTTCTTAAATTCTCCAGGGCCAAGCGAAACCGCCTAGGAATGGAATTATAGGAGTTAAAATGGTCCAAAAAACCATTGATTATAAAACCATTAAGGCACGGGAAATTATGTCTTCCATTAAATACAGACGCAACAAAATCTAGGGCAATATCTCTACCAGGTTTTAGAGCAAAAGAAAAACCCAGTTGCAACACTTGATTTTCAATTTCCGATAGCACATAGGACGACAAATTCACCACTGAGCCCATAACACCACAGTTGCTCCACTCACTGGCACTGCACAGTTCGCTGATGACTCTGTTGTGTCTAATCCTGGTCTTGTTCACTTCATGGTTACACTTGTTACTGGCTGTCTGAAGTACGGATTCCAACAAATCATCATGAAGGTGTCCTTTGAGAAGTCGTAGGTTACGTCGAAGAAGCCAATACGACTCATCAACTTCTCGTTTTATGGAGGCAATACGCTCAAGTAGAGTGGCACGGGCAACATCAGGAAACGGTGTAGTCCTCCATCGAAAGAACGGCAAGAAAGACTTAGGGATGACTTGTTCATGGAGGCAGTCCTGGAGGAATTTCAGTTGAAGCTTCTTTTTCTTGACTGCCGTTAAACACTTCTCGTAACGTCGGAAGCAGGAGGTCAGGAACGGGAAAGTCAGCAGGAAGAAGGAGAAGAGGTGGTGTCTGATCGTGGGATCCATAATGGAGTGGTAATTCACAATGACGTGAAGAGCAGCATGCTAAGAAAAACCCACTTTTTATAGACAAAAAGTATTTAATATGGACGTTTCGGAGGCAACTACCTCCCTCTTCAGCAGTACAGAGTTGAATGAAACATGAAAGGAAAATAAGTAGCTGACAGGGGGAGGGAGGGACAAGGTGTGTTCTGATGACAGACATACCACACCTCACCTCACCTCACCCAACCGACCTGACCTGGCTATTCCTCAGGGATCCGACCCCACACCTGGGAGGGATTTGACCACTAGTGCTCTCATTAATGGATCTAGTTTGAACATACCTTCATTTAAGTTAAAGTTTTTATAGTGCTGTATACATACTGATTCTAATATTCTACGTTTCTTGAAATTGTTGCACTTAATTATCATTTTACCAGAATTCCAATCAATACAGTGGTTGTTGTCATATGCATGGACAAAGTTAGCATTATTTGTGTTACAATTCGTCATATCTCGTTTATGTTCTTTCATTCTAACATCTAAAGATCTCCCAGTTTCACCTATATAAACTAAGTCACAGTCTTTGCAAGGAATTTTGTATACTCCTGCTTGGGGCTGAACAGTGGCATTATTTCTTACAAGAGTGGTTTTGATGCTAGAAGTATATTTGAAGGCTATGTTTACATCAAGTTCTCTGCTAACTGACTGAATTTTCTCCAGACTTTTTACATAAGGAAGACATAAATAAAGTTTCTTTTCTGACTGACATTTAGGAACATAGAAGGTTTTCCTAGCCTTATAATAAGCTTTTCTTATAAACCAATCAGAATATTTCAAGTTACGGAATATAATCCAAATTTTGATGTTTTCTACCTCTAAATTTTGGGGGCTACAAATTCTTAATGCTCTGAGAAACAAGGTAGATATGACAGACATTTTGATAGAATCATTATGATAAGAGAAAAAATGAATGTACATATCACAATGAGTGGGTTTCCTATAGACAGTGAAAGTAGGGAAGTCATTAATTTTAGTAACCAAAACATCAAGGAAGGGTAGGGACCCATCAATTTCCCATTCCATTTTGAAATTGATAGATGGAACCAAGTCATTTAATTTGCAAAAGAAATCTTCGAAATTATTGAGACTGTTGGGCCAAAAGGAGAAAATGTCATCTACATACCTATGCCATATTAGATTTGGGGGTGCAATGTTGGATAATAACTCAGTTTCAAAAAATTCCATATACAAATTACTAAGGATGGGGGATAATGGCGACCCCATAGCATTGCCAAAACGCTGAATGAAGAATTTATCATTAAAAGAAAAAGCATTGAATGAAACACAAAGTTTAATTAATTCAAGGAAGGAAGATATTGGCATACCCAAATCTAA
Organism: Petrolisthes cinctipes; assembly: GCA_033782935.1. NCBI lineage: Eukaryota > Metazoa > Arthropoda > Malacostraca > Decapoda > Porcellanidae > Petrolisthes > Petrolisthes cinctipes. The sequence goes on from JAWQEG010000582.1 coordinate 234,636, forward strand.
ATCATAGTCTGGCATTTTTCTACCTAGAAATTCTAATACATCGTTAAGTGGCACTTTAGTGAAGAGTGAATCTACATCAAAACTTACCATTAGTTAGGTTTAGAGACTTAATTTTATCAATAAAATGTGAGGAATTTTTAATATGTGAACTTGAGATGCATCCCACTAATGGTGATAATTTATTGGGTAAGAATTTTGATAATTTGTAGCAAAATGATCCACAGTACGAAACAATGGGGCGAAGAGGAACACCATTCTTATGTGTTTTGGGTAGACCATATATGTGTGGAAGTTTAGGGTTGACTTGCATGAACCATTTGGCATCGATGTTGGGCACATTATTGAGTAGTTCTTTCACAGTACGGTTGAACTGGGTGGACAGACGCTTTAAGGGAGAAGATCTCAACTTTTCATAAGTGGTGACGTCATTTAATAGATTTAACATCTTTTCTTCGTAGTTAACTTTATCAAGTATCACAACTGAGTTGCTCTTGTCAGCTTTAGTTATGAAAATGGAGTTGTTTTTTCTTAAATTCTCCAGGGTCAAGCGAAACCGCCTAGGAATGGAATCATAGGAGTTAAAATGGTCCAAAAAACCATTGATTATAAAACCATTAAGGCACGGGAAATTATGTCTTCCATTAAATACAGACGCAACAAAATCTAGGGCAATATCTCTACCAGGTTTTAGAGCAAAAGAAAAACCCAGTTGCAACACTTGATTTTCAATTTCCGATAGCACATAGGACGACAAATTCACCACTGAGCCCATAACACCACAGTTGCTCCACTCACTGGCACTGCACAGTTCGCTGATGACTCTGTTGTGTCTAATCCTGGTCTTGTTCACTTCATGGTTACACTTGTTACTGGCTGTCTGAAGTACGGATTCCAACAAATCATCATGAAGGTGTCCTTTGAGAAGTCGTAGGTTACGTCGAAGAAGCCAATACGACTCATCAACTTCTCGTTTTATGGAGGCAATACGCTCAAGTAGAGTGGCACGGGCAACATCAGGAAACGGTGTAGTCCTCCATCGAAAGAACGGCAAGAAAGACTTAGGGATGACTTGTTCATGGAGGCAGTCCTGGAGGAATTTCAGTTGAAGCTTCTTTTTCTTGACTGCCGTTAAACACTTCTCGTAACGTCGGAAGCAGGAGGTCAGGAACGGGAAAGTCAGCAGGAAGAAGGAGAAGAGGTGGTGTCTGATCGTGGGATCCATAATGGAGTGGTAATTCACAATGACGTGAAGAGCAGCATGCTAAGAAAAACCCACTTTTTATAGACAAAAAGTATTTAATATGGACGTTTCGGAGGCAACTACCTCCCTCTTCAGCAGTACAGAGTTGAATGAAACATGAAAGGAAAATAAGTAGATGACAGGGGGAGGGAGGGACAAGGTGTGTTCTGATGACAGACATACCACACCTCACCCAACCGACCTGACCTGGCTATTCCTCAGGGATCCGACCCCACATCTGGGAGGGATTTGACCACTAGTGTTCTCATTAATGGATCTAGTTTGAACATACCTTCATTTAAGTTAAAGTTTTTATAGTGCTGTATACATACTGATTCTAATATTCTACGTTTCTTGAAATTGTTGCACTTAATTATCATTTTACCAGAATTCCAATCAATACAGTGGTTGTTGTCATATGCATGGACAAAGTTAGCATTATTTGTGTTACAATTCGTCATATCTCGTTTATGTTCTTTCATTCTAACATCTAAAGATCTCCCAGTTTCACCTATATAAACTAAGTCACAGTCTTTGCAAGGAATTTTGTATACTCCTGCTTGGGGCTGAACAGTGGCATTATTTCTTACAAGAGTGGTTTTGATGTTAGAAGTATATTTGAAGGCTATGTTTACATCAAGTTCTCTGCTAACTGACTGAATTTTTCTCCAGACTTTTTACATAAGGAAGACATAAATAAGGTTTCTTTTCTGACTGACATTTAGGAACATAGAAGGTTTTCCTAGCCTTATAATAAACTTTTCTTATAAACCAATCAGGATATTTCAAGTTACGGAATATAATCCAAATTTTGTTGTTTTCTACCTCTAAATTTTGGGGGCTACAAATTCTTAATGCTCTGAGAAACAAGGTAGATATGACAGACATTTTGATAGAATCATTATGATAAGAGAAAAAATGAATGTACATATCACAATGAGTGGGTTTCCTATAGACAGTGAAAGTAGGGAAGTCATTAATTTTAGTAACCAAAACATCAAGGAAGGGTAGGGACCCATCAATTTCCCATTCCATTTTAAAATTGATAGATGGAACCAAGTCATTTAATTTGCAAAAGAAATCTTCAAAATTATTGAGACTGTTGGGCCAAAAGGAGAAAAGGTCATCTACATACCTATGCCATATTAGATTTGGGGGTGCAATGTTGGATAATAACTCAGTTTCAAAAAATTCCATATACAAATTACTAAGGATGGGGGATAATGGCGACCCCATAGCATTGCCAAAACGCTGAATGAAGAATTTATCATTAAAAGAAAAAGCATTGGATGAAACATAAAGTTTAATTAATTCAAGGAAGGAAGATATTGGCATACCCAAATCTAAATCATAGTCTGGCATTTTTCTACCTAGAAATTCTAATACATCGTTAAGTGGCACTTTAGTGAAGAGTGAATCTACATCAAAACTTACCATTTTTCCATTAGTTAGGTTTAGAGACTTAATTTTATCAATAAAATGTGAGGAATTTTTAATATGTGAACTTGAGATGCATCCCACTAATGGTGATAATTTATTGGGTAAGAATTTTGATAATTTGTAGCAAAATGATCCACAGTACGAAACAATGGGGCGAAGAGGAACACCATTCTTATGTGTTTTGGGTAGACCATATATGTGTGGAAGTTTAGGGTTGACTTGCATGAACCATTTGGCATCGATGTTGGGCACATTATTGAGTAGTTCTTTCACAGTACGGTTGAACTGGGTGGACAGACGCTTTAAGGGAGAAGATCTCAACTTTTCATAAGTGGTGACGTCATTTAATAGAATTAACATCTTTTCTTCGTAGTTAACTTTATCAAGTATTACAACTGAGTTGCTCTTGTCAGCTTTAGTTATGAAAATGGAGTTGTTTTTTCTTAAATTCTCCAGGGCCAAGCGAAACCGCCTAGGAATGGAATCATAGGAGTTAAAATGGTCCAAAAAACCATTGATTATAAAACCATTAAGGCACGGGAAATTATGTCTTCCATTAAATACAGACGCAACAAAATCTAGGGCAATATCTCTACCAGGTTTTAGAGCAAAAGAAAAACCCAGTTGCAACACTTGATTTTCAATTTCCGATAGCACATAGGACGACAAATTCACCACTGAGCCCATAACACCACAGTTGCTCCACTCACTGGCACTGCACAGTTCGCTGATGACTCTGTTGTGTCTAATCCTGGTCTTGTTCACTTCATGGTTACACTTGTTACTGGCTGTCTGAAGTACGGATTCCAACAAATCATCATGAAGGTGTCCTTTGAGAAGTCGTAGGTTACGTCGAAGAAGCCAATACGACTCATCAACTTCTCGTTTTATGGAGGCAATACGCTCAAGTAGAGTGGCACGGGCAACATCAGGAAACGGTGTAGTCCTCCATCGAAAGAACGGCAAGAAAGACTTAGGGATGACTTGTTCATGGAGGCAGTCCTGGAGGAATTTCAGTTGAAGCTTCTTTTTCTTGACTGCCGTTAAACACTTCTCGTAACGTTGGAAGCAGGAGGTCAGGAACGGGAAAGTCAGCAGGAAGAAGGAGAAGAGGTGGTGTCTGATCGTGGGATCCATAATGGAGTGGTAATTCACAATGACGTGAAGAGCAGCATGCTAAGAAAAACCCACTTTTTATAGACAAAAAGTATTTAATATGGACGTTTCGGAGGCAACTACCTCCCTCTTCAGCAGTACAGAGTTGAATGAAACATGAAAGGAAAATAAGTAGATGACAGGGGGAGGGAGGGACAAGGTGTGTTCTGATGACAGACATACCACACCTCACCCAACCGACCTGACCTGGCTATTCCTCAGGGATCCGACCCCACATCTGGGAGGGATTTGACCACTAGTGTTCTCATTAATGGATCTAGTTTGAACATACCTTCATTTAAGTTAAAGTTTTTATAGTGCTGTATACATACTGATTCTAATATTCTACGTTTCTTGAAATTGTTGCACTTAATTATCATTTTACCAGAATTCCAATCAATACAGTGGTTGTTGTCATATGCATGGACAAAGTTAGCATTATTTGTGTTACAATTCGTCATATCTCGTTTATGTTCTTTCATTCTAACATCTAAAGATCTCCCAGTTTCACCTATATAAACTAAGTCACAGTCTTTGCAAGGAATTTTGTATACTCCTGCTTGGGGCTGAACAGTGGCATTATTTCTTACAAGAGTGGTTTTGATGCTAGAAGTATATTTGAAGGCTATGTTTACATCAAGTTCTGTGCTAACTGACTGAATTTTCTCCAGACTTTTTACATAAGGAAGACATAATTAAGGTTTCTTTTCTGACTGACATTTAGGAACATAGAAGGTTTTCCTAGCCTTATAATAAGCTTTTCTTATAAACCAATCAGGATATTTCAAGTTACGGAATATAATCCAAATTTTGTTGTTTTCTACCTCTAAATTTTGGGGGCTATAAATTCTTAATGCTCTGAGAAACAAGGTAGATATGACAGACATTTTGATAGAATCATTATGATAAGAGAAAAAATGAATGTACATATCACAATGAGTGGGTTTCCTATAGACAGTGAAAGTAGGGAAGTCATTAATTTTAGTAACCAACACATCAAGGAAGGGTAGGGACCCATCAATTTCCCATTCCATTTTGAAATTGATAGATGGAACCAAGTCATTTAACTTGCAAAAGTAATCTTCAAAATTATTGAGACTGTTGGGCCAAAAGGAGAAAATGTCATCTACATACCTATGCCATATTAGATTTGGGGGTGCAATGTTGGATAATAACTCAGTTTCAAAAAATTCCATATACAAATTACTAAGGATGGGGGATAATGGCGACCCCATAGCATTGCCAAAACGCTGAATGAAGAATTTATCATTAAAAGAAAAAGCATTGGATGAAACATAAAGTTTAATTAATTCAAGGAAGGAAGATATTGGCATACCCAAATCTAAATCATAGTCTGGCATTTTTCTACCTAGAAATTCTAATACATCGTTAAGTGGCACTTTAGTGAAGAGTGAATCTACATCAAAACTTACCATTTTTCCATTAGTTAGGTTTAGAGACTTAATTTTATCAATAAAATGTGAGGAATTTTTAATATGTGAACTTGAGATGCATCTCACTTATGGTGATAATTTATTGGCTAAGAATTTTGATAATTTGTAGCAAAATGATCCACAGTACGAAACAATGGGGCGAAGAGGAACACCATTCTTATGTGTTTTGGGTAGACCATATATGTGTGGAAGTTTAGGGTTGACTTGCATGAACCATTTGGCATCGATGTTGGGCACATTATTGAGTAGTTCTTTCACAGTACGGTTGAACTGGGTGGACAGACGCTTTAAGGGAGAAGATCTCAACTTTTCATAAGTGGTGACGTCATTTAATAGATTTAACATCTTTTCTTCGTAGTTAACTTTATCAAGTATCACAACTGAGTTGCTCTTGTCAGCTTTAGTTATGAAAATGGAGTTGTTTTTTCTTAAATTCTCCAGGGCCAAGCGAAACCGCCTAGGAATGGAATCATAGGAGTTAAAATGGTCCAAAAAACCATTGATTATAAAACCATTAAGGCACGGGAAATTATGTCTTCCATTAAATACAGACGCAACAAAATCTAGGGCAATATCTCTACCAGGTTTTAGAGCAAAAGAAAAACCCAGTTGCAACACTTGATTTTCAATTTCCGATAGCACATAGGACGACAAATTCACCACTGAGCCCATAACACCACAGTTGCTCCACTCACTGGCACTGCACAGTTCGCTGATGACTCTGTTGTGTCTAATCCTGGTCTTGTTCACTTCATGGTTACACTTGTTACTGGCTGTCTGAAGTACGGATTCCAACAAATCATCATGAAGGTGTCCTTTGAGAAGTCGTAGGTTACGTCGAAGAAGCCAATACGACTCATCAACTTCTCGTTTTATGGAGGCAATACGCTCAAGTAGAGTGGCACGGGCAACATCAGGAAACGGTGTAGTCCTCCATCGAAAGAACGGCAAGAAAGACTTAGGGATGACTTGTTCATGGAGGCAGTCCTGGAGGAATTTCAGTTGAAGCTTCTTTTTCTTGACTGCCGTTAAACACTTCTCGTAACGTCGGAAGCAGGAGGTCAGGAACGGGAAAGTCAGCAGGAAGAAGGAGAAGAGGTGGTGTCTGATCGTGGGATCCATAATGGAGTGGTAATTCACAATGACGTGAAGAGCAGCATGCTAAGAAAAACCCACTTTTTATAGACAAAAAGTATTTAATATGGACGTTTCGGAGGCAACTACCTCCCTCTTCAGCAGTACAGAGTTGAATGAAACATGAAAGGAAAATAAGTAGCTGACAGGGGGAGGGAGGGACAAGGTGTGTTCTGATGACAGACATACCACACCTCACCTCACCTCACCCAACCGACCTGACCTGGCTATTCCTCAGGGATCCGACCCCACACCTGGGAGGGATTTGACCACTAGTGCTCTCATTAATGGATCTAGTTTGAACATACCTTCATTTAAGTTAAAGTTTTTATAGTGCTGTATACATACTGATTCTAATATTCTACGTTTCTTGAAATTGTTGCACTTAATTATCATTTTACCAGAATTCCAATCAATACAGTGGTTGTTGTCATATGCATGGACAAAGTTAGCATTATTTGTGTTACAATTCGTCATATCTCGTTTATGTTCTTTCATTCTAACATCTAAAGATCTCCCAGTTTCACCTATATAAACTAAGTCACAGTCTTTGCAAGGAATTTTGTATACTCCTGCTTGGGGCTGAACAGTGGCATTATTTCTTACAAGAGTGGTTTTGATGCTAGAAGTATATTTGAAGGCTATGTTTACATCAAGTTCTCTGCTAACTGACTGAATTTTCTCCAGACTTTTTACATAAGGAAGACATAAATAAAGTTTCTTTTCTGACTGACATTTAGGAACATAGAAGGTTTTCCTAGCCTTATAATAAGCTTTTCTTATAAACCAATCAGAATATTTCAAGTTACGGAATATAATCCAAATTTTGATGTTTTCTACCTCTAAATTTTGGGGGCTACAAATTCTTAATGCTCTGAGAAACAAGGTAGATATGACAGACATTTTGATAGAATCATTATGATAAGAGAAAAAATGAATGTACATATCACAATGAGTGGGTTTCCTATAGACAGTGAAAGTAGGGAAGTCATTAATTTTAGTAACCAAAACATCAAGGAAGGGTAGGGACCCATCAATTTCCCATTCCATTTTGAAATTGATAGATGGAACCAAGTCATTTAATTTGCAAAAGAAATCTTCGAAATTATTGAGACTGTTGGGCCAAAAGGAGAAAATGTCATCTACATACCTATGCCATATTAGATTTGGGGGTGCAATGTTGGATAATAACTCAGTTTCAAAAAATTCCATATACAAATTACTAAGGATGGGGGATAATGGCGACCCCATAGCATTGCCAAAACGCTGAATGAAGAATTTATCATTAAAAGAAAAAGCATTGAATGAAACACAAAGTTTAATTAATTCAAGGAAGGAAGATATTGGCATACCCAAATCTAAATCATAGTCTGGCATTTTTCTACCTAGAAATTCTAATACATCGTTAAGTGGCACTTTAGTGAAGAGTGAATCTACATCAAAACTTACCATTAGTTAGGTTTAGAGACTTAATTTTATCAATAAAATGTGAGGAATTTTTAATATGTGAACTTGAGATGCATCCCACTAATGGTGATAATTTATTGGGTAAGAATTTTGATAATTTGTAGCAAAATGATCCACAGTACGAAACAATGGGGCGAAGAGGAACACCATTCTTATGTGTTTTGGGTAGACCATATATGTGTGGAAGTTTAGGGTTGACTTGCATGAACCATTTGGCATCGATGTTGGGCACATTATTGAGTAGTTCTTTCACAGTACGGTTGAACTGGGTGGACAGACGCTTTAAGGGAGAAGATCTCAACTTTTCATAAGTGGTGACGTCATTTAATAGATTTAACATCTTTTCTTCGTAGTTAACTTTATCAAGTATCACAACTGAGTTGCTCTTGTCAGCTTTAGTTATGAAAATGGAGTTGTTTTTTCTTAAATTCTCCAGGGCCAAGCGAAACCGCCTAGGAATGGAATCATAGGAGTTAAAATGGTCCAAAAAACCATTGATTATAAAACCATTAAGGCACGGGAAATTATGTCTTCCATTAAATACAGACGCAACAAAATCTAGGGCAATATCTCTACCAGGTTTTAGAGCAAAAGAAAAACCCAGTTGCAACACTTGATTTTCAATTTCCGATAGCACATAGGACGACAAATTCACCACTGAGCCCATAACACCACAGTTGCTCCACTCACTGGCACTGCACAGTTCGCTGATGACTCTGTTGTGTCTAATCCTGGTCTTGTTCACTTCATGGTTACACTTGTTACTGGCTGTCTGAAGTACGGATTCCAACAAATCATCATGAAGGTGTCCTTTGAGAAGTCGTAGGTTACGTCGAAGAAGCCAATACGACTCATCAACTTCTCGTTTTATGGAGGCAATACGCTCAAGTAGAGTGGCACGGGCAACATCAGGAAACGGTGTAGTCCTCCATCGAAAGAACGGCAAGAAAGACTTAGGGATGACTTGTTCATGGAGGCAGTCCTGGAGGAATTTCAGTTGAAGCTTCTTTTTCTTGACTGCCGTTAAACACTTCTCGTAACGTCGGAAGCAGGAGGTCAGGAACGGGAAAGTCAGCAGGAAGAAGGAGAAGAGGTGGTGTCTGATCGTGGGATCCATAATGGAGTGGTAATTCACAATGACGTGAAGAGCAGCATGCTAAGAAAAACCCACTTTTTATAGACAAAAAGTATTTAATATGGACGTTTCGGAGGCAACTACCTCCCTCTTCAGCAGTACAGAGTTGAATGAAACATGAAAGGAAAATAAGTAGATGACAGGGGGAGGGAGGGACAAGGTGTGTTCTGATGACAGACATACCACACCTCACCCAACCGACCTGACCTGGCTATTCCTCAGGGATCCGACCCCACATCTGGGAGGGATTTGACCACTAGTGTTCTCATTAATGGATCTAGTTTGAACATACCTTCATTTAAGTTAAAGTTTTTATAGTGCTGTATACATACTGATTCTAATATTCTACGTTTCTTGAAATTGTTGCACTTAATTATCATTTTACCAGAATTCCAATCAATACAGTGGTTGTTGTCATATGCATGGACAAAGTTAGCATTATTTGTGTTACAATTCGTCATATCTCGTTTATGTTCTTTCATTCTAACATCTAAAGATCTCCCAGTTTCACCTATATAAACTAAGTCACAGTCTTTGCAAGGAATTTTGTATACTCCTGCTTGGGGCTGAACAGTGGCATTATTTCTTACAAGAGTGGTTTTGATGTTAGAAGTATATTTGAAGGCTATGTTTACATCAAGTTCTCTGCTAACTGACTGAATTTTTCTCCAGACTTTTTACATAAGGAAGACATAAATAAGGTTTCTTTTCTGACTGACATTTAGGAACATAGAAGGTTTTCCTAGCCTTATAATAAACTTTTCTTATAAACCAATCAGGATATTTCAAGTTACGGAATATAATCCAAATTTTGTTGTTTTCTACCTCTAAATTTTGGGGGCTACAAATTCTTAATGCTCTGAGAAACAAGGTAGATATGACAGACATTTTGATAGAATCATTATGATAAGAGAAAAAATGAATGTACATATCACAATGAGTGGGTTTCCTATAGACAGTGAAAGTAGGGAAGTCATTAATTTTAGTAACCAAAACATCAAGGAAGGGTAGGGACCCATCAATTTCCCATTCCATTTTAAAATTGATAGATGGAACCAAGTCATTTAATTTGCAAAAGAAATCTTCAAAATTATTGAGACTGTTGGGCCAAAAGGAGAAAAGGTCATCTACATACCTATGCCATATTAGATTTGGGGGTGCAATGTTGGATAATAACTCAGTTTCAAAAAATTCCATATACAAATTACTAAGGATGGGGGATAATGGCGACCCCATAGCATTGCCAAAACGCTGAATGAAGAATTTATCATTAAAAGAAAAAGCATTGGATGAAACATAAAGTTTAATTAATTCAAGGAAGGAAGATATTGGCATACCCAAATCTAAATCATAGTCTGGCATTTTTCTACCTAGAAATTCTAATACATCGTTAAGTGGCACTTTAGTGAAGAGTGAATCTACATCAAAACTTACCATTTTTCCATTAGTTAGGTTTAGAGACTTAATTTTATCAATAAAATGTGAGGAATTTTTAATATGTGAACTTGAGATGCATCCCACTAATGGTGATAATTTATTGGGTAAGAATTTTGATAATTTGTAGCAAAATGATCCACAGTACGAAACAATGGGGCGAAGAGGAACACCATTCTTATGTGTTTTGGGTAGACCATATATGTGTGGAAGTTTAGGGTTGACTTGCATGAACCATTTGGCATCGATGTTGGGCACATTATTGAGTAGTTCTTTCACAGTACGGTTGAACTGGGTGGACAGACGCTTTAAGGGAGAAGATCTCAACTTTTCATAAGTGGTGACGTCATTTAATAGAATTAACATCTTTTCTTCGTAGTTAACTTTATCAAGTATTACAACTGAGTTGCTCTTGTCAGCTTTAGTTATGAAAATGGAGTTGTTTTTTCTTAAATTCTCCAGGGCCAAGCGAAACCGCCTAGGAATGGAATCATAGGAGTTAAAATGGTCCAAAAAACCATTGATTATAAAACCATTAAGGCACGGGAAATTATGTCTTCCATTAAATACAGACGCAACAAAATCTAGGGCAATATCTCTACCAGGTTTTAGAGCAAAAGAAAAACCCAGTTGCAACACTTGATTTTCAATTTCCGATAGCACATAGGACGACAAATTCACCACTGAGCCCATAACACCACAGTTGCTCCACTCACTGGCACTGCACAGTTCGCTGATGACTCTGTTGTGTCTAATCCTGGTCTTGTTCACTTCATGGTTACACTTGTTACTGGCTGTCTGAAGTACGGATTCCAACAAATCATCATGAAGGTGTCCTTTGAGAAGTCGTAGGTTACGTCGAAGAAGCCAATACGACTCATCAACTTCTCGTTTTATGGAGGCAATACGCTCAAGTAGAGTGGCACGGGCAACATCAGGAAACGGTGTAGTCCTCCATCGAAAGAACGGCAAGAAAGACTTAGGGATGACTTGTTCATGGAGGCAGTCCTGGAGGAATTTCAGTTGAAGCTTCTTTTTCTTGACTGCCGTTAAACACTTCTCGTAACGTTGGAAGCAGGAGGTCAGGAACGGGAAAGTCAGCAGGAAGAAGGAGAAGAGGTGGTGTCTGATCGTGGGATCCATAATGGAGTGGTAATTCACAATGACGTGAAGAGCAGCATGCTAAGAAAAACCCACTTTTTATAGACAAAAAGTATTTAATATGGACGTTTCGGAGGCAACTACCTCCCTCTTCAGCAGTACAGAGTTGAATGAAACATGAAAGGAAAATAAGTAGATGACAGGGGGAGGGAGGGACAAGGTGTGTTCTGATGACAGACATACCACACCTCACCCAACCGACCTGACCTGGCTATTCCTCAGGGATCCGACCCCACATCTGGGAGGGATTTGACCACTAGTGTTCTCATTAATGGATCTAGTTTGAACATACCTTCATTTAAGTTAAAGTTTTTATAGTGCTGTATACATACTGATTCTAATATTCTACGTTTCTTGAAATTGTTGCACTTAATTATCATTTTACCAGAATTCCAATCAATACAGTGGTTGTTGTCATATGCATGGACAAAGTTAGCATTATTTGTGTTACAATTCGTCATATCTCGTTTATGTTCTTTCATTCTAACATCTAAAGATCTCCCAGTTTCACCTATATAAACTAAGTCACAGTCTTTGCAAGGAATTTTGTATACTCCTGCTTGGGGCTGAACAGTGGCATTATTTCTTACAAGAGTGGTTTTGATGCTAGAAGTATATTTGAAGGCTATGTTTACATCAAGTTCTGTGCTAACTGACTGAATTTTCTCCAGACTTTTTACATAAGGAAGACATAATTAAGGTTTCTTTTCTGACTGACATTTAGGAACATAGAAGGTTTTCCTAGCCTTATAATAAGCTTTTCTTATAAACCAATCAGGATATTTCAAGTTACGGAATATAATCCAAATTTTGTTGTTTTCTACCTCTAAATTTTGGGGGCTATAAATTCTTAATGCTCTGAGAAACAAGGTAGATATGACAGACATTTTGATAGAATCATTATGATAAGAGAAAAAATGAATGTACATATCACAATGAGTGGGTTTCCTATAGACAGTGAAAGTAGGGAAGTCATTAATTTTAGTAACCAACACATCAAGGAAGGGTAGGGACCCATCAATTTCCCATTCCATTTTGAAATTGATAGATGGAACCAAGTCATTTAACTTGCAAAAGTAATCTTCAAAATTATTGAGACTGTTGGGCCAAAAGGAGAAAATGTCATCTACATACCTATGCCATATTAGATTTGGGGGTGCAATGTTGGATAATAACTCAGTTTCAAAAAATTCCATATACAAATTACTAAGGATGGGGGATAATGGCGACCCCATAGCATTGCCAAAACGCTGAATGAAGAATTTATCATTAAAAGAAAAAGCATTGGATGAAACATAAAGTTTAATTAATTCAAGGAAGGAAGATATTGGCATACCCAAATCTAAATCATAGTCTGGCATTTTTCTACCTAGAAATTCTAATACATCGTTAAGTGGCACTTTAGTGAAGAGTGAATCTACATCAAAACTTACCATTTTTCCATTAGTTAGGTTTAGAGACTTAATTTTATCAATAAAATGTGAGGAATTTTTAATATGTGAACTTGAGATGCATCTCACTTATGGTGATAATTTATTGGCTAAGAATTTTGATAATTTGTAGCTAAATGATCCACAGTACGAAACAATGGGGCGAAGAGGAACACCATTCTTATGTGTTTTGGGTAGACCATATATGTGTGGAAGTTTAGGGTTGACTTGCATGAACCATTTGGCATCGATTTTGGGCACATTATTGAGTAGTTCTTTCACAGTACGGTTGAACTGGGTGGACAGACGCTTTAAGGGAGAAGATCTCAACTTTTCATAAGTGGTGACGTCATTTAATAGATTTAACATCTTTTCTTCGTAGTTAACTTTAACAAGTATCACAACTGAGTTGCTCTTGTCAGCTTTAGTTATGAAAATGGAGTTGTTTTTTCTTAAATTCTCCAGGGCCAAGCGAAACCGCCTAGGAATGGAACCATAGGAGTTAAAATGGTCCAAAAAACCATTAAGGCACGGGAAATTATGTCTTCCATTAAATACAGACGCAACAAAATCTAGGGCAATATCTCTACCAGGTTTTAGAGCAAAAGAAAAACCCAGTTGCAACACTTGATTTTCAATTTCCGATAGCACATAGGACGACAAATTCACCACTGAGCCCATAACACCACAGTTGCACCACTCACTGGCACTGCACAGTTCGCTGATGACTCTGTTGTGTCTAATCCTGGTCTTGTTCACTTCATGGTTACACTTGTTACTGGCTGTCTGAAGTACGGATTCCAACAAATCATCATGAAGGTGTCCTTTGAGAAGTCGTAGGTTACGTCGAAGAAGCCAATACGACTCATCAACTTCTCGTTTTATGGAGGCAATACGCTCAAGTAGAGTGGCACGGGCAACATCAGGAAACGGTGTAGTCCTCCATCGAAAGAACGGCAAGAAAGACTTAGGGATGACTTGTTCATGGAGGCAGTCCTGGAGGAATTTCAGTTGAAGCTTCTTTTTCTTGACTGCCGTTAAACACTTCTCGTAACGTTGGAAGCAGGAGGTCAGGAACGGGAAAGTCAGCAGGAAGAAGGAGAAGAGGTGGTGTCTGATCGTGGGATCCATAATGGAGTGGTAATTCACAATGACGTGAAGAGCAGCATGCTAAGAAAAACCCACTTTTTATAGACAAAAAGTATTTAATATGGACGTTTCGGAGGCAACTACCTCCCTCTTCAGCAGTACAGAGTTGAATGAAACATGAAAGGAAAATAAGTAGCTGACAGGGGGAGGGAGGGACAAGGTGTGTTCTGATGACAGACATACCACACCTCACCCAACCGACCTGACCTGGCTATTCCTCAGGGATCCGACCCCACATCTGGGAGGGATTTGACCACTAGTGTTCTCATTAATGGATCTAGTTTGAACATACCTTCATTTAAGTTAAAGTTTTTATAGTGCTGTATACATACTGATTCTAATATTCTACGTTTCTTGAAATTGTTGCACTTAATTATCATTTTACCAGAATACCAATCAATACAGTGGTTGTTGTCATATGCATGGACAAAGTTAGCATTATTTGTGTTACAATTCGTCATATCTCGTTTATGTTCTTTCATTCTAACATCTAAAGATCTCCCAGTTTCACCTATATAAACTAAGTCACAGTCTTTGCAAGGAATTTTGTATACTCCTGCTTGGGGCTGAACAGTGGCATTATTTCTTACAAGAGTGGTTTTGATGCTAGAAGTATATTTGAAGGCTATGTTTACATCAAGTTCTGTGCTAACTGACTGAATTTTCTCCAGACTTTTTACATAAGGAAGACATAATTAAGGTTTCTTTTCTGACTGACATTTAGGAACATAGAAGGTTTTCCTAGCCTTATAATAAGCTTTTCTTATAAACCAATCAGGATATTTCAAGTTACGGAATATAATCCAAATTTTGTTGTTTTCTACCTCTAAATTTTGGGGGCTATAAATTCTTAATGCTCTGAGAATCAAGGTAGATATGACAGACATTTTGATAGAATCATTATGATAAGAGAAAAAATGAATGTACATATCACAATGAGTGGGTTTCCTATAGACAGTGAAAGTAGGGAAGTCATTAATTTTAGTAACCAACACATCAAGGAAGGGTAGGGACCCATCAATTTCCCATTCCATTTTGAAATTGATAGATGGAACCAAGTCATTTAACTTGCAAAAGTAATCTTCAAAATTATTGAGACTGTTGGGCCAAAAGGAGAAAATGTCATCTACATACCTATGCCATATTTGATTTAGGGGTGCAATGTTGGATAATAACTCAGTTTCAAAAAATTCCATATACAAATTACTAAGGATGGGGGATAATGGCGACCCCATAGCATTGCCAAAACGCTGAATGAAGAATTTATCATTAAAAGAAAAAGCATTGGATGAAACATAAAGTTTAATTAATTCAAGGAAGGAAGATATTGGCATACCCAAATCTAAATCATAGTCTGGCATTTTTCTACCTAGAAATTCTAATACATCGTTAAGTGGCACTTTAGTGAAGAGTGAATCTACATCAAAACTTACCATTTTTCCATTAGTTAGGTTTAGAGACTTAATTTTATCAATAAAATGTGAGGAATTTTTAATATGTGAACTTGAGATGCATCTCACTTATGGTGATAATTTATTGGCTAAGAATTTTGATAATTTGTAGCTAAATGATCCACAGTACGAAACAATGTGGCGAAGAGGAACACCATTCTTATGTGTTTTGGGTAGACCATATATGTGTGGAAGTTTAGGGTTGACTTGCATGAACCATTTGGCATCGATTTTGGGCACATTATTGAGTAGTTCTTTCACAGTACGGTTGAACTGGGTGGACAGACGCTTTAAGGGAGAAGATCTCAACTTTTCATAAGTGGTGACGTCATTTAATAGATTTAACATCTTTTCTTCGTAGTTAACTTTAACAAGTATCACAACTGAGTTGCTCTTGTCAGCTTTAGTTATGAAAATGGAGTTGTTTTTTCTTAAATTCTCCAGGGCCAAGCGAAACCGCCTAGGAATGGAACCATAGGAGTTAAAATGGTCCAAAAAACCATTAAGGCACGGGAAATTATGTCTTCCATTAAATACAGACGCAACAAAATCTAGGGCAATATCTCTACCAGGTTTTAGAGCAAAAGAAAAACCCAGTTGCAACACTTGATTTTCAATTTCCGATAGCACATAGGACGACAAATTCACCACTGAGCCCATAACACCACAGTTGCTCCACTCACTGGCACTGCACAGTTCGCTGATGACTCTGTTGTGTCTAATCCTGGTCTTGTTCACTTCATGGTTACACTTGTTACTGGCTGTCTGAAGTACGGATTCCAACAAATCATCATGAAGGTGTCCTTTGAGAAGTCGTAGGTTACGTCGAAGAAGCCAATACGACTCATCAACTTCTCGTTTTATGGAGGCAATACGCTCAAGTAGAGTGGCACGGGCATCATCAGGAAACGGTGTAGTCCTCCATCGAAAGAACGGCAAGAAAGACTTAGGGATGACTTGTTCATGGAGGCAGTCCTGGAGGAATTTCAGTTGAAGCTTCTTTTTCTTGACTGCCGTTAAACACTTCTCGTAACGTCGGAAGAAGGAGGTCAGGAACGGGAAAGTCAGCAGGAAGAAGGAGAAGAGGTGGTGTCTGATCGTGGGATCCATAATGGAGTGGTAATTCACAATGACGTGAAGAGCAGCATGCTAAGAAAAACCCACTTTTTATAGACAAAAAGTATTTAATATGGACGTTTCGGAGGCAACTACCTCCCTCTTCAGCAGTACAGAGTTGAATGAAACATGAAAGGAAAATAAGTAGATGACAGGGGGAGGGAGGGACAAGGTGTGTTCTGATAACAGACATACCACACCTCACCCAACCGACCTGACCTGGCTATTCCTCAGGGATCCGACCCCACATCTGGGAGGGATTTGACCACTAGTGTTCTCATTAATGGATCTAGTTTGAACATACCTTCATTTAAGTTAAAGTTTTTATAGTGCTGTATACATACTGATTCTAATATTCTACGTTTCTTGAAATTGTTGCACTTAATTATCATTTTACCAGAATTCCAATCAATACAGTGGTTGTTGTCATATGCATGGACAAAGTTAACATTATTTGTGTTACAATTCGTCATATCTCGTTTATGTTCTTTCATTCTAACATCTAAAGATCTCCCAGTTTCACCTATATAAACTAAGTCACAGTCTTTGCAAGGAATTTTGTATACTCCTGCTTGGGGCTGAACAGTGGCATTATTTCTTACAAGAGTGGTTTTGATGCTAGAAGTATATTTGAAGGCTATGTTTACATCAAGTTCTGTGCTAACTGACTGAATTTTCTCCAGACTTTTTACATAAGGAAGACATAATTAAGGTTTCTTTTCTGACTGACATTTAGGAACATAGAAGGTTTTCCTAGCCTTATAATAAGCTTTTCTTATAAACCAATCAGGATATTTCAAGTTACGGAATATAATCCAAATTTTGTTGTTTTCTACCTCTAAATTTTGGGGGCTACAAATTCTTAATGCTCTGAGAAACAAGGTAGATATGACAGACATTTTGATAGAATCATTATGATAAGAGAAAAAATGAATGTACATATCACAATGAGTGGGTTTCCTATAGACAGTGAAAGTAGGGAAGTCATTAATTTTAGTAACCAACACATCAAGGAAGGGTAGGGACCCATCAATTTCCCATTCCATTTTGAAATTGATAGATGGAACCAAGTCATTTAACTTGCAAAAGTAATCTTCAAAATTATTGAGACTGTTGGGCCAAAAGGAGAAAATGTCATCTACATACCTATGCCATATTAGATTTGGGGGTGCAATGTTGGATAATAACTCAGTTTCAAAAAATTCCATATACAAATTACTAAGGATGGGGGATAATGGCGACCCCATAGCATTGCCAAAACGCTGAATGAAGAATTTATCATTAAAAGAAAAAGCATTGGATGAAACATAAAGTTTAATTAATTCAAGGAAGGAAGATATTGGCATACCCAAATCTAAATCATAGTCTGGCATTTTTCTACCTAGAAATTCTAATACATCGTTAAGTGGCACTTTAGTGAAGAGTGAATCTACATCAAAACTTACCATTTTTCCATTAGTTAGGTTTAGAGACTTAATTTTATCAATAAAATGTGAGGAATTTTTAATATGTGAACTTGAGATGCATCTCACTTATGGTGATAATTTATTGGCTAAGAATTTTGATAATTTGTAGCTAAATGATCCACAGTACGAAACAATGGGGCGAAGAGGAACACCATTCTTATGTGTTTTGGGTAGACCATATATGTGTGGAAGTTTAGGGTTGACTTGCATGAACCATTTGGCATCGATTTTGGGCACATTATTGAGTAGTTCTTTCACAGTACGGTTGAACTGGGTGGACAGACGCTTTAAGGGAGAAGATCTCAACTTTTCATAAGTGGTGACGTCATTTAATAGATTTAACATCTTTTCTTCGTAGTTAACTTTAACAAGTATCACAACTGAGTTGCTCTTGTCAGCTTTAGTTATGAAAATGGAGTTGTTTTTTCTTAAATTCTCCAGGGCCAAGCGAAACCGCCAAGGAATGGAACCATAGGAGTTAAAATGGTCCAAAAAACCATTAAGGCACGGGAAATTATGTCTTCCATTAAATACAGACGCAACAAAATCTAGGGCAATATCTCTACCAGGTTTTAGAGCAAAAGAAAAACCCAGTTGCAACACTTGATTTTCAATTTCCGATAGCACATAGGACGACAAATTCACCACTGAGCCCATAACACCACAGTTGCTCCACTCACTGGCACTGCACAGTTCGCTGATGACTCTGTTGTGTCTAATCCTGGTCTTGTTCACTTCATGGTTACACTTGTTACTGGCTGTCTGAAGTACGGATTCCAACAAATCATCATGAAGGTGTCCTTTGAGAAGTCGTAGGTTACGTCGAAGAAGCCAATACGACTCATCAACTTCTCGTTTTATGGAGGCAATACGCTCAAGTAGAGTGGCACGGGCATCATCAGGAAACGGTGTAGTCCTCCATCGAAAGAACGGCAAGAAAGACTTAGGGATGACTTGTTCATGGAGGCAGTCCTGGAGGAATTTCAGTTGAAGCTTCTTTTTCTTGACTGCCGTTAAACACTTCTCGTAACGTCGGAAGAAGGAGGTCAGGAACGGGAAAGTCAGCAGGAAGAAGGAGAAGAGGTGGTGTCTGATCGTGGGATCCATAATGGAGTGGTAATTCACAATGACGTGAAGAGCAGCATGCTAAGAAAAACCCACTTTTTATAGACAAAAAGTATTTAATATGGACGTTTCGGAGGCAACTACCTCCCTCTTCAGCAGTACAGAGTTGAATGAAACATGAAAGGAAAATAAGTAACTGACAGGGGGAGGGAGGGACAAGGTGTGTTCTGATGACAGACATACCACACCTTACCTCACCTCACCCAACCGACCTGACCTGGCTATTCCTCAGGGATCCGACCCCACATCTGGGAGGGATTTGACCACTAGTGCACTCATTAATGAATCTAGTTTGAACATACCTTCATTTAAGTTAAAGTTTTTATAGTGCTGTATACATACTGATTCTAATATTCTACGTTTCTTGAAATTGTTGCACTTAATTATCATTTTACCAGAATTCCAATCAATACAGTGGTTGTTGTCATATGCATGGACAAAGTTAGCATTATTTGTGTTACAATTCGTCATATCTCGTTTATGTTCTTTCATTCTAACATCTAAAGATCTCCCAGTTTCACCTATATAAACTAAGTCACAGTCTTTGCAAGGAATTTTGTATACTCCTGCTTGGGGCTGAACAGTGGCATTATTTCTTACAAGAGTGGTTTTGATGCTAGAAGTATATTTGAAGGCTATGTTTACATCAAGTTCTCTGCTAACTGACTGAATTTTTCTCCAGACTTTTTACATAAGGAAGACATAAATAAGGTTTCTTTTCTGACTGACATTTAGGAACATAGAAGGTTTTCCTAGCCTTATAATAAACTTTTCTTATAAACCAATCAGGATATTTCAAGTTACGGAATATAATCCAAATTTTGTTGTTTTCTACCTCTAAATTTTGGGGGCTACAAATTCTTAATGCTCTGAGAAACAAGGTAGATATGACAGACATTTTGATAGAATCATTATGATAAGAGAAAAAATGAATGTACATATCACAATGAGTGGGTTTCCTATAGACAGTGAAAGTAGGGAAGTCATTAATTTTAGTAACCAAAACATCAAGGAAGGGTAGGGACCCATCAATTTCCCATTCCATTTTGAAATTGATAGATGGAACCAAGTCATTTAATTTGCAAAAGAAATCTTCAAAATTATTGAGACTGTTGGGCCAAAAGGAGAAAATGTCATCTACATACCTATGCCATATTAGATTTGGGGGTGCAATGTTGGATAATAACTCAGTTTCAAAAAATTCCATATACAAATTACTAAGGATGGGGGATAATGGCGACCCCATAGCATTGCCAAAACGCTGAATGAAGAATTTATCATTAAAAGAAAAAGCATTGGATGAAACATAAAGTTTAATTAATTCAAGGAAGGAAGATATTGGCATACCCAAATCTAAATCATAGTCTGGCATTTTTCTACCTAGAAATTCTAATACATCGTTAAGTGGCACTTTAGTGAAGAGTGAATCTACATCAAAGCTTACTATTTTTCCATTAGTTAGGTTTAGAGACTTAATTTTATCAATAAAATGTGAGGAATTTTTAATATGTGAACTTGAGATGCATCCCACTAATGGTGATAATTTATTGGCTAAGAATTTTGATAATTTGTAGCAAAATGATCCACAGTACGAAACAATGGGGCGAAGAGGAACACCATTCTTATGTGTTTTGGGTAGACCATATATGTGTGGAAGTTTAGGGTTGACTTGCATGAACCATTTGGCATCGATGTTGGGCACATTATTGAGTAGTTCTTTCACAGTACGGTTGAACTGGGTGGACAGACGCTTTAAGGGAGAAGATCTCAACTTTTCATAAGTGGTGACGTCATTTAATAGATTTAACATCTTTTCTTCGTAGTTAACTTTATCAAGTATCACAACTGAGTTGCTCTTGTCAGCTTTAGTTATGAAAATGGAGTTGTTTTTTCTTAAATTCTCCAGGGCCAAGCGAAACCGCCTAGGAATGGAACCATAGGAGTTAAAATGGTCCAAAAAACCATTGATTATAAAACCATTAAGGCACGGGAAATTATGTCTTCCATTAAATACAGACGCAACAAAATCTAGGGCAATATCTCTACCAGGTTTTAGAGCAAAAGAAAAACCCAGTTGCAACACTTGATTTTCAATTTCCGATAGCACATAGGACGACAAATTCACCACTGAGCCCATAACACCACAGTTGCTCCACTCACTGGCACTGCACAGTTCGCTGATGACTCTGTTGTGTCTAATCCTGGTCTTGTTCACTTCATGGTTACACTTGTTACTGGCTGTCTGAAGTACGGATTCCAACAAATCATCATGAAGGTGTCCTTTGAGAAGTCGTAGGTTACGTCGAAGAAGCCAATACGACTCATCAACTTCTCGTTTTATGGAGGCAATACGCTCAAGTAGAGTGGCACGGGCAACATCAGGAAACGGTGTAGTCCTCCATCGAAAGAACGGCAAGAAAGACTTAGGGATGACTTGTTCATGGAGGCAGTCCTGGAGGAATTTCAGTTGAAGCTTCTTTTTCTTGACTGCCGTTAAACACTTCTCGTAACGTCGGAAGCAGGAGGTCAGGAACGGGAAAGTCAGCAGGAAGAAGGAGAAGAGGTTGTGTCTGATCGTGGGATCCATAATGGAGTGGTAATTCACAATGACGTGAAGAGCAGCATGCTAAGAAAAACCCACTTTTTTTAGACAAAAAGTATTTAATATGGACGTTTCGGAGGCAACTACCTCCCTCTTCAGCAGTACAGAGTTGAATGAAACATGAAAGGAAAATAAGTAGCTGACAGGGGGAGGGAGGGACAAGGTGTGTTCTGATGACAGACATACCACACCTCACCTCACCCAACCGACCTGACCTGGCTATTCCTCAAGGATCCGACCCCACATCTGGGAGGGATTTGACCACTAGTGTTCTCATTAATGGATCTAGTTTGAACATACCTTCATTTAAGTTAAAGTTTTTATAGTGCTGTATACATACTGATTCTAATATTCTACGTTTCTTGAAATTGTTGCACTTAATTATCATTTTACCAGAATTCCAATCAATGCAGTGGTTGTTGTCATATGCATGGACAAAGTTAGCATTATTTGTGTTACAATTCGTCATATCTCGTTTATGTTCTTTCATTCTAACATCTAAAGATCTCCCAGTTTCACCTATATAAACTAAGTCACAGTCTTTGCAAGGAATTTTGTATACTCCTGCTTGGGGCTGAACAGTGGCATTATTTCTTACAAGAGTGGTTTTGATGCTAGAAGTATATTTGAAGGCTATGTTTACATCAAGTTCTCTGCTAACTGACTGAATTTTCTCCAGACTTTTTACATAAGGAAGACATAAATAAGGTTTCTTTTCTGACTGACATTTAGGAACATAGAAGGTTTTCCTAGCCTTATAATAAACTTTTCTTATAAACCAATCAGGATATTTCAAGTTACGGAATATAATCCAAATTTTGTTGTTTTCTACCTCTAAATTTTGGGGGCTACAAATTCTTAATGCTCTGAGAAACAAGGTAGATATGACAGACATTTTGATAGAATCATTATGATAAGAGAAAAAATGAATGTACATATTGCGACACCGTCTGGGACCCACACACTTACAATAATATCAATAAATTAGAGTCCATACAAAACAAGACTGCAAGATGGGCCAGACGTGATTACAGACACACTACATCAGTCACTTTGCTTAAACAAGACACAAAACTAGACCCATTAGTAACACGAAGACAGATACACAGACAACAGATGATATACAAAATCACAAACAAGTTAGTTGACATAGACAAAGACACATATCTACACCCTACAAGTATACGATCCACTAGAGGCAGCCACAACTTAAAATACCATACATACCAGACAAGCACTGATATATTTAGGCACTCATTCTTTCCCCGCAGCATCCAAGAGTGGAATCATCTCCCATCTCACGTAGTTAATAGCCCCACTCTTGACACGTTTAGAAATAGGATCACCAATCATTACCTCCCCAATCCTAATCCTCAACCCACAGTCCCTGACCCAATCTACCCTTATCCTAACCCTCTTCCTAATCCTGCCCTGGATCCCTAAATCCCCCGCACAACCCCCGCATATTATGCCGCCCATGAGCGGCCCTCTGCGGGACCCTAAAACTTGAAATATCACAATGAGTGGGTTTCCTTTAGACAGTGAAAGTAGGGAAGTCATTAATTTTAGTAACCAAAACATCAAGGAAGGGTAGGGACCCATCAATTTCCCATTCCATTTTGAAATTGATAGATGGAACCAAGTCATTTAATTTGCAAAAGAAATCTTCAAAATTATTGAGACTGTTGGGCCAAAAGGAGAAAATGTCATCTACATACCTATGCCATATTAGATTTGGGGGTGCAATGTTGGATAATAACTCAGTTTCAAAAAATTCCATATACAAATTACTAAGGATGGGGGATAATGGCGACCCCATAGCATTGCCAAAACGCTGAATGAAGAATTTATCATTAAAAGAAAAAGCATTGGATGAAACACAAAGTTTAATTAATTCAAGGAAGGAAGATATTGGCATACCCAAATCTAAATCATAGTCTGGCATTTTTCTACCTAGAAATTCTAATACATCGTTAAGTGGCACTTTAGTGAAGAGTGAATCTACATCAAAACTTACCATTTTTCCATTAGTTAGGTTTAGAGACTTAATTTTATCAATAAAATGTGAGGAATTTTTAATATGTGAACTTGAGATGCATCCCACTAATGGTGATAATTTATTGGCTAAGAATTTTGATAATTTGTAGCAAAATGATCCACAGTACGAAACAATGTGGCGAAGAGGAACACCATTCTTATGTGTTTTGGGTAGACCATATATGTGTGGAAGTTTAGGGTTGACTTGCATGAACCATTTGGCATCGATGTTGGGCACATTATTGAGTAGTTCTTTCACAGTACGGTTGAACTGGGTGGACAGACGCTTTAAGGGAGAAGATCTCAACTTTTCATAAGTGGTGACGTCATTTAATAGATTTAACATCTTTTCTTCGTAGTTAACTTTATCAAGTATCACAACTGAGTTGCTCTTGTCAGCTTTAGTTATGAAAATGGAGTTGTTTTTTCTTAAATTCTCCAGGGCCAAGCGAAACCGCCTAGGAATGGAATCATAGGAGTTAAAATGGTCCAAAAAACCATTGATTATAAAACCATTAAAGCACGGGAAATTATGTCTTCCATTAAATACAGACGCAACAAAATCTAGGGCAATATCTCTACCAGGTTTTAGAGCAACAGAAAAACCCAGTTGCAACACTTGATTTTCAATTTCCGATAGCACATAGGACGACAAATTCACCACTGAGCCCATAACACCACAGTTGCTCCACTCACTGGCACTGCACAGTTCGCTGATGACTCTGTTGTGTCTAATCCTGGTCTTGTTCACTTCATGGTTACACTTGTTACTGGCTGTCTGAAGTACGGATTCCAACAAATCATCATGAAGGTGTCCTTTGAGAAGTCGTAGGTTACGTCGAAGAAGCCAATACGACTCATCAACTTCTCGTTTTATGGAGGCAATACGCTCAAGTAGAGTGGCACGGGCAACATCAGGAAACGGTGTAGTCCTCCATCGAAAGAACGGCAAGAAAGACTTAGGGATGACTTGTTCATGGAGGCAGTCCTGGAGGAATTTCAGTTGAAGCTTCTTTTTCTTGACTGCCGTTAAACACTTCTCGTAACGTCGGAAGCAGGAGGTCAGGAACGGGAAAGTCAGCAGGAAGAAGGAGAAGAGGTGGTGTCTGATCGTGGGATCCATAATGGAGTGGTAATTCACAATGACGTGAAGAGCAGCATGCTAAGAAAAACCCACTTTTTATAGGCAAAAAGTATTTAATATGGACGTTTCGGAGGCAACTACCTCCCTCTTCAGCAGTACAGAGTTGAATGAAACATGAAAGGAAAATAAGTAACTGACAGGGGGAGGGAGGGACAAGGTGTGTTCTGATGACAGACATACCACACCTCACCCAACCGACCTGACCTGGCTATTCCTCAGGGATCCGACCCCACATCTGGGAGGGATTTGACCACTAGTGTTCTCATTAATGGATCTAGTTTGAACATACCTTCATTTAAGTTAAAGTTTTTATAGTGCTGTATACATACTGATTCTAATATTCTACGTTTCTTGAAATTGTTGCACTTAATTATCATTTTACCAGAATTCCAATCAATACAGTGGTTGTTGTCATATGCATGGACAAAGTTAGCATTATTTGTGTTACAATTCGTCATATCTCGTTTATGTTCTTTCATTCTAACATCTAAAGATCTCCCAGTTTCACCTATATAAACTAAGTCACAGTCTTTGCAAGGAATTTTGTATACTCCTGCTTGGGGCTGAACAGTGGCATTATTTCTTACAAGAGTGGTTTTGATGCTAGAAGTATATTTGAAGGCTATGTTTACATCCCAGTTCTCTGCTAACTGACTGAATTTTCTCCAGACTTTTTACATAAGGAAGACATAAATAAGGTTTCTTTTCTGACTGACATTTAGGAACATAGAAGGTTTTCCTAGCCTTATAATAAGCTTTTCTTATAAATCAATCCGAATATTTCAAGTTACGGAATATAATCCAAATTTTGTTGTTTTCTACCTCTAAATTTTGGGGGCTACAAATTCTTAATGCTCAGAGAAACAAGGTAGATATGACAGACATTTTGATAGAATCATTATGATAAGAGAAAAAATGAATGTACATATCACAATGAGTGGGTTTCCTATAGACAGTGAAAGTAGGGAAGTCATTAATTTTAGTAACCAAAACATCAAGGAAGGGTAGGGACCCATCAATTTCCCATTCCATTTTGAAATTGATAGATGGAACCAAGTCATTTAATTTGCAAAAGAAATCTTCAAAATTATTGAGACTGTTGGGCCAAAAGGAGAAAATGTCATCTACATACCTATGCCATATTAGATTTGGGGGTGCAATGTTGGATAATAACTCAGTTTCAAAAAATTCCATATACAAATTACTAAGGATGGGGGATAATGGCGACCCCATAGCATTGCCAAAACGCTGAATGAAGAATTTATCATTAAAAGAAAAAGCATTGGATGAAACACAAAGTTTAATTAATTCAAGGAAGGAAGATATTGGCATACCCAAATCTAAATCATAGTCTGGCATTTTTCTACCTAGAAATTCTAATACATCGTTAAGTGGCACTTTAGTGAAGAGTGAATCTACATCAAAACTTACCATTTTTCCGTTAGTTAGGTTTAGAGACTTAATTTTATCAATAAAATGTTATATTTATTATTCTTTGAGTAAAATCAACGTTTTTTTCATGCATTCTTATCTTTGGCTAATAATATTAATGTCTTAGTTTTATTTACATATCAAGGTTCGAAGATTAACTATAAGGATATACTTATGCTGTACTGTGGCTTTAATCTTATTGTATTTTAATAATTTCTCTGCCATATTTGTGATATGTCCAAGCAATGTGAAGAGTGCCAAACAAGTACTGTAGTCATTAAGGAATTGGTGTTTTTTTGTTTTCAGTCATTGTTGGAAAGTACATGAGTTCAAACAGCTTTCCAATATCATAAATTTGCAGGTTTTTACTCAGGTATATATAATGTAATGAACTGTGATAATACAGGAAACTAATAGTACAAATAGCTAGGGAGGTATCATGGATTTCTGTAAACTTTACAGGTGTCATATGTAAATAAAATGTAGGTTTTTTTATAGTCTATAATTAAAACATTTAGAAAAACCAGTACCAGTCACATATTTGTTATATGCTGTTGAAAAGCATTTATTTTAGAAAAATACAAGTCTTATGTAATATGAGAACAGGTGAAAATTATGTATTAAATTATACTGTTCAATAAAATTAATTGAATTGGTTGGAAAGGTTCATGTAAGGTACATGTTATTGAGACTTTTACAACATGATAATATTTGCATTAGTTAATTCTGAGACATATTTTTGTCTTTAGATTCGGGAATATGGTCAACCTTTTACACATCTCCAGTATATATCAGTAGGTATATAATTCCAGTTATTTAAATGTTACCAGCTCACACATCACATTAATGTGCTTGTAATATTTTCATTAGAAAGTCAATCAATCATAAAGAAAGTTTATTAACCTTAAGAATATCCACTTCATGCAAAGGACTATGGATTAAAGACTCATACTACATGGATTAAGTTAGGTCTAACTATGCAATGAAGAATTTCTGCTTTGTTTGCAGGTAACTGGAAGCCAATTAGTAAGTCACCATTATATCCTATTATTCTTAAACACTCCAAAAGTAATGATACACAAAAAAAGTATTTGTAACTTTCTATTTCACAGTGCATCAGTTTAAATTGACACTTGCAGCTCCATTCTCCTAAGCTGCTCACTGAATCCCCTCCTCTTGTTTATATTTACCGATAAGTGACAACAACAACAACCATTATGTCGCCTGTGTCTGCCGCGCCAAGTGTAAATAAACTCAAATCTCACTATTTACGGGTTGTTTATCGACTACGCGACCCTGCTATCAGCCTAAAGGGTGCTTTTCAGTTCTCGTAGCGCTACGAGCAAATATGGCGCATAATGGCGGACGGAAACTCCCTTACGAGACTTTGAAGATACGATCGTAGCGGTTATGAGCAAATTACGAGCAAATATGGCGCTACGAGAATC
This sequence comes from Petrolisthes cinctipes, assembly GCA_033782935.1. Classification (NCBI taxonomy): domain Eukaryota; kingdom Metazoa; phylum Arthropoda; class Malacostraca; order Decapoda; family Porcellanidae; genus Petrolisthes; species Petrolisthes cinctipes. The sequence goes on from JAWQEG010000582.1 coordinate 262,655, forward strand.
ATAACTGCGGTTACGATGCTTTGAAGATCCCACCCCTGGCTGTCTGTGACTTTGTTGAGTGAGCTTCTTTTTTCAACGGAGCTCCCAGATCTTAATTAATTTCTGTGTCAGGTTCCTAATTAATTATCTGTATCTTTTTTCATACAGCATTTGTAGAGATATAATATTGTATTGTGTTGCCTAGTCACATGTTGGTGTATAAAATTATAATATATCATTCCTCCTGTCATATGCTGTATGTGGCCTGCATATTTTGATCATTTTTACTATGACATCTCAAAACTGAGGGGACATTATGAATGATTTGGAAGCGTGAAAAAGTATTTGCCATGACTGGGCCACCTCTCTTTATTTGGTGGATATGGCTGTTATCAATAGATAGATACAAGTGTTAAGTGCTACTGTGTTTTAGAAATATAGTCAAAGGAAATGGTGGGTGAATACAATATTTAACATTCAAGTTAATGGTAGCTTCAAACCACACATTCCTCTTGTCATCTAGCCTACAAATAACAGTTCATTAATGTAAATAACTAACTTCATAAGCGTTCACTTTCTCAGTATAGCAGTAGACAGGATGGAAGTAAAAGACAACTATTGGAGCAGTATGGTTTATTATGTTTTTTGTTATTTCAATTTTGATTTTTCAGCTTGACTCTTTTCAGCAGTTCTCTTAACTTTTGCCTTCTCAACTGTTATTCTTTTCACTAATTTGTCCATTTTATTTTTAATTTTCTTTGAAGTGTCTGCCATTTGTCTATTCAAGTGCCTCATTCTAAAAAATAACCTACACCTTACAAAATATGTAATAACATCATTAGGTAAAGTTACTTGCCTACTTATCAACCTACTTAATGTCATAATACACTGTTTTCCTGGTTTCAGCGATTTTTTGCCATGATAGCATACAAACAACTTCTCCATTAACTTCATTTTCTCATGAAATTCATGAGAAGGTGTCACCAGTTTGCCCTCTTCTCTGCATATTTCTCCAATCCAAGTGTTATCATCTGCTGTAACCTTGGATCCCAGGAAGCTATACTGAGGAAATTTCATGGCAATGAACCCACCAACATATTGCAATCCCTCAGCTTCCATCCTTTCTTCTAAACCTCCCTGCTGAACATTAAAAGCCAACTCAGTAGGTTCACTGATTTCAATGTCAAAATCTGGATCTGAAGAGAAAATCATGGCTGAGAGCATTAGCTCAGACTCAACCGAAACATCTTCATAACTGTCAGAGGGAACAGCAGCATCTGGATAAGTCATTTCAGACAAAGACACCTCATTTTTTTTTCTTCTGTGATGTAGTTGCTCCCCACCAACTCACAGTTTTTACCAAGTAGGTATGACCTAAGTCTATATTTTACTTGAACTGGATTTGGGTGTTGATATAAGGCTCCCATTTGTCTCAGATAACCAAAGAAATGCTCAAGGCCATCTTGATTTAACCTGTATGTTATAATGTACTTTACTCCAAAGTCTGTACTCAAAACATCATACAATTTGAGCAAAGACTGGCATGATACAAGTATGCCTTTTTGAAAAGGGTACAAATAATTCCTCCCTCCAACTCTCATATTCTGCATTGTGTTCATCATTGCCTCCAAGATATTTCTTTGTTCTGATAAATGTATGCCAAAAGCAACCCTGTTTTTCTTCTTGTCAAGAGGGGCTCTGGAATTGAACACATCAAACCATGCATCAGTTATTCCTATGAATTTGCTTGTATCATCCCAGTCCTTGCTCTTTAGGAGTCCTTGTTGGCCAAAGAATTTTAGAGATTTAGCAGTTGTTTCAGACATTAGTTGAGCAGCAAGTTTAACATTCATTGTTTTCACACCTTGAACATTAATGTGCTTATGGGACAACCGGTGTGCTGTTTTTAAATCATGCTCACCTCTGATGATAATTTCCCTGACACTACTGTTAGTCACAATTTGCTTGGAATTACCATCAAATGTAAAATCATGGTTTAAAAAGTTATTTCTAATCAGCTTCAATAGGTGGGGAGCATCTGCAAACACATATATCTGTCGAGAAGAGGCAGCTGGATTTGGAAAGCGTGTATTATCTACACTGATGCCCAAAGAATTCCACAGACTAACATTTGTTGAGCCAAGATTACTAACCATAGCAACAACAACAAATCCTGCTGCTTCTACTTGCATGATGATATCAAACAGAATGTCTTTTGTCATGTTTGTGTCAAAAGCATAATAGACAACCTGCTTCCAAGCCTTTGCTAAACCTCTGATCATGACACACTGAACTCTACTCTTAGGACTGTACAAAGTGTCAGTCCCCATGTCATATGACCAATCCTGTGAAACTGTGGTTTCATCA